>JAOSBP010000005.1:1858000-1868717 GCA_027563825.1 Erythroxylum mucronatum
AGTAAGATTGAAGCACCATGTCTTTGTGTTTCTTGTGAAAACTGACCTCAAATGATCTCGTTTCTGACATTAATGAGGAGTTCGAATGACGACGACCGTGAAAGCCTGCTCTTTCAACTTGTCTGCAGACTAGAACCCACCTGAATTTTACACCTTGGAAAACATCTACTATCTCTTCTCCTTGCTCCATCTTCATAATAAAGTTATTCTCGTTCTCTGGTTTACTCACTTTGAGTCTTTGGGTCGATGGAGAAATCTTACTAGCCAGGTAAATATTGGCGGTCTCGTAGATTTCATTGTTGAGAAGTCCATCGTGTTCATCGACGACAATGGTGAGTTGTTTCGAGAAGCGATTGAAAATTTTGAGAAGATTAAGGAACAAGTAGTCTTGTACCTGATGAGGCAAAAGATTTTGAGCCACTGCTCGACCAAGCATCAACGTTGCGGTGGCTAGCTTGGCTTCGGTTGATGAAGTGTCCATGTTGATGTGATTTTGAAAATGCGATCGTGCCAACTGCCAAGATGTATGCTCTCGTAAGTGAGAATAAGACATGAAAGAAAGATCCACATATATACCATGTTAGTATGCGGTTGACAAGAGAGACTACGGAGTCTCGAGGAAGTTTCAAATCCAACGGCAGCGTCTGAACCGTGTTTGGTTTAATATATGTCAAAATGCTCATTCGAGTCGAACAGAGTCAAAATGCTCATTTAAGTCGAACAGAGTCAAAGCATTTTGACCTTATATTAAAAAGTTCTTTTTTTGTTTGATTTGCTGATTTAACCCATTCAATGCAGCGTTTGGAATTAGCTTATTCACTTGGTCATAATGAACACATTTATACACAATGGTAAGGTTTTACAGTTGGGAATGATTCGTATCTTTTTATTTTATTATTTTTGTGTTTTACGTTATTTATACAAATTTTTCTCTAATTTTTGGGACTTTTAGAGAGACATTAATGAACTTTTATTTTCTAATTTAATTTTTATTTTATATTTTTAAAATAAAAATATAAAAATAATTTAATATTAATAGTAATGCAATTATATTTTTATTATTGATAATAGTTATAATCTAAATAAATTTAAAAGTAAATTATTTTTATAAATGTAATTAATTTTTATTATTGACCATAGTTATAAATTAAATTAAATTAAAATTATTTTTTGTAAATAAAATAATTAAATAAACTTATTTTATTCTCTTATATAATATTTATTTATAAATTATGAATTATATTTTATTAAAATAAATAATTTAATTAATTAATTAATTATATTAATTTTTAATCATTAAAGTAAATATAAGTTATTTTTTAGAAGTTAAATAAAGAATTCATTATTAGCTTTGAAGGGCATCATAAAAGATATTACAAAATATCTTTAAAATTATGTCCTTGTAAGTCATTTTATACATAAAGTCATAAATAGTTAATAATAAATAGATAATTTTATCAAATATTTCTAACAAATAATTCTCTATTCAAATCAGCTAATATAATCAACTCTAATCGACAAGTGATAAAATATCGAACAGGTCAATATTCTTTGGGTAGATTATTAACTAAGTGGCACAGAAAGCACTTAACGACTCGTTATGGAATCTTGTTATGACTTGAAAGAAAGATGAAATTGAAATCCATACATACGAAGAGTTCTTAACGGAAGAACGGAACGCAGTTGACCAGAAAGACTAGGGAGTCTGTAGGAAGTTTCAAATCCAACAGGTTTCAGCAACTGAAAAAGTCAAGAACTTGCTAGCCAATGATTCTAAACAGGTCTCAGCATCTGAAAAGTCAAGAACACGCAAGCCAAGGATTCTGTAGGAAGTGTGTCTCATCTAGTTTGTTTCACTGAAGTTGAGCCCCGTGCCAGACCGCACAATTTGACAAGTGTCAAGAACTTGTGGAGGGACTTTTGGAAGCCATGTTCTTCAACAAACAACTAGAAATGGAGATCAAGTGACGTGAACATGGCTTGTCGCGCAGACTTTTCTTCTTCATTCATGGTCAAAGTTTGTGGCGTTCTTCAATATTGATGAATCAATAATTACATCGTGAGCTTTGAGTCAATAAAGCCTAAAATCCATGGGCCTTTGGCCATTTGGACTTTTCTTTCCTCGAAGGTAGTGGTCCGGAGTCTAAAGAATATGTATATAGGTATGCATGTATATATGTATGTATATTATATAAATATAATCTGTAATCCAAAAGTATATATTTCAGCCTGAATGCTGGCAACTTCTTGCAGGGCAAACCTAAGCAATGGGCCTGAGGTCGAGCCACTTATAATGGCAGTTTTTGAGGTTATAGTATTCACCCGTAATCTCAATCTGTGCTTTCTAGTTTTTAGCAACCGTTCACGAGTTATCAATTACTCTCTTACCTAAAATAAAAGTAATTTTAGGAAAATTTTAATTTTTTAAAATAAACGTCTTTCGTAATTTTTTTTATGTACAGTTATAATTTTATTTTCAAAATTACCTTTTAATTTTTCTAACATCCTAATTACACATATTACATTTTCAAGACAGTTGAACATGTAATTAATAAGAGTATATCAAACATTTCACTAACTTTCTTAATAAGTGTGCATCTCTTTAAAACGACTTTTATTTTTAATAAAAGGAAGTATTTTACACCAGTACTCGCTAACTTTGATCCTGCTTGACAATCAACTAATTATATTAATTGTTAATTGATTTTATCAGTTAATTTAATTAACAGATTATATTAGTTATTTATCAAAATTAATTATTTATTATTAACTGCTTATATATAAAATTTTATATATAAAATAACTGGTAAAGATATGATTTTAAAAAAACTATAAAAATAAAAATATTATATATTTTATTATTATGTCCTATATGACGTTGGATTTTGTTTTCTTTTGATACGGCAGTTTTACGCCGTTTTCGTCCGTTGATGAACGACATTTTTTTTTTTTGCGTTGAACCAAAACGTAATTGACCAAAACCCTATGTTATGTCTTATAAATATTGGTAGCTAACCTCCAAC
Organism: Erythroxylum mucronatum; assembly: GCA_027563825.1. Classification (NCBI taxonomy): domain Eukaryota; kingdom Viridiplantae; phylum Streptophyta; class Magnoliopsida; order Malpighiales; family Erythroxylaceae; genus Erythroxylum; species Erythroxylum mucronatum. Next base: position 1,861,024 of record JAOSBP010000005.1, read on the forward strand.
CTTTTCAAAGTGAATCTAATTTTACCTCTTATTCACTTATTTTTCTGTTAGAACAAACTTTATCTTTTATTTCCAAGGAACACTGCCAAGTTGAGTTGATTTCCTTTATCAACATGAAAAGTTCTATTTTTTTAAATATATAGTGTATTTATTTATTTTCCACCTACATGATGTTTTATAAAAGTGTCTTATTGAATTTTCACTCATAATTTAAATATGATATGAATTTAATAATCCCATAATTAAAATGACAATGATAATTATGTCTCATTTGAAATTCTTTTTTTAAAAGTCAAATATGGTGATGTACTCTTACCTATTATAATTAAATTCTTAATAATAAGATCAATGATTTAAAAATTTAAATCGATATAACTGCAAAAATGTTAAATTAATTAATTTTTCAGTTAGGTTAGTTTTAATAATCTTTATTATTTACAACTAATTATATGTTGATTTTGCGATGATGATTAAACTTTTAAATTTTAAATCTATTAATTTTCAATCTTATTTTTTAATTAATATCGAGGAAAATGAACCAATTCTTATAAAATATAACTTTTGATAATATTAGAACTCATTCACTTTGTAATATCAACTCATATATATACATATATATATTCTATTGTCAAGCTAATAGACAGAAAAATGACAAATTAAAAAAAAAGACAATTAGCGTACAAATTAAGATGGTAACTTCAAGACAAAAAATATAAAAGAAATTAACAGTTTTTTCATAGTTTCTTCCGAACTCAACTGGGGTTGCATTCATAAGAAAAATCACACACATTTTAGAGCATGTCTTGTCTTTGTCTCGTGTTATTGTGTCTCTTGCCAACGAACATAAGCAAGCTGCCATGTTTGAAGCTTATAACAGCTTAACAATGGCTGCAGGCGACAAGACAAACCGGTCTTCCTCCCCCTCATGGTGCTTTTACCAAGTCGCATTCATATAGTACTCAATGGTTCTCGATAGGTTCGAAAGGGTAACGAGCGTAGCAACAAGAGCTCCTAATGTATAATCTCAGGGTTGACAAATCGGCTATTTAATTTAGTAAGGCCAATCAAACTCAAATTTAAACAATCAATTTGGCCTATTTCAAAATCAGTTTAATCAATTATCACAATAAATAACATTAAGAGCTTTTAATATATATTTTTAAAATTAGCAAAGTAACTTTTGTTTAATTTGAATTATTAAATTAAATTCAAATTTGAAAGATGGATTTCGCTTGTTTTGAAGTTGATTCCATTAATTTTCACAGCATTATTGAAATCATGTCGTTTAGTCAAGTTCATACTAAAGAAAAGGCCTGGCTAGCTAGGGATGACAGTAGTTTTTCAACTTGATTAATATCTACACCACCGACTCGAAAAAATGAACATGGAAGTTTAAAAAATAGATTTTAAGTATATGCTGAAAAATGGACGTGGATATGAATTTGGATATAGGTCTAGTGATAATCTAAACCAACGGATACCCATACCCTACCCTTTTTTTATTAACTCTATTTTCTGTTTTTTCTTGAATATTTATAGTTAAATATAATAAAATTTTAATATTTTATGAGAAGAAACAACTTAAAAATATCTACTTTATTCCTTAGTCCTCACATTTTTCATCATTTTTTTTTCTTATATGGTGATAATAATGTAAATGATATGGAGATGGACTTTTGAATGTTGTGGAGTTCACACAAAGACAATTTGAAGCTTTGGATATTTCTGTCTTTGTTCTAGTTCTTGATTGTGAAAAATGTATGTTGTCTTTGCACTAGATGTTATGATTTTTATTATTCCAATTTTATGTTTTTTTAAGACATACAAATCAAAATCTTGACTTATTATTATTAAAGTAATTTTAATTTGGAGCCCTCGTAAAAATCTATCTTTATATTTTCTATTTAGAAGTTATATTTTTATGTACTATACAACTTGATGGATATCCAAAAACTCGAACAATTCAATATATTTGGATATGGGTATAGTAAATTGTAAAAACCTATAGATTTTAAATGGATAATGAATTGAGTCATAAAAAATGAATATGGGTAGAGTAATATCCGAACCGAACCCTACCTATTGTCATCTCTAGGTCTGGCTTGACCATAGCAACTCATCCATTTTCCTATACATTCTTATAGCATTACAACAAAAAGATTAGTTTTCAAAAAGTAGTTTAATGGATAGAATAATTCCTTTTAAAAAATTTAATTCTATGAGGTTGCATGTATTAATTGTAATAAAAAGTTCAACTCAATTATAATAATAAGATAGTTACCTAGAAGTGAATATTAATAAAAAAGCAAAAAGATTATACCATAATTTAATAATTAAGTAAATTCTACTGGTATGCGAAATCTGAAGAAATCTAATAATACGCAACCCTTATCTCCGATCACTAGTAAAACTGCTCTCAAATGACCCACATTTAAGCAATTGTAATAAGAAGTTTACAATTTAATAATTAGACAATTCCTTTTCTATTCTCTTGTAAGTACTTGTTAATATTGCCTTAAACATTGCGAGGAAACACATTTTATTGTATTGGTCATATCTAATCATAGTAACATTCATCTTTAAAAAAAAGGTTTAAAAGAGACTTATCTCTTTAATACATAATAGAATTTTGATATAATTCTGAAGCTAACTAGCTAGTAATGTACCTAGCAATTAACAAAATCATAGTAATGTTTGAATACTTATATTTTTTCAAGAATTTGTTTGCAAGTCGTCAGTTGGCCGTTGGAGCAAGCTTTATTCCAAATTTAAAATTGAAAAACAAGAATACCTGAAAAAAACAAAGTCCTGATTTCATGACTAGTGCCACAGCTTAGGATGGATCGAGTGTTGAGGACGAGGAGAAATCATATCCTTCAAACACTCGAAGAACTCAATGCGGGCAATTCCAGAAGCTTGCCAATGCCGAAGAAAAAGCCTGTGAGTTTGAATTTCTGCCCTGAAACTTCTGTGATGTATACCCTTTGCAGTGACCAGAACTAGCTTCTCCAAGTTCGCCGCCTCTGCCATGAAAAATCTTGCCAGCTTCAGTTCATAGCTATCAAACTTGTATCCTGTCAGCTTGACGTACTTCAATGAAGGTAGAGACGGACGAAAGAGCTGAAAGTTCAAACGTTGGTGCAATTCCCAGAAATGTTTTCCCTGGAAACCATATTCCGATAGCTGCCATTTCTTGATGTTAATTATTTTCGAGTCACTACACTAGGGCTGGAATTACAGAAGGTTTAGATTAGATTACTTACGTCAATGAAAAGATTCTCCAACCTCGGGCAATGGTGGACAAAAGTGACAATATCATAAACGCTGCAGAAAGAAGCGCCTTCCATGTAGAACTGGAGTTCTTTCAAGTTCTGAAAACAGTATTGCATTTCATGCGATGTGCCATCTACAATTCTTGGACTTAGAGCCTAATGTTATTCATCGACCATGAAGTCAAGATAATTTTTGAAATATAAAAATTAAAATAAAAGGTAAAACAAAAGAGAAATTCTGAGATGTACAAAAAGAAGAAAAAAAAAAAGAGAACAGAAAGATGTACCTCTAGAACAGTAGCAGAAATTGTGAGAACATAGATATGGGAGAGATGATACACAAGCTTCCTCAACGTCAATGGAGGAGCAAATCCTCGAGAAGGAGTTGCATATAATATCACATCCTTCAAATTGCAGATATAAGTAAACTTGAAGAAGCAAACACCTCCATAATACTGAAATGCACGCAGAGATGGTGAATCAATCTCGATTTCTACTATGTCCTTGCAGCTCACCACCTTCAACGTCCTGAACCCTTTTTGCTCCAGAGCAAACACTTTCAATCTTTCAATTCCAATACAATTTATCAAATCCAAGGTCCCCAACAAGAAGCAAGTCGAGAATAGAGCATCAATGAGCCTAGAGTTCACGTACATTCTCCTCAGGACTATGGTGCTCAGGCGAGTCAAACCTGACAACTTTGGTGGATAACTAACCTGACAAAAGGTAAGTTTCAGGGTTTTCAGGGACTCGACGTCAATGAGCTCCAATGGAAGTTGAAAAGGAACCTCCGTAAAGAAATCCAGATCAAGCTCTTCCACACCCTTTTCAATGGCTACTTTGAGCCACTCACAAATCAACTCTTCCCTCTCAAACGGATCGAAATTCAGCCGCAGACTGTCTATCTTCGGCCCTGAATGAGACTTGACAATCCTGTCAACAAATGTTATAAACCTGGAGAGTTCATCGTCCCTGACAAATATCAGTTCGAAACAAAGGTTTCTGCTGAGAACCCATGTTTTCCTGAATCTTTTTGCCACGACTCCAAGCTCCCTGGCATATTTAACAGGCAAGAAACTGAAAATATGCTCAACAAGTTCGTCAGGAAGATGAGGAAGAGCAGGAGGGAGAGTTACAACATTCCTGTAAGCGTCACGACAATGGTTATAGGAATGAAACGGTATCCTCCTCCTCTTCTCTGAAAAGTTTGACATTGTCATTAATGGTTTTCTCTTTCAATATCTGACAATAATACTTAAGAAGAATCCATAAATTTACATGAAGAGGAAAAAAAAAACGTAGTTGGAGAAGAAAGTTCAGGATTTTAAATTTTCTTGGTCCAAGCAGTCCAGGATTTAATGTTTTCTCATCATTACAATTTGCTTTAATGAATTTGGGGTCCAAGAAAATAATTTTTTGGGTATATTTTTTTCATTCTTTCTTCAATCCTAGCTAAAATGGCAAAAATGTGTATTATGGTGTCTTATTTATTACATTTAATTTACTGGGATAATTTGCCATGTATTGAATAGTGTTTTTTGAATAATGATTTTGATCAATGAAAAAATCTAATTAATTTGGCCGGTTTAATCATAAAAATTTTATACCGTCTAATTTTTAAGTTTTATTTTCAAATTTTGGGTTCGATTTACTTTAATAACTCTTGTTGTTAAAAATCGATCAATTTATAAATTAATCGGTTAATTTTTGTAAATTATTAAGTTTTTATAAACTAAAATAAATCAATTAATTTTTATTTTATAAAATTTTTCAATTAAACTTCAAATTTTTCGATGAATAAAGACAATGATATTTTAAATTATTTAATTTTATTTAATATTTATGAATTCTAACTTCTTAATATTCACAATATTAATTTATTTTTCAAAATGTATTTTACCCAATAAATGGCATTCATGATTCCATTATATATCTTAATTTGTTGAAGCACTACCTCTTTGTAAAAATGAAAACAAATGGCTTAATTGCATTTAATGTCTTCTATTTCATATTTGCATTGGCCTCATAATTTACAATTTCAAATTGGTTTTTGAACATTAATTAAGATAAGGTGGATTATGAATATATCATTAATTTCCCCAGATATTCATGCATCTTAACTCATACACATGGATATGATTATGGATTCCATATACAGATTTGTAGACAGAAAAATATCATAAAAGATGAAATTATTTTAAAAATTATATATCCCATCATTTGAATTGCTTGAAAAAATATTATATGGTATTAAAAATTATAAAAATCATTCTTTTATTAATTTGTTTTAACATAGACTATTACATGGCAATGCATGTGAAATTATGATTCAAGTATTCAAATCTGACCAACCTTGAATTTAAGCTCGAGTTCTGCCATTCGTGATGAATTAGTTGGACTCTAATGGATAGCCTCAAAGTTTTTTTTGGACCTCGAGCCTGAACTGGCCATTGCCAACCTTTAGAATGTTAGGATCTTTACAAATAGATAACCGAGATTTAATGGGACAGGGTAGGGGAGAGAGGATCCTTCCCCACCCTGAGACTATGTTCCCAAGTAGTTAATGGGTAAGTCATGTATCGTATTGTCTGAAGGTAGAATAAGTTAGACTAGATAATATTAGTTTATCAGTTTTTCCTGGACATCAACATCAGCTTGCTGTAACGAGTACGAAGCCATATTTCTTTATTCATGATGATCAAAATTCCACATGATCCAAGAACATGAAGACACATGAGAATTCAGAAACTTTCTTGTTAAATCTGCTTCATGATAATCTCAAAGAAGTTTATCCCTGAAGCTTTTGGTGATTATTGGTCTGCACACATCGGTAGGTAACTAAGAAGACAAGCATAATTCAGCTCTACCCCTCCTTATTCTCCATCTCCAACTTCATGGCATCAAGCAGTTCCTCAGAAGTTTGCAACACAGACACCGACAAATCACAAACTCAGTCTCAGTCAACCTCATGGATTGAGAAACTACCGCGTGAAGTTTACTTTGATGTTCTCTCAAGACTGCCCTTCTCATCACTCCTCGAAAGCAAGCTTGTATCCAAGCGTTGGCATGCATCAGTGAAAGATCCAGGTTTCGGTAACGTGCACGCCGTGCGAGCATCTGAGAACAATCTCTGCATCTTGTTCTTCTTTGACTGGCCAACAAGCAAGCTTTACCTCGTAAACTTCGACCAGAGGAAGAATGGTGGTGCTTTGGAGACTCCAAAGATCCTTAAGAACCCCTTTGGCCCTGCATTACCTGACTTTGAGTTGGTTGGCTCTTGCAATGGATTGATATGTCTCTACAACATCGAATCTGATGATCAACTTTTCGTATATAATCCCTTTGCTACAGGCTATAGGATGCTTCCTAGAATGAATTCTCATTCAGATTCAAGAATTTCTAGGGTGGTTTTTGGATTCGGGTTTCATCCAAATACCAAGGAGTACAAGGTGATAAGGATAGTTTACTATGCACAATTCAAGTATGACTTTGCTGGGGCTGTCCCTGAGGCTTTTGTGCTTAGTTTCAGCAATCCCACATGGAGAAACATTGGAATAATACCTCATATGCTCGTAGGCCCAACATCAGAGGCACTTGTTAATGGAAAGCTTCATTGGTTCGCTATAAAAGGAGAAACAAGTTACAGAGATATAGTATCATTTGACATTGAAACAGAAGAGTTTCAATTAGTTCCACAACCAGACTATGACATTGCGAACCCCAGAGATATTCAGCTTGTAACTTTACGTGGTTGCCTTTCGGTAATTGTTGCAAATGAGATATGGGTGATGAAGAATTACAATGTGCAGGACTCATGGAGCAAAGAAATCATAATTGGTGATTATGTGCCTCCAAGCTATAGGTTGGACATGGCTCCTCCTTTCCGACGTAAGAAGAACGGCTATCAAGGAAAAGCTTTGAGAGTCTTGTGTGCTTTGGAAAATGGAGAAATTTTATATCTGTATCACAGGAGATGTCTGGTGTCTTACAATCCAGTTTCTCAGGAATTCAAGGATCATAACGTCCAGGGGCTCCCGATTGAATTCCAAGCGATCGTTCATGCGAGCAGCGTTATTTCAGTCAACACAGTCCTAGGCGAAGCATAAATGGTAGAAAGCAATGTCTCAGTAGAAGTACTTGTGGAATAACCCCTCATCTCTGTTTTTAAATACGTGCTGATGGTTGATTTTGATGATCAGGTCTGTTCATGATGTAGTATATCAATAGTGATGAACACAAGCTTTTTTTTCTTCTTTTGTACTCAAGAAATTGGTTCTCCTGCACAGAACATGAACCAATTTCTCCTATCGTGCAATCTACAAGAAAATTAAATCAAACTTATCTTTTAAGTTCAGGCCAAAGAGGCCAAGCAAAATTGAAATTGCAAACCAAAGACAAGAGTTCATCTCTTCAATTGCAATC
>JAOSBP010000005.1:1870287-1881418 GCA_027563825.1 Erythroxylum mucronatum
TGAATTATAAAAATCATTTATCAAAAAACAATCATGTTTGAATAATAATCCTGTAAAGCCAACATTAGATGAAACATGATAATAATCCATGATGCATGGCTTTCGTCTGTACTTTTTCCTTTGTCCAAGCCAGCTTCTTTGGCGGCTTGGCTTTTTTACTGTCATGTACTCTTTCCTGTCCAAGCACGAGTTGTTAAAAACGTCTTCGTTTAAATTATGGACAGAAAAATTTTGGACACGTGATCTGTCCTCGTAAGAAAATGAATTTGGTTATATATACAAGACAAAAGTACTGGACGACCAGACTGGTCCCGCTACACGTCCATGAATTGTTTGTTAAAACATAAAAGATTTTATTATCAAAAAGGACAAAAAAGTTTGAATCTTTATTGTCCAGCTTCGTCATTTATCCTTTTTCTGTTGTTTGATTAAACTCTTTATCACATTGGGCTCAAAATGTAGCTATAAATTAAAGAAAGATAACACATGAGGTTACATTTCACTTTACTTGATACTATACTTGTTCTAGTTAGTTAAACAGCATTACAAAGTTCAATAGTTACGATTAATATGTAAATAAACTGTATAAATTCATGACTGCAATATTACAGAAAAACACAATTATGACTTTGCTAATGTTTACTATGGTTGTGTTCACATCTTCGTTCCATGGTTTTGATCAATATGGTCTTCTCAGCTTGATTTTCTCTTAATAGCTCAAGATTAGACGCCTTGAAGTCAGGCAATCAAATCAAAGGGTAAGAAAAAAAAAGTAGGTACACATGATTAATGTTTCACTTTTTGTGATTTTCAAGAAAGTACGAACATTATTGCGTTAAAAATAAACAAGTGAAATGGTGATAAACTTCGAGATTTTGAGTTATTTCTTTCCCGTAATTGTCAGAAACTATAAATGAGTGGTTTACTAGTTACAACAGAAGCGCATTTGTACACAAGTGTAACGCCAAATCGATTAGAGAACCAAACTTTTCTGCCAAAAACGGGCACTGGACCAAAGAGACACTGGAAAGCACAGAACTTTCTTTCTTGTCTCCGATCAAAACTCAAGATTTTCGAAGAAAACTAGGAAAGCTGTCTTCGTTTCTCTGTTCCCCACGTCACGGTACATCCCATGTTTCTCTTTCTCTCTCTGCCACCTTCTTTCTATCGTCTCTATATGTATACATATCTATAATCCTTCAAGACTGTGAATGTGAGTGTATTTAATGCTGAAGCTTCTAGCTGCATTCAATGTCTAAAACCGTACATTGGATATTTTTGTGTGTGATATGTGTTTTCTAATCGCATCTGCGAAGCAAGGCCCCCGCTTACCAGTTTTCATATCTCTGGTTTTCATTCTTTTTGAATGTGTTGGTCAGTGTCTTGGCAACCCCATTTCCGTTTTCAAGGTTCCATCTTTTTCCTGGAATTTTCTTTTCATTTCATGGTACGTTTGTTTGGGAATTGATTTTTCTGTTTCTTGGTGTTGTTGTTGTTGTGCTTGACCCTCCAATCATTTTTTCTTTCTTTTCCTCTTGTACTTCTTTACTCTTTTTTTTCGCTCCGCAAATGATGTGAACAGACTGTGATTGTTACAAGTTTGTCTTTTTCTTTATTTTCTTTGGTAAGGTGTGAAACTTTTTCATTGATTTGACATGTTCACAGTGTTCTTAATCGCGTTGTTATTTGAAAGTATGAATACTTGTGCAGCTTTCATTGAATTTTCTGTTAATATGGCTGTTGAATTGGATTCCTTTGATCCAATACTTGGATGTGAAAATTTTCCCTTTTCTTTTCTTGTTTCCTTTTAGTTTCTGGAAATGATTTTTTTAAAGAAAACTACTATAGCATCTTGCATCTTTACAGAGTAGATTGCAGGGTTTTGAAGTAACTTTAGTTTCTTGTTAATTTGGAGTTATCTGAATTGGCATTGGTTGAAGATTATCTGCATTGATTTTACTGATTCAGCAACAGAGATTATATTTATCTGGATATTGCCTAATGGTAAGCTGGAAGTCTATATTTTTATCATTTAATCCAGCATCTTGCATTGAATCCATGAATGTTGTTCTGGGATGAAATGACTCGTCATTTATTCTTATAGGGTGACTTGCGGATAGGATATTCGAGGGAACTCGGAGAATCTGATCAATCAATATTCGGTAAGGGACAGAATAATGGGACGAGGCTCACCGTTTCTGCTGATTCTCTTGGCTCTCGGTTTTTTCTTTGCTACCTACAACTTGGTCACCATGATAATGCACAACAGAGCTAGGATGCGTGATAATTCTGACATAGAGATGTGGATTGATCCCATTGTTGAAATGCCTCAACATGCAAACGAACCGAAGAAACTCAAAATGCCCTTCCATGTGGCCTTAACAGCAACTGATGCTGCATATAGCAAGTGGCAATGTCGCATTATGTACTACTGGTATAAGAAGAAGAAAGACCTTTACGGGTCTGATATGGGAGGATTTACACGAATTTTGCACTCAGGAAAACCAGACAACTTGATGGATGAGATTCCTACTTTTGTTGTTGATCCTCTTCCAGCAGGCATGGACAAGGTGAATTCCCCTTTGCTCTTTTTCTTTTACTTGTTAATCCAAGGATTTTCTGCAGTACCACTTATTCTTCGCCAAGAAATCTTAGGCCAACTAATTTGGAATGTCTAGTTTTCTAAAAGGAGGGATAGACTTGTGAGCACTCAGGAAATTGCTAATCGTGCTCCTAATTACCACATGCTTGCAACTGAATTCTAGAGTCTACTCATGATTGCTTATTATGTGATTCACATGTTTTTCAATACTTCTACATTATTTATAAATTTGTTGAATGAGCTTAGCTTCATGATGTTTCCTCTGACATGATTTTCAAACCAGGGATACGTCGTCCTAAACAGACCTTATGCTTTTGTTCAATGGCTTGAAAGGGCTAATATTGAGGAAGAGTGAGTTTTTCGATTTTAAATGATCTAGATTTTGACACTCATTTCACTTCCATTCTTTATTAAAACTTCTGCAAATGTTAACGTTTGCAGATTCATACTTATGGCAGAACCTGATCATATATTTCTAGGGCCCCTTCCAAATTTGGGACATGGGATTCATCCAGCTGCTTTCCACTTTTTCTACATCAAACCTGCTGAAAATGAAAAAATCATAAGAAAATATTTTCCAGTGGAGAATGGTCCGGTGACGGATGTCGATCCTATTGGCAATTCTCCTGTTATAATCAAGAAGGTAAAAGCTCTTCTGATTCCATTACCATACCTTCATAAATTTAAAATTTCTTCTGATTATGTGACCAATAAATTGATCTGGTGCAATTGAACTTATCCTACTTGTCATCCTCATTTCTGTTATTGTTCGATGCAATTTATTCCTTGTTCTGTTTCTTGTATCCATAATTATCTGCCACAACTTGTTCTACTTGATTGAAGATTTACTAGTTAGAAATCTTCTGTTCAGGAATTGCTAGAAAAGATCTCTCCTACATGGATGAATGTTTCGCTGAGTATGAAACATGATCCTGAGACTGACAAAGTTTTTGGATGGGTGCTAGAAATGTATGTGTAGTTGTGTAAGTGTCCATCTACATATTTCAAACTCACTCTAAGGATTTTTTAACACTAATGTTTTCCTTTGAACTAAGGTACGCATATGCTGTTGCATCGGCTTTACATGGCGTCCAACACATTCTTCGGAAGGACTTTATGTTGCAGGTTTGATCTGAGTCACATTTTATGTGTAGTTATCAATATCATATCCTTTTTACTTTCTGGTTTTGATACCTTAACATGACGCACTCTAAAAAGTTCCATCTTGCCAAAATTTGCAGCCTCCATTTGACGGGGATACTAGGGGGAAGTTTATTCTACATTACACTTATGGAAATGACTTTGACTTGCAGGTAACCTATACTCTTCCATTGTACTCCTGAATTCTTCTGCTTTTAATTAAAATCCTGCATCTGTGACTACTTTCTTAATTTTGCCTCATCTCATGTTCAGGGCAATCTTATGTATGGTAAAGTTGGACAGTGGCGGTTTGATAAGAGATCATATCTACATGGACCTCCACCGAAGAACCTCTCATTGCCTCCTCCAGGTGTTCCTGAAAGTGTGGTACGTCTTAGCAAAACATGAATATGCAGCACTGGTTTTGCAACTTCTGCTAGTTCTGCAGAAGATAAATTTCTTTTTATTTTTTATTTCCGTTTTTCACAATTCTCTATCCTATTTGATGTGTTCTTTCAATATAATCTGCAGGTCACCCTTATTAAGTTGTTGAATGAAGCTACCGCTAATATTCCCAATTGGGACTCCCAATAGATACATCCTGTGGTCATGGTTGATAAAAAGTTGGAACACTCAAATATAGATGCAAGCTGTGCTCATAGTTGAGGAACTCCAAAACCTGATAGATCTTTGGACTTTGATCCAGCTGTTGTTTAGAATGATAGGTGTTTACAGAAATTCAGGTTCTTATCTCTACTACAAGTATAGAATAATCTTAGTTGAGATTTTGGAATTTACTTATAATTCTCAAAAGGCAATGGCTGTAGATTTTGATCTTGTGACTCTGAAATTAAAGAAAAATACAGAATTATCATAATCAATAGGGTTTATGTTTATTAGTACTTTCAGTTCTGATTGTTGAATTAAAGTGTTGTTAACATCCTGGAGAAGGTTACTTTTGAGGACCAAGCAAGCATAAGAAACATTTTTGACAGGCCATTAGAGTTTTACATGATATAGAACCACAAGATCTAGATAAGGGTTTTAAGAATATCCTAAAGGAGATTAAATTTCAGTAAAAAAAGTTTCCTGACAGGTGAAATCTAAACACAGAAAACTGCTGATGATAGAGTGACATCAGAACTTGTAGATAGTTTTTGCACATACAAATGCTTAATGTGCTGCTGCCGGTCAAAAGAGGAAAGACCAATCACACATGAAAGAAAACACGTGAAGTGACTTTCCTTAGAACCGATGGAAAAGAACAAAAAGGTGTAAAACGGTTCACAGGGGAAGGATTATTGGGACAGGAGAGTGAAAAGGCCTGCAAATGTCTCTGTTCATTCACGAGTGTGATCCTTTCCTTTTCCATTTTCTGTGTCCTGTGACCCTTTTCTGGTTACTTTCCTTTCCCACTCTGCTCTTCAACTTTTTAGTATTTAGTTTTTCACTAACAAGTTACTGCAGATTTACTCTCCCAACTAGCTTGGAGCTTCACCTACTACCATTCATGTCTGTTACCTTCCACATTTCCCCATTTTTACAGTTGGGATTTTCCTTCCGAGTTGTTATGTGTTGGAAAGTTGATGATTTTCTGATAAAATTTTGAAATGAAGAAATCTTTATATAGATTTATGAACAACTCTGGTTCCAAATTCTAATCTGCAGACTAGTCATGCAATCAACCTTGTCAATTCTTGTTCTCTTTCTGGAGATCAAACTACCATGGATCACTAGAGTTCTTTCTTTTCTCCTGATTTCAGGATAAAAAGATTTTAATCAACTTAAACTGTTCAAGTCCAAATTCGCATAAACATTAGTGCAGTGTCACCGACACCTCAGGTATAGTTTTTATTTTTATTTTTATTGTTCCACTCAGAATTATACCCACCCACAAGCTCAAGTCACATGCAATTACAGACACTGGTTCCATGTCAATGTCTTCTGCTACTAATGGACAATCAAAACCAGCTATTGGAGGTGACTTTTAGCAAGAGCTTAGCTTGATTGCACTAGTACGCTTCGTCCTTTTGTGTGCTCACAAGAGAGAGACAAGATTTCCACAAGATACGAACAACCCATGACACTAATCTTCCTTCTTATTCCATCTCCTTGACATTTGCCCTCCAACATCTGCACTTTGTAGCTTAAAGTAAGACTATCAGAGCAAGATCTTACTTTTGATTAGAAAAGCAATATTTCATCAAATGAATCCATTTTAGAAATTGTTTTATATTTGTTCAAAGTGGTTCCTTTTTGCATCTAAAGAGTGCAACAGCTGATAATATAAATGGAAGTCACAGCCTAGAATCCACCATTGAAGAGTTTATGCAAATGGAAAATGCTGAAAACTAGGAGCAAATTTTCATTTTCAGCAAGTTTCTTTCTGACTGACTTGGTTTATCTAGAACACGACAGCCTGTTTGGAAATCTTCGAATTGAATTTATTAATGAATTGAATTCAATTACTTTAACTGTTTAAAACAAATCCAATAATATTATAATTAAATTCAATTATTTCATATGACACATTTATCTCATATTAAAAAATAATGTTATTAACTAATAAACATTCACACTTATAATAATTCTTACTTAATTTCTTCAAATTACATTAAAATTTTTACCCACTTTACTTCCATTAACTCTCTCTTTATCTACTCAACATTCGTGGTAGGTATGTTCCCGTAGTTATCTTCCTCCAACCATTCAAAATATCTTTAGTTTATAAAACTTAAAAGAAAGATTGTCTTGTTCTGGGAACTTCAACAATTAAAAGCGACCAATCCACTAAAACGGCACCGTATTGTTTCCACCTTTCGCCGCCTTGAGCCACTTCCATTCCCAAAGAACCGTCGTCAAGTCCGTCACTTTAGCACTTATACTCCGGCAACAGTTGGCGTGAATGGTAATATCTTTACTATCTGAGCAAAACCCACTAAAGTCGAGAGTCACCAGGAGCCTAGCGTTGATCCCCACTTGTCCCAACTCACAATATGTCTCCAATACACATGAAGAATCAAGACTTACAATACGCAACAACAATTACATCTGCATCTACGAAACAAGTATGCAAAACAAAAAATTACCAGAAAAGACGTGAGATGAACAAAGCAAAATCTTAGATCAGCTCAAGCGACAACAGTACTTACAATACGCAAAGTAATTACAGAAATCAGAGTTGTCCATCAACACAAACAGAACAGAGTTGGAAGACAGAAAAATAATACCTCCAATAGATAACAGCAAAATTGAGAGAGGAAAAAGATGCAGAGGTGCGTTGCTTTTGCATGGACGTTGCTGGTGATGCGTGCGTTGCTGGTGAATAGTGGGTATTATTGGGTTTGTGAGTTAAAAAAAGAGGAGAGCACCTTTTGAAGTTCAATTCACGTGATTTATAACGTGAAGTAAATTTGTTAACAGAGTCGGTTTTAAACCTACGGAAGAATTCAATTCATGTCCTTTTTTTGGTTTCACAGATGAATTGAATTCAATGTCAATTCAATTCATTCTCTTTCAAACAGCCTGTAGAGTTTACAGTAGAATTGAATTCAATGTCAATGTCAATTCATTCTCTTTCAAACAGCCTGTTAGTTTACAGCAACAATTTGGACGTTCCACCGATATATAAAAAAAGCAGGTTCCTTTTTTTTTCTTAAGAAGATGACTTTCACGAGAATTCAGTGCAGTTTTCAGTTTTACAGCTACTGAAAGATTTCTTGCCTTAAAAATCATCCACTCGACCTTCTTGGGTATCATCTGCAATCTATTTACCGTTCCATTATGAGACGACGACACAACAATAACAATATCCAGTACGAATTCCAATATGAATTCCATAAGCAGGGTATATCATTTCAGAAAGATGAGGTAAATCATAAAAGTGCTCAAAAAGTTAAACTTTTGAAATGAATTTGCCAGTGAGGCTTAGCTTCTTCTGTAGAACAAGTGCAGAGAATGTGAGATCAGAAACCTTTATTTGTTCCAGTCAAAGAGAATTTCTTGAAAAAAGTGCACAGCTTTGGTAATAAACTATTCATTCCTCCTTGATGTAGCTGGTTGTAATCATTTATTAACTTTCCTTTTTACTATAATCATTTTCTTTAAACATCAAGCGGTCATACTCTTAACTCGAAGTAATTTGCGTAAAACACACAATTTACAGGTTATTACGTGTATCCGACAACCAGAAAAAAGATAAAGAAAAGTATGGCCCTCTCAACGTCATATGCCCCTTGTCTCCCACATATTATGTATATCTACACACTGCCTCTTAGTACACAATCCCAAAACCAAACCATTGAAGCCGTATTTTCAGTTAACAAGAGCTATGAAACTCTGTGTCCTCTCTCTATCCTTCTTCTTCTTCCTTTTTCTTTCTACTGCTCATGGTCTCAATGCCAAATGTGATACACAAGACCAAGATTCAACCCTCCAAGTGTTTCACATTTTCAGTCCATGCTCACCTTTTAGGCCATCTAAGGCAATCTCATGGGAGGAGACAGTGATGGAAATGCAGAGAAGTGACCAAGCTAGGCTTCAGTACTTGTCAAGCTTGGTGGCTAAGAAGTCTATTGTGCCTATTGCTTCAGGCAGGCAGACAATACAGAGCCCAACATACATACTCAGGGTTCGAATTGGGACCCCTCCACAGACCATGCTCATGGCTATGGACACTAGTAATGATGCTGCTTTGTTGCCTTGCAATGGCTGTGTTGGATGTTCTAAAGTCTTCAACTCTGTTACGTCTACCACCTTCAAAAACCATGCCTGTGGAGCTGCTCAGTGCCATCAGGTACTTAACTTCTGAATTTGTTGCTACAATCCCTCATTTTGAGTATGTAGATTATAAACAGATGAATCACTTTTGAATGTCCATCAAAACGGTAACTGTGTAATTGCAAAAGGATTATCATTTTCTGGGAATGAAATAAAAAGCTTCGTGTCATAATCATGAAGGGTGTGTGGCAGTTAGCTAAAAGGTTCACGGGTTAAAAAGATAGCTCAAGGTGAGCATAAGAGTGCATGTGACTTACTCTGCAGGTTCCACTGTCAACATGCGGTGGCAGTGTCTGCTCGTTTAACATGAGTTACGGCGGGTCCACCATAGCAGGAAACCTCTCACAGGACACTGTCACTCTAGCCACCGACTCTGTTCCTAACTACACCTTGGGCTGCATCCAGAAAACCACCGGCAGTTCAGTGCCTTCACAGGGCCTTTTAGGTCTTGGAAGAGGTCCATTGTCACTTCTGTCCCAAACCCAAAACCTATATCAGTCGACATTCTCGTACTGCTTGCCTAGTTTCAGGTCTCCCAACTTCTCTGGCTCCTTGAGGCTTGGACCAACTGGCCAGCCTCCGAGAATCAAGACCACCCCATTGCTTAGGAACCCCAGAAGATCATCACTTTACTATGTGAACCTGATCGGAATCAAAGTTGGCCGGAAAAAAGTTGACATTCCAGCTAGTGCTCTTGCTTTCAACCCCACAACTGGTGCAGGAACCATCTTTGATTCTGGTAAAGTTTTCTAATTTCTTTTTCCTGCTTAAATCTTTCTGAAATGGACAATCAGCTAAAAACAAGCTCAATACGACAGAGCATTAGTCAAAAAGATTTTGGCCAATAATTCTCCCACTTGGCCATTACTTAAAAGTGACGAGCTTTTTCACTTTTTAGCCCATATTCAAGTTCTGGGCAAATTCAGGCTGGGTCCCTTCCTAGAAACCTGGTCTAAAGACTGAACTTTTCATTACAAAACTCGGCTAAATCGAATTTTACTCATTGATTTTGGAGATTTGAGTCCTGTTCCTTTATTTTTTCTAATAAAGCTCCAAACTTTACGAACAGTCTGTTGTTTATCTTCTTCCCACAGGTACTGTTTACACAAGATTGGTGGCACCTGCCTACACGGCGGTGAGAGATGAGTTCAGGAAACGAGTTGGGAACTTAACGGTGACATCTCTAGGTGGTTTTGACACATGTTACTCTGTACCAATAGTTGCTCCGACCATCACATTTATGTTCTCCGGCTTGAACATGACATTACTACCGGACAACCTCCTAATCCATAGCACCGCCGGTAGCACCACATGCTTGGCCTTGGCGGCGTCGGACATCGGAGTTAGTTCAGAGCTAAATGTGATAGCCAACATGCAGCAACAGAACCATAGGGTGCTCATTGACGTGCCCAATTCAAGGCTTGGTGTAGCTCGTGAGCAATGCTCCTAAAAAATGTTTCTTTACGTCTTCTAGTTTCCTTAGTAATAACTCTCTTTTAGTGTTTTGGTGTTTGTGTGTGTTTCTTTTTTGTGGGGTTTATTAGATTTGATCTTGTCATGTGTTTGGTTTGGTGTCAAAATTATGTAATAAAAGTATTCATCAACTTAATTTCTAATATGTATGAGTTCTTCAAATATGTTTCTTATCTCCTTCTTTTTCTCTATTCCAAATAATTTCGATAAAAAAAGCCTTTTTAACACTTAAAAATTAAATGAATTATTCAATAAGTCGATAATTTAAAATTAATAATTCAAATTTAATAAGTAAACTTTTTTCATCACGAGGTTTATGTTATCTTTTTTAGACAATCATGATTAATTCAACACACACTCCTAACTCATAGAGCTTTTTCTGATTGGATATTACTTTCTATTTTGATAATTTAGAAGATGGTGAATGAAAAATAAATAAATATATAAATGATACATTTTTAAATAATAATTAAGTTGAATTTAAGTTATTAATTCATCAAATTATTTAATTAAAATTCGATATTTATAAAAATAAACTCTTTTATATATTTTTCCTTTTTATATAACAATTAAGATTAGTAAATTTGAGTTTAAATTCAAACTTATTTATCATATCGAATATAAATTTTTTTATTTGAGTTTGTCCAAAAACTCTAAAAGAAATAGAGGAAATTTTTATTAAAAAGGTAGAAAAATTCAAGTATCATAAATTTATTTTTGTCATAAAATTAAACTTAATAAATTGAATTTAATTAGTAAATTTAAACTAATTTATCATTCTTAATTTAAGGAAAAATTGAATAATTCAATTATTGGACCCTAATGAAAGTATTTGTTGTTTTGTCTACTTTAAAAAATGGAAAAGCAAAACTTGAAATGTGGATATTCTAAATTAAAGACCAAGTTATAATATGTGTAGGGTTTAAACCCAACAAGGCAAAGGGTTTTAGCTGAATTTGAGGTTTATCGTCCAAAAACTGCTCTGTTTTGCCGCTTGAGGCTGTTTGGAACATAGTGAATTGAATTCATGTATGAATTGAATTGAATTCCATTAATGAAGTTAGAATTGAATTGAATTTACACTGTTTGGAACAAATCTAGTAATATTAGAATTGAATTCAATTACACTGTTTGGAA
>JAOSBP010000005.1:1881518-1896034 GCA_027563825.1 Erythroxylum mucronatum
AATTGAATTCATGTATGAATTGAATTGAATTCTATTAATGAAATTAGAATTGAATTGAATTTACACTGTTTGGAACACATGCAGTAATATTAGAATTGAATTAAATTCTATTGTTTGGAACAAATCCAATAAGATTAGAATTGAATTCAATTATGTCATATAACACATTTATCCTTGACTAAAAAATGATATTAACTAATAACATTCACACTTACTTATTATTATTATTATTGTTAATATTATTATTATTAACCTTATTATTATTATTATTATTCTAATTATTATTGTTATTGTTATTAACCTTATTATTATTATTATTATTGTTATTATTATTATTAGTATTGTTATTTGTTATATATAATATATATTTATATTTATATTATTATTAGTTGTTATTATTATTATTATTTGTTTTTATAATTTATTTATTTATTTATTATTATTATTAAACGAAATTAATTTCTTTCTTTCTTTATTAATTATTATTATTATTTGTTTTTTATAATTTATTTATTTATTTATTATTATTATTAAACGAAATTAATTTCTTTATTTATTAATTATTATTAAACAAAAAGGAGGCAGAGGAGGTGTGTCGGAGAAGAGGAGAAGAGGGTCGTGCGTCTACTGGTGCGTCTGCTGGTGCGTCAGACGTTGCTGGGAGAACGCGTCGGACGTTGCTGGGAGAAGAGGACGAGGGTCGGCTGTTGCTGGAGACGGCGCTGAGATTTCAATTCGCGTGATTTGTGGCGTGAATTCAATTTCCATAGGCAGATGGATTTCAACTCACACATGAGTTGAATTCTTGCTAAAAAAAGTGTTCCAAACAAGTGAATAGAATTCAATTCCACAATAGAATTCAATTCCTTGCTTTCCAAACAGGGTGTAAACTGATTGTCCTCAAAACCCAAAATCCCAACTGGGCAAAACTTCATCTTTCTGGAGTGTCCTGCTCACTCAGGTACTTGTTCGCAGTTTCCAGACATCGACTTCCTTCTTTGATTCTGGGAATTTATGCTGGTGGATTGATTGGGTTGTCTTTGTGTGATGGTTGATTCTATTCTTGAACTGCATCGCTCATTTTCTGTTTTTTTGTGAATTACATTGAGTTGGGTTATATGGCTTCCGTGTTCCTGTGTCTTTCATTGCTGTGTTCTGTACCCAAGACTCGATTTTTATTCAATTCTCTTGATCACTGCATCCGGTTAACAGAATTCAAATGAAGAAGAAACTGAGAGCATGATTCTGAGAAGAGCTTTTGCATCGAGGTGCAATCTTGCTTCTGCTTCCCTTATTCCAAAGAGAGCCTGTCTTTGTGGGTTTTCCCTTGAGCAGCCTTTTGGCTGCAAAAGGGCGTTCACTGTTTCTCGGAATTTGTGGAGGACAGGTGAGTTTAAGAAATATGTTTCTGAGAATTGTAGCAATCTGGATGATGCTTTACGTCTGTTCAGTAAGATGGTTTCTTCGCGGCCTCCACATTCAATTATTAGCTTCACTATGCTTTTTGTGGAAGTTGCAAGAATGAAACACTATTCAGCTGTTATTTCTTTATCCAAACAAGTAGAGGAGGTGGGGATTAAGCATGACATTTACAGTCTGAACGTCTTAGTTGGTTGTTTCTGCCAGTTGCGTCAAGTGAATTTTGGTTTTTCTTTGCTGGGAAAAGCATTAAAACTCGGTTACGAGCCTAGTTCCATGATTTTAAATTCTCTTATGAATGGCCTTATTGAAGAAGGTAAATACTTCCAAACGATAAGCCTCCTTGAAGAGATGGTGAAGAAAGGGTACCAGCCTGACGTGGTTACTTATAGCACCATCATAAAAGGCCTCTGTAGGTCAGGCAACATAGGAACGGCCATTCAGTTGTTGAAGAAGATTAGCCACCATGGTTGTAAGCCAGATGTAGTGGTATATAGCACGGTTATAAGTAGCCTTTGCAAGGAGAGGCAAATAACTCAAGCTATGGAACTTTTCGGTGAAATGTTGGGTAAAGACATTCGTCCAACAATTGTTACCTATAATGCTTTGATACAAGGGTATTGCTTGCAGAGTCAAATGGATGACGCAATTAAAGTATTCCGAATGATGGTTAGTCAAGGTTATGTCCCAAATATTGTAAATTATAACACCTTGATATTTGGATATTGCCAAATTGATAGAATGGATGAAGTAATGAAGCTTTTCGAGGAGATGAATCAGAGAAGAATCTTTCCTGATGTTGTTACATATACTTGTATTATTAGTGGCTTGTTCCGTGTTGGAAAACCTGTTGTTGCGTTGCAGGTTTTTTATCAGATGCAACAGTTTGGGCGAACTCCAGATTCGACTACTTATTCAGTATTGCTGAATGGCTTGTGTTTACATGGTCTTTTTCACGATTTAGACAGAATATATCAACTGATGCAGGATTCTGGTATAAAGCCTGATATTGTAACCTATAGTATATTAATTGATGCAATGTGTAAAAGTGGGAGGCTTAGTGCTGCAAGAGAATTGTTTTATAATCTCTCCATTGAGGGGCTGCAACCTGACATCAAGATGTATACAACAATGATTAATGGACTGTGTACTGAGGGGTTGCTTGGTGAAGCATACCAGATGTTCAGAAAGATGGAAGAGGCTGGTTACTCACTAGATAGTGTTGCTTACAATGTAATCATCAAGGGTTATTTACGAAAAAATGATATGCATATGTCTACCTTTCTGCTTCATGAAATGCTCGATAAGAAACATTCAGCAGATGCATCTACTTCAACCTTGTTAGCTGATTCGTTATTGAAGCAGTTTGTGATTAATTAGGTTCGAGAATTCAAGGAGTTGCTGTGATTTGAGTATGTCCCTATGCCATGAGGAGCAAGGAGATTCCTGTTACAAGAGCTTTTCTCTAGTCTCCATCCAATTTTAAGGTGAGGAGAACTAAAGCTGTAAAGCTGTAAAGTTTGCAGTTCTTCTCTTTGTGTCAATCTACTTCTGTGTAGTCAGTTCACATTTTCTTGATACTTAATAGTACCACAAATTTCACCATCCTGTGACTTCACTTATTTCAGGTGAATATCCATTCTGTCCAGGAACTTGTGATTGATGGATATTTAAGAGTGATGAAGTTTATGAACTGATCGAAAACTTTGTCGATTTCATGCTTTGAGCCTAGCATTTGGAGATTTCTTCATTAAGTTGAATTGATCATTGCTTTATCTTCAGTTATAGTGTTGAATCGTTACATCTTGTCGATTCTCACAAATCACAAATCATTTCAGTTAGCATTGTAGCAACCTGTACTCTATTAGAAACTAGTACGCTGGCATCAGTTTTCACTTAAGGCTTAAGGTTTTGGTTATTATTCTAGTGGCTACAATATGCCATAATTTGATGTCATTCCCCTCTAGGAAAGAAAAGGGTTAGCTACAGAATGGAGTATTTAGATTGGTGATCACATGCGAATTTAATTGCATCATCAGTTCTGAGCTATTATATGTGTAATTATGTATGTCTTAATGTTTCTCTACAAGTTTTCAGTTCCATCAAGAGGCTTGAACCTTTCTATTATTTTGACAATCTTCTGTTGATTTGTTTGAAGTGTTTCCGTCTCGTATGTATCAAACATACTTGACATTATTGTTTGCCAAACTGAGCAGGAAAGTTACCAGGTATCAGAGAACATCTGCAAAACAGTTTCTGAGCTACCAATATGATGCCGAATATCTCAATATCTCATACAAGACTCAAATGCTGGTGAACCACCGCAGACATAAGTAGAAGACGATGACAATCGTGAAAAAGTGAGTCCTTTTGAATAAACTACACTAGACCTTTAGACCAATTCAGTCGATACAGAGGTGCACTTAAGTTGCAAACCCCCTCCTCTTAGACTAAGAAAGTGGTAGCATGAACAGACAATATTTAAGAATTGAAGACAGTGCATTTAAAAAGCCTCAGTTACACGCCCAATGGAGATACCAAAGAACAGAACCATCTCTGCGGAGAGTGGCAACAGCCCGAGCTAGATCCAGGCATTCGATGGCTGGCCCGAGCATAGGCTCGAGACCAAAATTTCTGACTTGAGCCCGTTCGGACTAGAATATTAGAACACGGTGAAATATATTTTGATCCAATAATTTTGGACTAGATTAATTGAATTTTTCATGATTAGTTAATGTCTAAAAAATTACCAAACTTGAATTTGATCGAACTTGAACAATGAAGGGCTTCTTATAAAATTTTAATTTATTTAGTATAAATTAAAATAATATTATTTTAATACGAATTTTGGTTAGACTTGCCATTTCTGTTCAGGAAGTCCGACTGGCGGATTATGATAACCCAGAATCCAAACATCCGTCAATTGTTCAGTCTCATCCCCACGAGTCTCTTCTGCTAAGTTCCTTCCAAAACCTCACTGAAAGTTGCAAACTTTGCCTGTTGCCACTCGCACTCGCTTCTCCTCCTCTTCTCTCGTTCTAAATGGCTCTACCACAAGCCTATACGTCTTCACGAATCACAACCATGTCACCTCTGTTCACCTCACGGGCTTCTCTACCTCTGGTATCAACACGAATGTCTTCCTTTTGCGTTACTCAATCGTCCTTGGCAGCCCATCAAGAGAAATCTATCTTCTCTTCGGCTCAGGACACGAAAAGCAGACCTTTTTCAGTTCCAATGCATCCAAGAAGATTACTTTGCAGACCCCCTCAAGGAAAGTACGTCAGAGAAGACTACCTTGTGGTATGCCTCTTCCCATTTCTCCTGTCAACATTTTTCGGGTTTTCCTTTCTGTGGTGGATGGTTTGTGTTGATAAATTGGATTCATGGTTTCTAAGTTTTCATCTTTCATTTGTGTTCTCCAATATTTTGAGCTTATTGATTGTTGCTTGTTCTTGATGGATAGAAAAAGTTATCAGCACAGGAGATACAGGAGCTGGTAAGGGGAGAAAGGAAAGTGCCTCTTATTATTGATTTCTATGCCACATGGTGTGGACCGTGTATTTTGATGGCCCAAGAACTTGAAATGGTACATCTCTGTTGTAGTTTATGCAACTCTTTAACGTTTTCCTACTACATTGTGCAATTTTTGTGTTCAATGTGCTAGTAACTGTGAACTGCTGGATACTTTTGAGGTGATGGGGTGGAGTTTTCTTGTCTTTATCGTGTTGAGAATCTGTGGTTGATGAATATAGAAGAAGCATTCAACTAGTCTGTTTGATTATGAATATATCCCTCATCTTTATAAACTACAGTCACCAAGTAAGAGGGTTTCAACACCCTTTTAGTTTTCAAATCAAATAGTCCATTCTATTTCCTGACAGTTAGTATTTGTTGGAATGAAAACAGATCATGGGAGTGAGGTCGATCATGAAAGTAAAAGGAATCTTATCAGAAAATTTAGAGCTATTTGGTACAATTGCGGTGTTCACTTGTTACATTCCATCAGTGTTTGCTTGATGCATTCTGTTCTGAAGAGGATTTCTCATTCCCCATTATGGTTCAGACATCCTTTGCAAACCTAAGCTCTCCATCAAATTATAAAGTTACAAACTTTTTCCTTTGATTCCTTCCTACAGATTACTAGCCTATTTTCAATCCTAAGGTGTCGTGCTTACTTTCAATTGCGATCCACTTGGATAGGCATTTTGGTGGCATGCCCCATGAAGTGTCATTGTGGTCCATTACAGTTCCGATGGAATAGAAATTGAACTGAGATCTTGATATACTTTTAAGAGTATCAAATGCTAATGAAAGCTCACAGAGGTTATATGAGGGATGAGATGCCTAGTATTTCAGCTTACACCATTCTACACAATGAGCTCTGTAGCTTGCGGCAGGGCCAGACCTGCTTTGCGAACTAACTTTCCCTTTATTTCTTTATGTTTTGGGGATCTGAGACCTTGTTAATTCTGGTAAAGTCTTTTATGCACAAAATTGCAGCTTCCATTAAAGAACATGTCTTCCAGATTGTATACTTTGCTTGAACAGAAGAAGCTCCTTATGATGAGTACAATGTTAGTGGAATTGATATATGCCTATAATTTACCTATAAACTTTCAGCTTGCAGTTGAATATGAGAGCAACTTAACAATTGTTAAGGTTGATACCGATGACGAATACGACTTTGCACGTGACATGCAGGTATTTTCCAAAACAAACACCTATGTCTTTCCCTACACCTCCTCAAAATTTAGTTGGTTTGCTTTCTATTGTTCTCAAGATTTTTTTTGGCTAAGCACGTTATATCCATTTGCATAAATTTGGTTGTCACTTCAATTGCATTCTAACATATTCTCTTGATGAAACTTTCTCTATCAAAACTTATTAAATATGGGCCATCTTTTCATTTCCCATACATTTAGAACAGTATACTATTGCTGCAAGTTAATCAATGAGTTTTTTTTTTTTTCCTGAGAAGTTGGTTTCATGGGCTTGAATTTCTCAGGTTCGAGGTTTGCCAACACTTTACTTCATCAGTCCTGATCCAAATAAGGATGCAATTCGGACTGAAGGGCTCATTCCAATTCAGATGATGCGAGATATTGTTGACAAACAAATGTAATACAAGGAAAAGATGAACAATGTAACAAGTGTTCAGCCATTTCAAGTGTTCTGAGTGTGTTGTATTCTGAAATCTGCTGTGAACTTCTTGTAGAAATAGGGGCAGTTTTTGTATTTTAAAACCACATTCATGTACATTTTTTCTCCTCCCTTAAAAGACCAGACTTATCTAATTGGTAGTTGTACTTCTTGGTCATGCCCAATACAAAGGCAACATCTTCATTCTTCTTGTTCTTGTTCTTTTTTTCACCGGTTTCATCTGTTGTATAAGCTGTCTCGTACTTTGTGTCTTCTCCACAAATACAGGGGGACAGAGGATTTCATGCCACAAATACAGTCAAACGTCCGTTTTGACATTCAGTGTTTAGGGATGACAATGGGACTTTGAACCAGTCCCAAAAATCCGAGGTTGATAAGGCTTCAAGTGGGCTTGAAAGTTGGAGTCTGTCAGACTAAAAGAAGGATAAAAGATCGAGTTCAAACCGGGTCAAATTCAAGCTCATTTCTTTTGTACAAAGTCTGGGTATAAGTCTGTCGACTCGGGCTGGATCAAACCAAGCACCGACCATTTTGCCAAGCCTAACATTGATATAGCGAACAACATATTAAAACTCTTAGACAGCTAATGCTTGGAAGTCAATAAAGAGAAAGATCACAATTGGACATTTTGACTCTACATGTTTATGGATGTTCATGTCATCTTTTTCTTCTTCTCTGGTTGCTACGGTGATTCGAACAGTATAATCTGCAAATTCGGTTAACAACACGCCTTAGTTTTGGCAACATAAGTTCAACGTTTGATGAAACACCAGATATTTATGTCCTCGTTAGGTTACGTGTTCAAGGAAATAAGCCACAAAGGAAAAGAAAAGTGTGAATCTTTCTGGTTTAGAAAGAAATCTCAGAACCATATTGAAGCTGCTTGTAGATTGTATTAAACTATCAACGGTTGAGGAAAACATCAGTACCAGAAACTCTAAGTTCTGTTCCAACTCCAACATTGTTGGAATCGAGTCCCTAATCATCTGGGACATGAAACTTGAATCCCAAATTTTACAAAACTCATGCATTTCCAGGAACGATGACATTCCCTGAAAACTCTGCAGGCGACAGAGCCAAGAACATAAGAGCAGCCATTATTCCCACCGGGAAGAACAGAAGCAGCAACGGCGGAGGAGGCAACGGCGGTAGCATTAACGGTAACACCACCATTGACGCCGCCAGAACCGCCAGTACCACAATACCCGCTAAGCTGAAACACCGCACCATAGTGATCTTTCAGTAGTTCTAATCATTTCTCGCAGCAACCACACAAAGTTCAGAACTTTTGATCCTAATCACCGAACTAACGTGCTTTCTTGGTACAAATATACGATCTTTGTGTACTTTATGTGTCTTGAAAATGTGGGTACCAATGGGTTTCTTGGAAGTTTCACCGGTTCAAACAGGTCATTGGTCGGTTTAAGAGTACAAGAGATGTTGGTTGGTATTTATAGAGACTTGACTACTGTAAACTTTGAATCTCCACAGCCTCCAATGGAGTGTCACATTGTGAAACGTTGATGTGATTCATGTGGGACCGGTTTGTGGACGGTGAGATTGGTTCTTTTGGTCGAAAAATCCGGTCCTCAAATCAGACAGAATCAGAGCAGCAGATCCCAATATATACACTTGATACGATTGGGAGCAACTACTCTTAGATTAATCATAAGTTGGTGATATCAGACATTTGTTAAATTGCTTAACCAATCAATGATTATAAATTTTAGCATATCTTCAGTCTCGGATTCAGAAAAGATCCCACAAACAAAAAGGTTATATATTCTAAGTTGATCTTCTGTTGGTCTTGCTGTTTTGTCCCTTTTTGGTGGTGTTTTCTATATGTTTATCTCTTCAGCTGGACCCAACGTTTTGAAATTTGGAAAAAAAAAAATTGACCCTTTGCATTCAATCTTTCAAAGTTTCAATCTTTGTAAAGTGAATGCAAAGGTTCTATCTTTTTCTTTTTTTCCCAAATCTCAGAACTTGGGGATGCAAAGGTTCAATCTTTGTAAAGTGATTGATTCCGTCACTTGATTATAAGTTGTTGCTAGTTCGTTAAATGACTTTTTCGAAACACGTAATTTACAAAATCTTCTGCTTCAAAGCTCAAGAAAAATCTCGGATTTAAAGATGCTCTCTTCTTCTTCTTCTTCTTCTTGCGCGGAACCCAATACTGCTGGAAAACCTCCTCAAATCATGGATAGTATGGTCCAATGTTTCTTTCTACTAGTATAATTTAGTGTCTTGGGAATAAGCATTATTGTCCAAATTCATTGCATGCCGTGATCATGAGGGTGAGGCGTCAAAAGGGTTTCAATGCTGGCGAATCTGACACTTAACCAACATTTGGATTTTGATTCACATGCCCTTTGCATTTAAGCATCGTTGCCTTGAACACGTTTTAGTTAAGTACATCTACTCTATTTAAACTTGTATGAGACGAGCTTGATTCATTCAACATATCCCGATTTGTCTATTTTTGGGTTTATTGACTTTAGACCACTTAATTGTGATTCGCATTTTTTAATTTATCAGTACTTGATTCATTAAATTTGTGTTTAAACAGCTAATCGTGAAGTTGAGATTAAACCTAATTCAAATGAAAAGATATAATTTCATATTCAACTTTAAAAAATCAACCTTTAGATTTTTTTGATTTATAAGAACTTTATTTGAAGTACTCAGGGACGGAGTCAGACTCAACTCTAAGGAGGGCCGAGAAAGAAGGGCTGTGCGTGTAGAATTGAAGAGAAGAGAAGATAGGAATTTTTTTTTAAAGAGGGTCACTTATATTTGTAATTTTAAAATTTTTAATTATATAATTAATTTTTTAAAAAAAATTTTGAAAGGGGAGGCCATGGCTCCCTCCCCATCAACATAGCTCCGTCCCTGGAAGTACTGAATCAAATTTACATAAGATTAGACCGAACTTAAAAGCTCAGAATGTCAGACTATTTATTCGTGTAATTTGCTATTTGTTTAAGTTGATCTTAATATGGAACTATTTATTTGTGTAGACCTACAAACATGAAAGCAGTCTAACAAAACAAACCAACAAAATGTTATTGTTAAATAGATGCATTGATGTAATTAGTGTAACTATTGAGTGTATATGGAGATTTTGACAAATTGGTTTTGGATAGAGAACAATATGGGGCAAAGATAAAGTTGGGTACACTTGCACTGACATTAAGTATGTTGAAGCTCTTTGTGCAATGTATCTGCTGCTTCACCTACTCACCTATCCCATGCGCTGCGTCTCTCCTTCCAAGAAATACTCGTTGACTAGTCTCACTTGTCTACCCAAAATCTGCATCAAATCTTCTTATTTCGAATGTCACTCCGTGCTCGAAAGCATCTAACTACTATTTCCTCTTATTTATAATAAGTGTCGTTTTAGATATATTTTAATTATTTAAAATAAGTATTATTTTTGATTTTGTATACATGTTTATAATTTTACTTCCAAAATTAACCTTTAATTTCTCTCTCATCTTAATTACACATATCACAATTTCAAGACAATTTAAAATGCAATTTCTCTCATATGCTAACAATTTCAAAGTAACTTAACGAGAGTATTCATAAAGGTATATCTATAATTTCATTAGCTTTCTTAATAAGCGTGTATTTTTCTAAAACGACACTTATTATAAATCGGAGGGAGTATTTGTTAACATTTAATGGATAGTTAGATGCTTCTAGGCACAGGATAGCACACGGAAACAATAATAGCTACTCTGTGTCCCTCAAAATCTCGAATGGATACTGGCAGCCCGAAGCCATGTTTGACTTAAAATTATTTAATTTTTTAAATTAAACATAAAAATAACATCGTTTTATTTATAGATTTCAAATTTCTAATTGAGGAAGTCATTTTTTAAACATATTTTGAGTTTCAAATCGGGCAAGATTTGCGCAACCCGAGCTCGAACCCAAGTCAAAGGCCAACCTGCTAAGACTAAATGAATGTGATCCCAAAATTAATAGATTAAGTTCGAGTTGATCAAACTTAAGTTCGACCCAAAGTTAACATGATCACTTTAAAATTTTTATTTTTTAAATTAAAAATAAAAAATAATGTCATTTTATTTATATATTTCGAGTTTAAGCTAGGTTGGGCTTGGATTGTCTTAACTCAAGCCCAGCTTGAGGCCCGATCGACTTGAGCCTGAGTCAACTGCTAAGACTAAATGGGTCTAATCTCAAAATTAATAGATTAAGTTTGAGTTGATCAAATCTAAGTTCGACACAAAGTTAACATAATTAGATTAAATTTTAATATTTAAAATTAAAAAAGAAAAAATGGCACCATTTTGTTTATATATTTTAGGTTTTGAGTCGATCCAAGTTTCGGCAACTTGAGCTCGAGCTCAACTTAAGTCCCGAGCAATCTAAACTTGGGACAAATTGCCAATATTAAATGGGTTTGATCCCAAAATTAATAGATTAAGTTTAAGTTGATCAAATCTAAGTTCGAACTAAAGTTAACATAATCATGTGTGAATCAATCCAGATTTAGTTAATACATCATTTTGGTTAGTTTAATATATTCTTCAACCTATTAAATAAAACGACTTTATTTTAGTTCGTTGATTTCAAGTCTGACCAAGTTTTGGATTAGGCTCAAGTCTTAAGATTTTAGTTGGTTTTAGACTTAAGCTATTAAATTGAGAGAAAGTCCCCTAACCAATAGGTTGATATTCAAAGGTAGTAATAGTTTAGGTCATACTTGAGCTCTGAAAATTTATAGCCAAAAACTTCTAGCTTGAGCTTAAACCCGATTAGTTTTGGATGGCTCGTACTTCGATTAGGCTCGAATTAAGCTCAATTAAATATATTTTTTAGTTTTAAAAAATAAAAATGACATTTTATTTTTGAAAATTTTGAATTTTCAAGTTCGACCCGAAACTTAATCAATTCGTATTGAACCTATGGATTTGGGCGAGATCCGAGTTAGGCCGAACCGGTTGAACAAACCTAGCCAACCCTTTGCATATGTGTTACGTATAGAGCTTTCAAATGTCTTGTCATTAGTTGTTTCGCATCAGTCAACAACTTTTGGTTTAATGTGTTCTTCACATTTGTTGTTGTCTGAGTTTTGCATTAGTCTTAATCAGTCATCAACTTTTGGTTTAAATGTGTTCTTCACATTTGTTGTTGTCTGAGGTTGAAAAGTCCAAAGAGGATTCTGCTTCTTGTCCAAAAAGAGGCGTTTACACTACAAAAGTTGACTTATTGACCTTTTGCTTTTTCGCTACAGAAATGAGAGAACACGATCCTGTAGTGTTTCAGAGACTTTCTTGTATTGTATCTTCGTCTTCTTCTTGGACACGGAGTGCAAGTTCCATGCAAAAACACAGTTTCAACGTTGAAAGTATTCCTCATTTCAAGTCAATGTGAAACACATGTATCTACATTTTAACACTTTTAGAGCCGTGCCGTTATTATCGTGAGCACTTGTATATTGAGCTATGACCTTTTGATTAGATCGTTTTAGGGATTGAAAAGGATTTCGGGTTTGAATTTGAGTTTCAAAGATCAAATTTGATTGAACTTGAATATTTGAGTGTGACTTCATTTAAACTTGTTTTGGTTTGTTGATTTTAGGTTAATTCAACTTCAATTTCTAAAATAAGCTTCCACAAGTTCCAATCTACTACATACGATCTCAAGGAACACAACAGAAGCTTGAATATACTGTAATATGAACTACAGGTCTATTCTCGTATACTATAATATCCTAAACTATTAAATTTGATCTAGGACAGGTACGAGAACTACATCTCCAATGTCTAATCTAACCTACTGAGGTATCTAAAACCTGTTCATATGTCAAAATGCTGATGCTTCCTGGAATGTCTATGCTGTTGAATAACCAAAACTGAACCATTAATGTCAAGCTCTGAAGAAGCTAGTAGATCACCAACAGTGCCTAGCTCTGGACACTCTTCCCAGTCACTCAAGTTAGTTGTTAATGGAGACAGGCCTCTTCCACCTTTCCCCACTATGAACAATGAATTTTTTTCTACAATCTCTCTTAGAGCCTCCACAGTTTCTGCTCCATTATTAACATACTTCTCTATGTAGCTAGCCTGACCAGTTGCAACATATCTAACAGCAAAGAACAGTGTCATATAGGTTTCTTGGTCCTTTATGAGGTGAGGAATCAGAGAAATTGAAGGAAGATAGTAGTTATCTAGAGTTATGTATGTTGTTATAGTTTTACCTGCTGCAGAAGTCCTGGATGCAGATTGTATCCATTGCATTCTCTACCTCACTGCTTGATACTATCTTTAAGTCTTCACTATTCCTGATGGATGTATCATGTTGTTCCTTTGATGAAGCTGATAAGAATCTGATAATGGTCAAGTTTACGTGAGGGTGAGAGAGAATTTTTTTGCTACAGGCCAATGCCTCACGATCATCAGGACCGCCAAAAAATAACATTGCAACATCCTGTCTTGATCCAGGGCCAGGTTGCTGAAATCCAGTCTGTCCTCTGTCGACAAAGACCCCGACCGAGCACGGTGCGTGGCGAATAACCTTCTGGTTGATGATCCTGAGCTCATCTTTCCCACTTTCCAGTTGCCCATCGAGACGCTGGTGCTTGTGGAAAATGAGAAAAACAATGGATACCCTCAAGTCTTCAGCAGCAGTGCAAACTTCTTCATCCATACCTGCAAAGGATGATACGGTTTTGCTTTGGTGGATCAGAACTTTGTTTTCTGCAGTGAATGCATCTACTGTGTCGTTTATCTCGACCTCATCATTTCCACCGTACTCCTCCTCATCACTAAATTGGTCTCCATCTTGCAGTTCATGATACATCAATTTGGTTTTCTTGCGTTCCTTGGGGAGCTCAACGAGGTGCATCAAATAAGGCACAACTGGAGTGCACTGTGACCCACTTAAAGCTGAGATTAGGCCAAGTTTTGCTGATATATGACGACAGCCATGAACACAAATCAGCATCCGAAGTTCACTCTCTGGATCATGGAACTCAAGAGTTGTACGGCGGTGACTGAAATAATTGGCTTCTCTTCTTAATATCAAGGACACTACTGGCCCGGAAATCACTGTGTTAAGCATCACCACTAATATCACCAAGTTCTGAACATTCGTATCCCACCATTTCTGCAACAATAGACAATGCACAGTCCAGAATTAGAGCAAGAATCCGTTTTGAAAATGTCTTTAGCTATGATGGAACTGAGACACATCATGCATCAGTATATGTGTGGTTATTGGATCCCATAAAGAACTTGAAAGTGTTTGTGCTTAAAGCTAAGTAAGCAAATATTGCAGTTGTTCTTCAGTAAACACTAAATGCATGCATTTGCTGAACACTTACGTAACTGATAATCAAAGAATCATATCTCAAAGCCAGTTGATTAAGGTGAAAGACGGTCATACGCTTATATGGATGAAAAAAGAAATCAGTTGGCATGAAGGAAACTTGGGATGGCCTCAGGTTTGGTTCAAGAAACTTACTTCATCCTTTGGGATTACATCAATTAGCAGAAACTCACTATGTCCTTTCAAGTTCAGTATGAAAGCCAGAACTAAACCCTCATTCCCTGGAATGTTAAGGTAATGGCAAGCAGCTAGTGTTCCAATGATCTTTCCCCCAATACTGAGCAAGATCATGACCACCACAACAATGAAATTTCTTAAACTTCCCAGTGCTCCTAAATTGCATCTGAAACCGCTGAATCCGAAGTAGATTGGTAGGATAATGTTGTTCACAGCATAGTCTAGTTTAGGCAACAATGTTCTTGTTGTTTTTCCTTCTCTAGGAAACATCATACCAACAAGGAAACAAGAAATTGTACTGTTATAACCTTTGCCTTCAATGAAAAATGAGAGAAGTATAACAAGAAACAAAATGATCAGCAAGTCGGTGCTTGACACATATTTCTGGTTCTGCT
>JAOSBP010000005.1:1955038-1988572 GCA_027563825.1 Erythroxylum mucronatum
ATTATTCTATAAATTAATAAATATTAATTTATCAATAAATTAATAAAATATTCATTTATTGATAAATTAATAACTCCGTATAAGATAATAATTTTTCAGGTCCCAACAATATTCATTTATCAAGGTTTTACCAAGGCTAAGAACAGGGGATAATAAACAGCCAACTTGGATATGAACATGTACACATTTCTTCATTCAATCAGATGCATCCACCGACCAAGACTATGAACACGAGATAATAAACAGCAGACTTGGATATGAACAACCTCCTCTAACTGCAATGATTTCCTGTTACTTTTATTATTAAAGATAATAAATTAATTCAAACTAGACTGAGTCAAAATCAACGAATCAAACTCATTTTGATCTAAGTTCAACTTAGGATCAAACTTGATAAAATTTTTCAAGTTGAGCCAGAAATCATATAACATTAAGCAGTTTGGGATGGTACAAATAGAGCTGCTCAAGCAAAAGTGTAGTCCAGTAGTTACAAGCTCATCCTACCAGGTCAACCGGGTTTGAATCACAACTTCCTCCTCATTGAAACTCTGCTCTCCCAGGTTAAACAAGGGAAAAGGTTTCGTAAGAAGAGAATTCATGGTGGCTATGGCAAGCTAAAGTGTTTCTAAAAGGTGTTGTTAAACAAAATTGCCCTAAGACAGATTAAACATCTGCACTGGCCGGCGGTGTTTTCGACCGTCAAGGCTTACTCCAGTTGTTTCCAGGGAAATGTCAATGCTTCGATGTTGTGCAGCTCGGGCGATGCTGATGCGTAAATGAATGCTTGCAGCAGGACATTCATAGGTGCCAACCGCCGCAGTATTGTCAGTTGAAAGTTTTCCCCGTGCGATTGCTATTGGTTCTCTAAATGTGAAGATTGTTTGGGACCAATGTGTTTTTTGAGTATATGGTGAGGTGGTCAAAACAGTAGGTGTTTCTCTGCAGAACCTGGCAGTAAAGCCAGTGTCAAACCACAAGACAACCCCATAACACCACATTGTCTCTGATGTTAATCCAGTAGAGTTGCTTTCTGTGCTAGCCAATTTCGGTTCGAGGTTAATGCTTGCAGTGAAATCCACCTCATCAGGCTTCATAGTAGCCAAGTCAAAAGTCTTGAAGCAAGATTAAACAACATAAGAAGGTGATTTTAGTTGTTTCTCACTAACATCAGATCAATCTCAGGATTAGAGGACAGGCAAATGGAAAACTTACATGGAGAACTGCAGAATTGGTGACTAAATCCTTATCATGTATAACATCCACAATAGGAAACCGAGCAGCCTCATGAACGAGTTCCTTTCCAACACAGGACATATTGAAGCCATACACCTCTTCCCAAAACGGAATACTGGTGCCACCTCTTCCAAAACCCACAACATACTGGAAAAGATACAGTAAAAGAAAGTATAATATCAGACCTACAACTGCAAAATGTCATCTACTAAGAACAATGAATAAAAAGCTCACCATAGTTGCAGTGTCAGGGAGGATTGCTCCTCCAGGTTTCAACCATTTATCCCTAGCATGGAGCACCGAACTCAGCATGGACTCGTAAAGTAGGCAATAACCCATCCATTCACTCAATAATACATCAACAGTATGTGGTTCAATTGTTATGGATTTCTCAAGCTCCTCAACCATACCTTGAACTACTTCAATTACACCAATGGACTGTTTATTGCCTACAGTTTGGCCATCAATGTGCCAAAGCCCATTGTCTTTTGCAATCTATAATTAAGGGGCAAAAGAAGAACAATAAGATAAAGCTAAGAGATAAATGATGATATTGAAAACAAACCACAATATACCTGAGTAGCCACAGCAGCCATCTTTTCACTGGCTTCAACTGCAATTACTCTTGAAGCTCCAGCTTGGGCTGCAAAAAGACTGCACGGAAAGAAATAAACAATGAAAAGTATGTTACAATTATCTTTGTGTATTCCAAATTAAAGTTTTTATCTGATCATTTCTTGAATATTAGCTTAAAAATTGATTAGTAAAATGAAAGTTTGAACTTTCAACTCTATTCCCTAAACGTACTGTGACAATACACATGTTTTCACATTCATAATCTGGCCTGCATGTACATTTATAACAGTAAGTTTATATAAAATCACACTTGAGAATTTTGATAAGCAATCAAACGCAGATCAATAAACTAAAGCTTGCATTTGGAGTTTTTTCAATTGCCAGCCCACCTTAGTATGCCAGTACCACAACCCACATCCATGACAACTGCTCCAGTAAATAGAGATGGATTTTTCACGATAGCTTGCCTATAAGAATCCGTCCTTACCTACATAGCCACAACACAATATCTTCCTCTCAGAAACATGGAATCACCTATCACCTCACACTTTCCCCTGTCATGAAATATTAGTCAAAAGCTCAATACCTTGTCACTGATCATCTCCCGGTGGATACAGAATGAACTGTATGACCCAAAATAACTTTCATTAACTTTCTTGACATCCTGGGAGACATGATTTAAAAGAGAAACTTTAGAATGCATATTCCTTGGCTTTCCATCAGATGGACCATCATGTCCCACTGAACCTATGCCATTGACTGTCATCATCTTCAAAGTGCTTTCCAATTCTAAATGGCCATTGGAAGCAGAGGAAAATTCATTAAGCTCATTTTGTATGTAATGGACAGAACTAGGAATGGAATTTTCCCCAGTATTCTCAGAGGCAACATTAACCCCTTCAATATTCACTAAATCCCTTATAAGTTCCTCTTTATCAACAGTTACAGGATAATCTTCTTCACCTTCCTCATCTTCATTGAAACTGTACAAGAGGGCATCATCTGGCCTAAAAGGTTTCAAATATCTATCATCAGCGAACAAGGGCTTAATTTCTTCAAAATTTTCTGCTTCATGTAAATGACTCCGTAACTCCTCGTTAGATTGGCAAGTAATCCCACAAATCCAACATCTGTTTTCAACCACCTGGAAAGCGACATTTAAAGTGGAATAAGACATCAAGTCACTATACTATAAGCTCATCCGGTAGCAGCTCTGCATTCAGATTAGGAAATTCTGTAGCAAGAAAACTGTAAACAAACAACCTGTAATCCTTATTAAACCTAGTCTTTTCAAACATCAACACAAGTAGAAGTTATGAGGGAAATTCAAGCACCTTAACCTGGATTTTTGCAAATATACTATTCGAGGTGATACTAAAACCTCCAGAGAAAACAAACTTTGACATTTATTATTCCAGGAATTATGAAGTCAAAAAGTTATCAGTTCAGAACTGAGTCCAAGTTCCAATCTTTTGTACAATAGCTATAGCAAAATCAAGAGCAAACACATTTTACGGAAACCCCACTTGAATAAACTTCACAATTGTATCAAACGTGGTCGTTGAGGGAATCACAAACTTGAACTTATAACCATAGTATTTGGTCCTCATTCTCATGAAATCTTTAAAGATTCGTTATTTATATGCTTAAACTATTCTTCCTAATGCCCTCTATCTCCCATACACCAAAGAGAAACTTGAACTCATTGAAATTGATGCATCTCACATTTCACCATCTTCCCAACTAAAACTACCAGCTTCATTGTTCCCCAAAAAACACATTACTTTTCCAGCAATCTCCAGAAAGCACGCAGAAAAACCCGCTAAACAAACAATAGCAAACTCACTAACCTGAGACCTGACATAATTGAGAAGCTTAAAGGAACCGTAAAAATCCAAACTTGAGGCTTTTCTTATCCCATGAAAATCGAATTTGTGAGATAGACGACAGTGCTCGAATAACCCATCACAAGAATTGTAGTTGGAATCACAGAACAAACACAGAAAACCCAACTCCGACTCGTCCTCGTCTTCCCCATCGTCATCTCTCCAGTCTTCCCAGTCTCCATTTTCTTCTTCAGATTCTTCACTTTCGTCAATAATCATCTTCTTGTCTGTTACGTCCATTCTTTAGTATAGATCGAGAGAGGCACAAGCTAGTGTCTAGTGTTGAAGTTAAACCTCCTAAAACCCTAAAAGCTTCAGTCTTGGGATTTCAACTTTAACAAATTGCATAATATAGAATTTAAAGAGTATAATATCATATTTAGATATAATAAACAGCTTCTAATTAATGCAAAATTAACAAATCAAATTCAATTTAATTATTTAAATTTAATAAATTATTTTTAAATTAACAATAATTAAATTAATTTATTAAAATCAACAAATTAAAATAAGTTTAATGGAATTCAAGTTCAAAATTAGATTTAAATTAAGTTCATTATCCCTAATTACATTAATGTCTAAAACCAGTGAAATTGTGGATCTATATACTAAGAAAAATTCATTTTTTAAATCTAAAACCCTGAAATTGTGGATTTATCTACTACGAAAAATCATGTTTTAAGCACCTCTTAGCTCCTTTCATTGCCATTTTGAAAGTTCACATATCAATCTTCAATCATCCAATAAACAGGATGTGAAGTGAAAATTACTTCACTTGCTGACTTCCAAAACCCAAAAGGCTTAGAAAATCCCCGACCAGACACGCTTAAACAACGTTAGAAAACTATTACTATATCTTTATACAGATCAAATCCAACTCGGATTTTCTCCATCTTTTGTCTTCAGGCTTCTTCTCTGGCCTCCTGGTTTAGCAAGTAAGTGAACTACTAACCGATGCCACCACTCATCGATTCAAGTTTAAATCCCATTTCAGAAATCCCTCTTGTCTCCATTTTTGTAGATCCAAGGTTGAATCTTTTCCTTTTGAAAAGATCCAATCCAATCTAGTTCACCACTGTTCCGGTAAGCTTGTCTTCCCATTTTGGATTTTTGCTATCTCAGTGATGGGAAATGCATAAAGAAAGAAACTTTTGGGGTGAAATAGTTAAAGATGACGCTTTTGACATTGATGGGTTGAAGCTGCTTTCGCTTCACTACCTAAAACCTTTGACAATTTAAGCATTTTCCTCTTCGGTTTATTAGTTGGTCATTGGATCAGATGATGTATGTTAAGTTTAATAACTTTACTTCACTTTGTCAAGAGCCAAACAGTTCGGTACAACCATGTAATTTTGACCTTTTCTGTTTGGATCAGGATCTGATTGCTTTCTCCCTTTCTCCTTTCTCAATTTTCTTTTCTCGTTTTTTAACTATTGTTTCTAAAGTTAACCTGGGAGTCACAAATCATGATATAAGATATTTTGAATAAAAAATGTATTGGCCTACATTACTATCAAATGAACTAACGTGGTTTTTATTCCCCTTTTCGGGTTTTAGCAATAAGATTGTGGATATAGGAATCCTGCACAGCTGCCAGAACTTGTAGAGTTTAGTTCAATTTGCCATGGAAGAGTATGTATCTGTTCGTAACTTTTTGTTTCATTACTATAATTGAAAGCATTGTTGTTTTATTCTTTTAGCTGCTAATTTTCGTTCATGAGGCTTGTGTGCTTGCTGGAATTAGGGAGAGTGTGGTCGAGCTATTGCAGAGATACCGTCGGG
Organism: Erythroxylum mucronatum; assembly: GCA_027563825.1. NCBI lineage: Eukaryota > Viridiplantae > Streptophyta > Magnoliopsida > Malpighiales > Erythroxylaceae > Erythroxylum > Erythroxylum mucronatum. The sequence goes on from JAOSBP010000005.1 coordinate 1,960,516, forward strand.
ACCGTCGAGTACTTTTAGATTTTATACTCTCTGGAAGCTTAATTAAGAAGGTTGTAATGCCTCCGGGGGCAGTTACGCTAGATGATATTGATCTTGACCAAGTCAGTGTTGATTTTGTTATCAACTGTGCTAAGAAAGGTGTTAACTTGTGCTCTGCATTCATCATTTCTTGAGGTTCTCTGCTTTTTGTGCTAGGTGTCTTCTCCTTTATTTCTAATCGGACCTTTATGAACGCAGGTCATATGCTTGAGCTTTCAGAGGCTATAAGAGATTACCATGATAATAGTGGTTTTCCCCAAATGGTAATTTTTAACTTTATATATTCAGGAAACAGTTTAAGTGTGTCTTTAATATATTGTTTTCTTGTTAAAACACCATAAGGACAATATGTTGTTACCTTTTGCTGGTTAGTTCTAAAGTTAATTCTTTTTTCATTTTTCAGAATAGTACGGGTTCAATAGATGAATTTTTCTTGGTTACAAAGCCCGAATATTCAGGATCACCTCCTAGAAGAGCACCACCGGCTATTCCTGCTTCAATACCAGCCCCTGTTTTTGCATCATCTCCTGTTGTGTCACTGGCCAGTGTTACGAAATCAGAGTCGTTTAACTCCACTGAAGAGCAAGAATTGACTGTGGATGACATTGAAGATTTTGATGACGATCTTGATGATGAGGAAGTTAATAGTATCAGAGTTTCCAGACATAATTCAAATGATGCTGCTGATCTGGTGCCAAAATTGCCAGCTTTTGTGACAGGTAATGATGATTTGGAAGTTTAATGATTAGATTTTCAATATATTGCTGCACATGGTGGCATCCAAAGGTGTTATGTTGGAACAGAGTGTCAAGCTGAGATGTTGGCTGGCATGCAGAGTAGTATGGCATTATTGGTGTATTTGGTTAAAGTGCAACTGTAGGGTTACTGATGAAATCAGGCTTTAACATCGTCTTTAGCCTGAAAAAGGCTAATGACTGGCTTTGATTTAATGTTATCATTCACCATGGACTGCAGTGTTAGAATGTCCTCTATATTCGAAGTCTATTTTGCAATAATAAAAGCATGAAAGGTCAGCCTATATTCAAGAATATTTATCATATGTTTATCTTTCATTCTTTCAGGTATATCTGATGATGACCTTCGTCAAACTGCATATGAAGTCCTCTTGGCATGTGCTGGGGCGACAGGGTAAGTTTCTGCAGTCTTATTTGGTTACAAAAAGGGATAGACGCAATACATGCATACGAATTCTTGCTTTCTTATAGGTAGAAGCACCTTCTATGCCGAGCACATGTTACTTAGCTCTTCTTTTGGCCTTTTGCTCCTAGCCTAACTTCTATTAATCCGTGTTACAATTGTATTAACAGTGGCCTCATTGTTCCATCAAAGGAAAAGAAGAAAGATAGAAAATCTAAGCTGATGAGGAAGCTTGGTCGCAGTAAAAGTGGGAGTGTTGTGAGCCAATCTGAGCGTGCAACTGGATTGGTTGGTTTATTAGAGACAATGCGATCGCAGATGGAGGTATGTTCTTGGTTTTTTTACAGATGTAGTGATCTTTAGCCTTAAATTGGCTGTTATAAGGGTAGAAGGGGGTCTACCTCTTTTGTTGCATGACAGCATTTATTTGAAGAAAATGCTCCACATACTTTTCAACTAGAATATTATGTATGAATGCTTTTGTTTTTGATATACCAACCTGCACAATTGAATATAAGGATCTTAGCAGGAACTAGGCTTGCTAAGTGCTCAAAGTTCATTTACTTAAAGGGTGTGAAATTTAAGTTTGTGAAAAATTACGTTTTTCATTTTGATACCATTTCAGAATTGAAGGTTCATTTACTTAAAAGGATACCAAACTTAAATTTGTAAAAGATCATTTTTTTTTCATTTTGATACCATTTCTTTATTTCATTTTGAGCCATTTTGGTTCACTTAAGCAAAAGTTAGATAGGAGTTGATAAATAGTCATATCCTTGGGCTTTTAAACCATTCCATCAACTAATTTCTTTTCAATATGGGAATTTGGATACCCAACCTGTATGGGATGTCACAATTAGGCCATTGCATCAATCTTATCTCATCGCTAATTGAAGGGCAACGCATATGTTGTGTTCCTTCATTTAGTTATCTTCCAACCAATTTGACTGTTGTGATATTTATCTAGAATATGCTTCATCTTTTATAAACTAGCCTTAACTGTAAATGATGTAATTGTTTCATATTCCAAACCTTTATAGATCTCAAGTATTGGTTTCTTCCCATATGTTGAATGTGAGCATGTGGAATTTGATCCTTACTAGTCCAAGCATTAATTAATTTTACCACTATTTATTATATTGCAGATATCAGAAGCAATGGACATTAGAACACGGCAAGGACTTTTAAATGCTCTTTCTGGAAAAGCAGGAAAAAGAATGGACACATTATTAATTCCTTTGGAGTTATTATGTTGCATTTCACGCACTGAATTTTCGGACAAAAAAGCATACATACGATGGCAAAAAAGACAGGTAATACTCTATCCCATGTAATTATCATTTGATTCAAGTTAAGATTCCTCAGATGTTGCAACTTGGGTTACAAGGAGATATGTTTTTCTATGTTAAATGCTTCCACTTTGTCTCAGCACAGTTATTCATGCTGGAGGAGGGGCTTATTAATCATGCAGCAGTTGGATTCAGTGAATCTGGTCGTAAGGCAAGCGAGTTAAGGATTCTTTTGGCAAAAATCGAGGAATCTGAGGTATGGGCTTCGATGATTAAAAGATTCCACCTCTTATTGTCCTATCTTATTAGTTTAGATAAACATCATCTGGAGACAGTACAGGGTAATCAACAAATGCTGTTACAAGAATGAAGCAAGTGTATAGTATTATGCTCTTGTAAAAACGCTAATTTCCTGTTTGTCAACCTTTTTGCTGTTGTTATATGTGTTTTGTAGTTGATTTTCTGCTTTATTTTGTTATGATACCCTTTTTACTGTTCTCTTCATTTTCTTTCTTTGTTTCATAGTTTCGTCAATCTTCAGCGGGTGAAGTCCAAAGGGCAGAATGCCTGAGATCTCTAAGAGAGATTGCCATTCCACTTGCTGAGAGGCCAGCTCGAGGTGATTTAACTGGTGAAGTATGCCACTGGGCAGATGGCTATCATCTCAATGTCAGACTATATGAGAAACTACTTCTCAGTGTTTTTGACATTTTAGATGAGGGAAAGCTGACTGAGGTTTGTGATCTTTTATGTTTATGCATTAAATCTTATGAAGCCATAGAATAATTGATTCTCCTGTTATGATATCTCCACTTTGATTTGGAGAAGAAAGTATTATGCTCATAGAAATTACACTATTTCAGTACATTCATTTTTTTCTTTTATTTCTGATTAATTTACTTTTATTTAGGAAGTGGAAGAAATGCTTGAGCTCTTAAAGTCAACCTGGCGTCTTTTAGGCATTACGGAGACCATCCATTACACATGTTATGCATCAGTTCTATATCGCCAGGTATCAGTGTTTCAGCAAAGTACACACAATCCTCCAAGTATATATACATTGGCACGATCTGGTTTTATTGTTTCTGCTGTACTATTTCAGCAACATAAATGTGCAATGAACAATACCGAGACTTTTTATTTCTGCATGGTTTTACTCAGATCCCTACGATCAGCTTTGATCTCTAATTTATTTATTGTTCTAGGCTTGCAATGGTCCTTTGCCTTTTTACTATCTCTTTATAAACGTCTCCCTTTTGTTAGAGCCTTTTTCTGCTTCTTTTTTCCAAGGTTTTCTGCTACATAAGATACTAACTCTTTTAATAGAAAATTGTTCATCTGGCATAAAGAAGGAAATCCACTGTTAATTTTTGGTACCCATGGTTGTTTGGTTGCAGTACGTCATTACTAGAGAGCATGGACTCTTGCGACATGCTATTGAACAACTGAAGAGAATACCTTTGAAAGAACAACGCGGCCCACAAGAAAGGTTACATTTGAAAACTTTGTGTTCCAAAGTTGAAGGTGAAGAACTGTCTTTCCTGCAGTCCTTCTTGTCACCAATACAGAAATGGGCAGATAAGCAGCTAGGAGACTATCATCTTCACTTTGCTGAGGTCTGTAATCCAATGCTAGACATGGCTCATAGAACCATACCTCATATCTTTTAAATTGCGTACGTTGGCACACTACACTAGTTGGATTTCTGCCTCTAGTTGTAAGAAAATTTGGTGACGTGCATGATATTTTCTGGCAATTCAAGAAATGGATATATGCTTTCTCACTGGAGATGTATTGTATTTTGTAGAGTGCAAAATCATAATTTGGTAATGTTTTGTGCAGGACTCAGCAATTATGGAGGATGTCGTATTAGTTGCAATGATTTCTCGAAGGCTCCTGAAAGAAGAATCTGAAATAGTATGTAGTGTTTTTGCTTTTAGTTTCTGTTTGTGTGTACTCATTACTGTTGTCACATTATTGCAGATTATCATTATCCAGGAAAAAAAATTGATATTTAAAAAGCACTGAAAATATTGAAACATCATTGTATATCCAAAAAATAAAGAAAAAGAAATTTTCAAACATCATTATTTCTTTTGCGGTGTAAAAATTATCAGGATCTTGTCTTTCATATGATGAAGCTTCTTTTTCTATCTTTCTTGTAGGCAATACAATCAACATCAGATCGAGATCAAGTAGAATCATACATATCATCATCCATTAAGACTGCATTTACAAGGGTAAGTATCCTAGCCAAAAAATAAAGAAAAAGAAAATTTCAACCATCATTATTTCTTTTGCGGTGTAAAAATTATTAAGATCTTGTCTTTTATATGAAGAAAGAAACACAAATATTTGCAACCTGGCATAATGTGTGCCATGACTATGGCCATGATACATGCAAACCATCTCTCACTTCTGGTTCTCTTATTTCCTTGCCAGTGAATTGTTTTTTTACCTTTTAGCATGTCATCATATTGCAAACATGAATTCTAATCATGTAACGTGTTTCCTTCGGAAATTTAAACTGGGCATCTCTTAATATACTCTCTGCTTCTCTTCGTGCTTCTCAGTTATCATCAGCATCTTTTTTTCCCTTATTGATGCAGATATTGCATGTTGTTGAAAGATCCGATGCATTGCACGATCATCCTTTGGCAGTGCTTGCGGAGGAGATCAGGAAACTTCTAAAGAAAGAATCATCTAGATTCACACCAATTTTATCTCAGAGGCATCCACAAGCAATTGTTGTTTCAGCATCACTGTTGCACAAACTCTATGGCAACAAGTTGGTACGTACCTTCAGTAGGTATCTGGTGACATATTTCACATTGAATAGCGTCTTTTAACTTTTAGATGCTGAATTTGGCTTCTTTTTTTCAGAAACCATTTCTTGATGGTGCCGAGCACCTGACAGAGGATGTAGTATCTGTCTTTCCTGCTGCTGATAGCCTTGAGCAATTTATCATGGCACTTATTACCTCAGTAGAGGGAAACCCAGAAGCCAATGTCCGGAAATTAAATCCATACCAGGTGAGGGGTTAGATATCCGTTGTTGAGTAAAAGAAACATTAACGCAGCAGAATATCAATTAGAAAGTTAAAGCTGTTGAAAAATAGAAATACTGAAAAGTAATTGACATACTATCTCTGCTAAAATTTGCGTGGGGACTACTAATGATCAGGTATTAATGAAATTTTTGGGGGTAAAGTTGTACTATTGAAGCATTCAAACTGGTTTAATCTCTCTGTTAGGATTTCTTACCCCTCATTATCCAATAAGATTAAGAAGAATGTTTTTGCATTAAATAATAAATGGGATTTAATACTAATACTTGATTAATGAAAATTTGACTTAAAATCTAAGAACCGAGAGGTCAATACAAAACAATAAATTGTCTTTTTGGTTTTCCAGATACCATGTGAAAATGAGAGATGAGCTATAAGGAAATGTATGATGTTGATTTCCTTATCTCTTACCTGCTCAGCAATTTGTCCATCTTTTCCAGCGACAGTCAGAATGGTTGTTTTGAATTATAGTTTCCTTGCTGATATATAGGGATCTCCCTCACTGTCTGTTTATCAGCTAGGAGGAACCCTGTCCAAGAATTCTTAAAACTCTGGATAAATTTGTATCTATTCTTAAACCTGAGTACTAAATTCATCTAGAAAAGTACATGTCCTCATCTAAGATTGTGTTGAATTTTATGAGGGTACTGTAGATACAGAATCCAGTAAGTTGTTTGAAATTAGTATTGCTGCTCATCATAGTTTTTCTCATCCAAGATGGTGTGTCAACTAATTTTTTCAAGTGTTCAACAATGAAGCTGTTTTTTTACTTCCCATTAATTACCTTTCCAACTTACCTTTTGCTTCTATTTCAAGGTTGAATCTATATCAGGAACACTTGTAATGCGGTGGGTGAATTCACAGCTCGGAAGGATTTTAGGTTGGATTGAGAGGGCCATTCAACAAGAGGTAAATGTAGAAATTTGCTTCATTTTACTCACCACCCGTAAATCTACTATAGCACACCAAAAACACATCTAACATGTCTCACAAATTCTTTTTCTATGTTTCCATTTTGAGTTACGCCTATTGTTGCTTGCTCCCCTGACTTTAGGTTCTAAGTTCTATGTCGAATATGTATCTGAGCATCTCTTAATTTGTTTTTCCAGCGTTGGGAACCAATATCACCTCAGCAGCGATATGGTAGTTCAATTGTTGAAGTGTATAGGATTGTGGAAGAGGTATGGTTGTACGTAGTTCTCATTGGCACAAAGCTTGCAGCTTTACATGCTTCCGCAATAGTTTTGTTTCTACTTTTGGAGGCTGCAACTAATAATCTTGATGACTTTTCCTTTTGGTGCAGACGGTCGATCAATTCTTTGCTCTCAAAGTTCCAATGAGACCTTCAGAATTGAATGGCCTTCTAAGGGGAATTGACAATACATTTCAAGTGTATGCAAATCATGTTACTGATAATATGGGTGAGTTAGTCCTAAACTTTCTCCTGTTACTATTTCTGTGCTTGTCAATCTCTTTCACCAACACCATGATCTATGATCCTGCATTATTTTAGTGCTTTTTGTGGAACCTAAACTACAATCCTGTTTCATAAAATGGCTAGTGGCTTTTGAATTTGCTGTCTCTTTGAACATTTTTAGCTGGTTAACCCGTATGGACTAGCGATGCTTGTCTGTTTCATCATTCAAACACCTCATTAGTGATCTGACAGCTTGGATACATTGACATGCAGCAAATAAAGAAGATTTGATTCCACCTGTTCCAGTTCTTACGCGATTCAAAAAGGAAGCTGGTATAAAAGCTTTCGTTAAAAAGGAGCTATTTGACTCCAGGGTGCCTGATGAGGCGAAACCAAGTCAAATCAATGTCCAGAGTACATCAACCCTCTGTATTCAATTGAATACTTTATATGTGAGTTTCAATTTCTTATTTCCATTTCTTTTCAGATTTAATTTATCTTATAACATTGCTCTTCGGTTTGGTGGCACATCACTAAAGAATTTCTGTTCATGCTTTGGATAATCCTGCTATTGATTGGAATTGCATTGTCTAACTGGTCATGTTACTTTCAGTTAGGAATTTTTATATGGTCACCTAAGTATTGCAATGGCAGAAGAGAACTGACTGACTGAGTACTGACTAAAGAGATGGTTTGTACAATGTATTTGTGAAACTGAAAACTAAGCATTGTGCCCATCAACATGAAAAGCCAAATTGTAGAGTTATTTTCACCAGTAATTATGTTGTGAAGTTAAACAGACACCATAGGCTTGAAGTGTAATTTTAGAAGCCATATTTTCTTATTTTGCACATCACAGATGTAGGTGCTAATTGTTTCCACACATATCATTTGGCATATTCAATGTGGTTTTTTTCCAATTCACAGTATGCAATTACTCAACTCAATAAGTTGGAGGACAGTATCATGGAGCGCTGGACAGCAAAGAAGCCTCGTGAACAGTTTATTAGTAAGTCAGTTAAACACTTCAATGCCCTTTTTCTTTTATGTTGCTTTTCTAAATCTCATCTAGTTGTAACTACAAAAATCTTGGAAGAATTTGCCAAGCTGAAATAGCACTTAGCTCAATGTACTTTTATTTTTAACTTTGAAGCCAGTGCAAGTGAAGGTGCACTTCCTCCACCCCTACGAATAGCTCTGCATTTGTGTCCCTTTCTAACCAAAGAAAAGTTCGAACGTTTATTACATCAGTTGACCATATTGATACTGTTTTATTAAAAAATTGGTAACAGTTTTCTGCCAAGATATCTATGTGACAACTAAATACTTGCGGTCCATGATTGTCAAACTTGTTTGTGTCTTGTTCAAGTTTCCAATTCTTGGTGCTTCTTCTTTCTGTTACATTTTGTGCATGTATCTATATTTTGTGGCAATCAATATGCTTACAATTCAATACTCTCACATTCTAATATGATGTTTATGAATTCTTTTGTTAATTAGAGAAATCCATAGATGAAAAGTCCTCAAGTTTCAAGCAGAGAGGTTCTTTTGACGGGAGCCGAAAAGATATAAATGCTGCTATGGACCGTATTTGTGATTTCACTGGTAAATGTTGTTTAGCTCTGATGTTTGCTGATGAATGAGTTATTTAGCGTTGATTGATTTTTGCTTGTTTCAGGAACAAAAATTGTCTTCTGGGACTTGAGGGAGCCATTTATTGAGAATTTATATAAACCCATTGTTTCACAATCTAGGCTGGAAGCAATAATTGAACCACTTGATACAGTAAGATTAGTCCTCTTAGAAGCCACATTATGATTCTTTCATTATTTTATTATGGGGGGCTCCTCTAGCTTTGATGGTGTTTGCCAAAAGGAAAACAATCTGGCATTCTTCAATTGAAGCACTTTGGATGAATATCTAGAAATCGACCATCTTCTTGCATCTTAAATTACATAATGCTTGCATTGAGTTTCGTTTGATACTGTTGTGTGTTCCATATCATATTAAATTTCTGTAAAAGACACTGTTTTTGTACAGTGCTGCCTCTTAATGTTGAATATGACATCATTACTTGCCAAGGGCTGTCTGCATGGTTTTCAAACATTAAATTGGTACAAGAACATTGTCCATTTCTGGCTTTGAGGTTCAGGAAAATAGAAATGTATCTCATTAATCATCTGTGTTTTTACATGCATCAAAACATGGCTTAATTTCAAGCAAATACTGCAGGAACTAAATCAACTATGTGCTGTTATTATGGAGCCGTTGCGGGATCGAATAGTTACAAGCCTCCTTCAAGCTTCTCTGGTATGTGCAACTGCTTTCTTTTGAAGGTGTCAAAAATGCAGAAATTTCCTTCTGACCACCCGCTTTGTCAGGATGGCTTAGTCCGTGTCATACTAGACGGAGGACCTTCCCGGGTTTTCCTTCCAGGTGATGCAAAGCTATTGGAGGAGGATGTGGAGCTCTTGAAGGTACTAGCAACTTGATCATTTAAAAGGGGAGAGAAGTGAAATGAGAGAGAAATGGATGACATGGGAGGGGCTGGTAGAATAAAGTTGAACGAAACGTTGAACTGATTTCATATAGCTAACTGAGCAAGTTGGTATTTGGCTACCGTTTAGGCAACTATACTGTACTTTGTGAAATTGCAGGAAGGTGTTTGGAGCACTTCTAATTTGCAAAACTCTTCTAATTTCTTTCACATTTGAAGAGCACTTAAAATTTGAGATTGTTTGTCCTAATCACTAGTAGAATTACATTGGCTGGAGAACTGAGCATTTTTATCTCCTTACTATTCTGTATTTCTCTTCTGTCCTGTTACAGGAATTTTTCATTTCTGGAGGTGACGGACTTCCCAGGGGAATCGTTGAAAATCATATGGCACGCGTTCGACACATTATTAAGTTGCACAGCTATGAGGTTAGTTTGTGAATACTGTACTCTGATGGATGTGAAAAGTGTTTGCAAGATATCGATGAAAATTTGTCATCAAAAGGCATGTTGGAACAGCGATCAGGTATAATATCCTTTTTTTTATTGGACTTGCAGACTCGTGAATTGATCGAGGACCTGAAATCTACAACCGGATATGGCGGTGGAAGCAAACTAGGTGCCGATACTCAGACTTTGTTGAGAATACTATGCCATAGGAATGACTCAGAGGCCTCCCAGTTTCTCAAGAAACAGTTCAAAATACCCAAGTCTTCAGTTTAGACAGCATTTCTGTTTTACTTGCTATCGACAGATGCAGCAGAGCAAAGGAAGAATAGACAAGCAACAACATTGTATCTGTTCCAAGAAAACAGAAACTTTTGTAACTTATCTTTCATTCTTATTACAGTTTCCATTCTTTCAGCATCTTGATCTCCTCCGGTTTGGTTTCATTGTAAAATCTGATGAATGTAAATCCTTGAAATCATTAGCCATTCTGAACGCCTTTGTGTTTCCACGTACTTTCAACTACTACATAAAACACAGACACATTGCATGGTTTCACTGAGCAAAGAGATTCAAAGATTCCCCAAACCAACAAGTTAAATTGTTCTTAGAACTTCCTTGAAAACTTGTTAGAAGACAGATTGTCTAGAGACATCTTAACTATTCTTAAAAATGGTAATGGACTGGGTGAGATTTGGATCCCTTAAAATTTGAATCAAGTTTGAATTAAATTAAGTCTAAAAAGTTATAAAAAAATTTAGCAAGTTATTTTGAACGCCTAATTTTCTTAAATATCAATTAAAAAGAGAAAATAGTAAAAGAAATGAACAACTAAATACTCACAAAGGCCTTTCTTTTAAATTGAGGCTGCACCTGCAAGCTCAGAGATACTCACACAAGTACTCATGGCTTCAGCCGGACCGACGACAGGTGCAGGGAGTGTGGAATGGCACGTCAGGCCTCCGAACCCCAAAAACCCAATTGTCTTCTTCGATATTACAATTGGAACCATCCCCGCCGGTCGTATCAAGATGGAACTTTTCGCCGATATTGCACCCAAAACCGCCGAAAACTTCAGGTTTATCTGGTCAACCTTCATTTACTCGTGGCTTCCACAAATAATCAGCAACTGCTCAATCAAGCTTTCCGCTTTTTTATTTTCTTCTTCATTTTCGAGTCCCCCATTTTGTTTGATTTCTAAAGTTGGTGTCTTTTTTCGGTTTCCTTGTTTATCATGTTGCAGGCAGTTTTGTACTGGAGAGTACAGGTACAATATTATGCTTTGACATCCCCTCTTAGTATTAGCCTTTGCTTCTTTGGTCTCATGAAAGTTCTTTGCTTTGCTGTGATATGGTGGATGGCTACGTACGGAACTTCTTAGCTAATGATTCATCGTATTAGAAGAATTTGCTTTTCTTGAAATGCCTGTTTGTTGGTGTCACTTATGGATGCTGACCCATTAACAACTTGAGCTTGTGGATGCCCTTTTTGTGTTTGTATTATGTGTTTTTGTTGTTTGTGAATTATTTTTTGAGGATGAGTTTTAATCCTCCTTGGCAGTGTTCAGATTGGTACAAGTTATTGCTGATTGTTTATTTTATTCTTGTGTGAAATGGCAGAAAAGCTGGTTTGCCTGTTGGTTATAAGGGATGTCAGTTCCATAGAGTGATCAAAGATTTCATGATTCAAGCAGGTGACTTTGTAAAGGTTGGTGGATATTTAGTTCTTCATGCCTTCGATTCTCTATTTTGAACGTATTACTCATTAATTCTGATCAACCAGGAGGATGTCAAGTCTTGAGACTAAAATCTTAAGGGTAAAAGAGAAAACTTGCTAAAGGAAACTGGGAAAAAAGGAGTTTCGGAATTCTGATTCCAAGTTTGAGAGTGATTAGCTCGTGTTTAGGGGGAAAAGGACGCTGTTGGACAATGTGCAATGAACTAAGATGGAAAATAAGCATCTTGGAGAAAAGCAAAGAGCATACTTACTTCATTGTAGGCATGCTCGAAATCTTCAAACCCTTAACTACTGATTCTACAGAATAACCATGTCAATCTCTAAAAAAAAAAAAGATCATAACTACTGAATAAGTTATTCCAGAGGGGGAAAATAGAGATCCTTTTTGAAGTCATGAAACCCCTATTTTAGGGCATGAAGTTGGTTGAAGCTATATTAGTGGGTGAAACTTAGTCAATTAATTCATGGTAGTTGGTAGTTTTTAAATGTCGACAAATATGGTTTGTTGTATAATTTGGAAATTTCAAGCACCGGATGATAGCTTTACAATCAGTAGCAATGAACTTGCATCAAATCCTATCTCTTTTGCTTTATACATAACTCTTGGAGTAATTTTGTTATGCAGGGTGATGGCAGTGGATGCACTTCAATATACGGACACAAGTTTGAAGATGAAAACTTTATTGCCAAACACACTGGCCCAGGTCTACTGTCGATGGTACGTACATGCTTGTCCCAAGAGATGGTCGTGTTTTACACAATCAGATCATGTTTCCTTATGAATTCTTTTCATGTATTGACCATGTTTTGTGTTGTGTCATGCAAAATTTTATCCTGCCGTACTCCACCAATTCTAATTCATTTGTGTTTGATTAGCCTTGTGATTAAAGTCAACAATGATGAATTCTGAAACTGTGCAATTAATCACGATTGTCATATAAGTCATCTTTCTACATTAGATTTCTTTTTGTTGGTGGATGACATATTTTGTCCCTCCTGCTTATTATATCTGATATGGTGTTTGATATATAACGCACTTGGGGATCACAAAATGTAAGTGTTAAATAGCGATAGATTAGTAATGTATGTTTATGGTCCTCTCCATTAGGCAGTCTCTATTGAATTTTCTTCCGAGTCTAACAAGTTCATATTCAAACTCTGAAAAATTATTCAAATTCGCATATAAAATTGAACCTAAGTGCTCATGTTTTGCCTCTAATATGAAATAAAGGAAGATCATGTGTTCCTGATAAGTCCTGGTTGAGTACTTGTCCACCTAGTGGATTAACTGTCTAAGAGGTCTATATCACTGATACTGAATACTGCATGTTTACTACTAATTGCAGGCAAATAGTGGGCCAAATACAAATGGTTGTCAGGTAAAACCGTTCTCATTCTCCAAAAGAATTTTCATTTATTTTACCTGACACACATGAACTAATACATTCTTTTTCTTCATTTGACTGCAGTTCTTTATCACTTGTGCAAAATGTGATTGGCTTGACAATAAGCATGTTGTGTTTGGGGTATCCCCTCTACTCCACTGTGCATTTTCTTTATTATATTTTTCTTTGAACTGTACGATATGAGAATCAACGTGATTTTAAGATCAGTTCAGGCTGCTGTGGTGATTCGAAAAGTAATCAAACTTGTACTGACTAGCTCTATCTAATCCCTTGCTGTATCTAGTGGAAGTGAAAAATGTTTAGATTGCTTATATGAAAATGAGAGTATTGCTCTCTATCCCTTGCTGTATCCAGTGGAAGTGAAAAATGTTTAGGTTGCTTATATGAAAATGAGAGTATTGCTTATAAACTCCATTTCTACTATAGTTTTCCCACTAACTACTTTGCCATATTTGCTGCTATACTGATATCTGCAGAGGGTGCTAGGAGATGGGCTTCTGGTTGCCCGGAAAATAGAGAACGTGGCTACCGGACCGAACAACCGTCCTAAACTGGCTTGCGTGATTGCAGAATGCGGAGAAATGTAACCTAGAGAATGAAGTCTACTGTTTCTTGATAACAAACATTTTAACACTAGACATATAATATCAATCTGTTCTGACTTCTTGTATGAGTGATTCTCTGTACTTTGTTGTAATGGAAGTATTACTTAGCCTGTCAAAATGACACTAGTTGGGTAATGCTATGTTAAGATAAAGCATTGTAGTACATGTATCATACATGTTATGGCCAACTTTGTACTATACTCAAATGTTCATCCTTCTATACAATTAGAGTTGGTAAATCGGACCGGTTTAACCCGATTTGAAGTCAATAGTATAGGTTCGAGTTGACCAAGCTCGAGTTGGTGGGACTGTTTCTGGTCTGTAGGTTCTCCTACAAATCAAAATGTCATCATTTTGGGTTTCAACCCGAACTTGATAGAGTTTTGGGCTACATGGATTGGGTTGGGTTAGATTCATTATCATCCCTATGTATAATTTTACTATAATCTATTTATATATCGTAAATTCGGCCGAGTTTAATGGATTAAATTTTGTTTAATTGAATTTAAATTTAAGCATTTAAATTTAATTAAATTTGAGCTTAAATTTAAATTTAATAATTTTTTAATTGATTAATTTAAATAAATTATTGAGCCTAGATTTTAATTAATTTAAAGGTAAAATGTTTAATTAAAATTTATCAAACTTAAATTTAAGTTAATAAGACAAACTTCATAAAAATATTTTTAATTATGTTTTTGTAATTTTCAGGAAAGTAAAACATTTTATTAATTGAAAAAGAGGTAAAATTGAAAAAAAAACAATATTCTTATTCTTGTAAAAAATCAGATAAGAAGAGAGGGCACTGTTGTTTAACGAAAGCTCCATATTATGAACTACGAGTCAACTCTCGGTCGGAGCGAGCTAGAAAATGGCGTTTAGATTGACAGGCGTGAAGGTGTCGCCAAACTCAGCGAGTCTGGAGGAGGCAAGAGCTCGCGTCTTCGATTTCTTCAAGGCAGCATGTAGATCAATCCCTTCTATCATGGATATCTACATTCTCCACGACGTCGTTACCGCGTCCCAGCTTCGAACCTCCATCGCCTCTGAGATTCGCAAACATGCTCAAGTGACCAATCCTAAGGTTTCTCTGGTCTCTTCCTTTATTATCACATACCGATTTTGTGTTTTCTCTTCTGAATCCTTCTTGTGTTGCTTCTGGGTGTAAACTGTGGGAAAGTTTGGATTTTTCTTTCTAAATGTTTATCATCGCCCCAAATATCCAATCTTTAGACTCCTTTGCGTGTATTAACTATGATAGGTTACTTTGTTGGGTTCTCTTTGACAACGAGAACAAACCCTTTATTCTGATAGATGATGCCATGAACGAAGCAAACGAAAACAGTTCTTGGAACCACATTGAGCCAGAGAAGGAGCAACCAGGAAACCTTAATACTCTCCTAAGAGGCTGTTTGATGAGAGGGTAGTGAAATTCCTAAACTGATATTTCAATTCATTTGTGAATAACTTTTGAGATGAGAGCACTTCATTTCTTGATGTGAAGTCCATTGGATTTCAGTTTCTTTATGTGTGCCTCAGGAATGCTTTCCTCTTTCTAACATTATTGGGTCTCCTTGCCTTTTGGAAGTTATACAGTTCTTAACTGTTTTGATAAGCACTGCTCTTGTCCTTTGCAGTATGTTAAAGCTAGAAGGTTGTCAATATTACTGCTCATGCTCATGGTCAATTATTTAAGAACGGCTTATTGCAGTGTTTTAATGACAATTTGAGGACCTTTCTCTTTTTCCTATTGGTATAGCTAGTAGCTAGCCGCTTTACTTCAAGAAACTAAGACCTTTTGATCTCTTTATAAGGGCATGGAAGCAATTAACAACTTGTAAAGAGGTTGAAGGTTTGATTAGTTTCGCTTAGTTCCGTAAACTTGTTCTTCTAACATATTCAGTATCGTGTAGTAATCCTTTCACAAAAATTGGTCATCTAATAATCCAATAAATCAACTGAACCTGAAAATGTCAAAATTTCCAGCTTCCCATGGCTGCTTAGTTGCAAAAGCTTGATCCCTAGCTCTCATTTACTTTGAGGCTGGCATTAGTAACTGTTTGTACTCAAAGCTGAGCGCTTAGGGTACAGCTGAGTGAATCTACATCAATGTAAACCGGAATTGACTTATTGAATGCTTTTCAAGATAGCCATACGTCTGCTTTAGTTCCTTGGCAGGTTATAGAATTAATTTATGTCTCAACTGTGAGCATATTATGTAGTTTGGCATTGAGAATATGTCTCTACTTTGCTAATTGGAGTAAAACTGCAGGTGATTGATCTTTTGCTTTTTAAGGGAATTGAAGAGCTGGGAAACATCACAGAGCACGCTAAGCAACGGCATCACATAATCGGGCAATATGTATTGGGTCGACAAGGGCTCGCCCAGGATTCAAACACTAAGGAACAAGGCACCTCTGATTTTCTCAAGAACTTTTATAAGAGCAACTATTTCTGAACTATTGTGTCTCCTTTGTGCATGTGCTTTCCCTTGACACACTTTTGATTTGGACTAGCCAATAATCATAGAACTCCTCCTATTGATATTTTCTTTTGTTGGAATCCATTGCCCACTATATTTGGAACCAATTACTGTTTCATGAGACCTAGTTTTTGTCAAAACAATAAGGTGTTGGTAGTTACTAGTGGGAAAAGGTCATATGGCTTTTTTGTGGTAGCTCACATGTCTATGCAGTGTCTTAGTGTAGCAAAAAGAAGCATCAACTGCTACAGGAACAAGGATAGTCACCAACTCCATTCCTGTTCTTGCAACTTTTTCTAAATGAAAATTTGTGTCAGCCTATGACTTGATTTAATTGTTCTGCTCCAAAAGAAACCACAATTGATGGCCAGACCCAAATAAATGACTTGGATTTACTAGTAGTTATAGTAACTAAGAAGGATTAGCGACGGGTTGGGCTGGACTCGAGCTCTCAGTCGAGGTTAGCTGGATCTGGTTTTTCCTTACAGATAAAGTTATCAAATTTGAGACGGAGCCCAATATGGATGAGATTAGGGGGGCTCTTTTTTTGCCATCTCTAAAAGCAGATGGAAATAAAGAAACTGGTGAAAGTTCCAAATTCTTTCTTCTGAAGACATGGTTGACTCTTTGTCAAAAAAAAAGGGAATGGAATTTCATCCTAAAAGGGGCCTCAAATCAAAGTGCAATAGAAAGGTGGAAACTAATATTCCACTTTTCTTTTCAAGACTTACTTGAAATGCAAACTTTCTCTTTTCTGTTTTTATCTATTTCTCAAGTTAAAAGATTGTCTGAATGCCACATTTGGAAACCAATAATTGAGAAAAGGGATAATACACCAATCTTGTTTCTTCAAATTCTTACTCGTGTCAAATACTTGTTCCTTCAACGCTTAAGTCAACTTTTGATAAGTTTAAGCAATTGTATTATAAAATGATCAGCCATCTCCAATTATCTTTTAACCTTTTTCTTCAACTCAAATTTCATTATTTTTTATAATTTATCTGATAAGTATTCACAAAGATCACAACTTTCAATTTTATGAAATCAAACCATAAATGTCTTTTTTTACATTTTTCATTTTGGAAAAAAATACTTATTATTTTCCATTTTATATTATGATGAGAAAGTTATGTATCAAACGTGGCAAGAAGTAAAGTGGGTATAGTTATTAAGCTTGTGTAGTGAACGACCTAAGTGGAGAGGATCCAAAGCTCTGTTTTCAGACAGTAAGCAAGATCCTCTGTATTATTACTGTTGTCAGTATCCTTTGGGGCAGTTAAACCATAGAAAAAATTGTAATAAGTATGAAAAAATTAAGAAATAAAAAAAAAACTTTAAAGAAAATTCATGTCAAAGCACTACCCATTTTAAAATAAAATTGATTAAAGAATGAATAGTCTTGAAAGTGGAAGATATCCCACAGAAGAAGACATACACATTGGAATTATACTCACACATCATTTGTTTTTATTTTTTTTGTAATCCAATACACCATACTTTTCTCAAACTTTCTTCTAAACAATTATATCATCATCATCGTCATCAAAACAGAATCCCAAGTGAGGTGGGTTGGTTTGGTTTCTTACTCTGCTGTTATTTTGACTTGGATAGTTGCCTGTAGAAGTGAAAGTTTGTTTCTTTGATTTTAACTTCTGGGTTTGTTGTGCTTCATTGCTGCAACTCTAGTCAGCTTTTGGATCCCATCCGAGCTTTGCTGCGAAGGTCAGTGCTTTTGGGTGTGTGTGTCCGTGGGTGTTGTTGACTTCTCATGAGACGAATAGGAACGTCCTCCAGCGATTCTCTCAATCTGTAAAGCTTTGATCTTGTAAGAACTAGTGATGGATTTATCGAAGTGGGTTCTTATTAAGTGGAAACAGACTCACGTCTGACTGATCAATTTGTTGCTGCGTATGGTTTTAAAGGTGCTTGAAGGCTGAAGTTAGTTCACCAGGGGAATTGAAAAACAAATGAATCAGCTCAGGATTTAAACGCAGGTGACTGATTCTATATCTACGCAGGTGACTGATTCTATATCTACCAGTTCTTAATTGGCGCTTTTTAGTGCTTCTCGTAAGTTTCGGCTTCTGGGTGTTTCTTATATTTTCTGTTCTCAACATTTTAAAGGGGTATGTTTGGTACTTAATCGATCCTGAATTAGGGCTTTTACTGTTAAATGTTGACTGTAGCTTTCGAATTTAATGTTGTGCGGAGGAGTTCGATCTCAACCATTACACTTTTTGAAGGTTCTGTAAGTCCTGTACTTCCTCTGAAGTTCAGTTCAGAATTTTCTGGTACTTTTTCTTTAGGTTTTGCTTCATCAGCTAGGTTTATTTTGGCATATGGAATCTGCTGGATTGGTGTAAACTGAAGTAGATTGTCCTCATGTCCATATTTGATGAGAGTTCTTGCATTTTCTTCGAGGGTCTCTCTTTGTCTTTCCCTTTCGGTTGTTTAGTGTCTAATGATTGAGTGTTCAGTTTGTGATCTTGGTATTCAAATAGATCTATTTATATTTGAAAACTTTTGTAATAAAGCCAACTTGGGTTATTTATGTGTCTTAATCCTTTTCCTCCTTTTCTTTTCAAGATTAACTTCAGAAGTCGCTGTCTAATTTCCTTTGCAAGGTTGCTGTTAATTTTTCTTCAACTTCAAAATTGTTGTATTTAAACATTACCATGATTATGTTTTTCTTTGTTTCTTGTTGAACTGTTCTTCCTAGAATCTGCGGATATTTAATGTTCAAAAGTTACATTCTTCTTCTGTGAAAGATCCTGACATGGGTTCTTGCAGGTTTTATCTTCAATCCTGTTAAAGCATATATCAGCTGAACTATTTTCTTCTACTAATTGACTTTCTTCTTCTGCCTCTCTTGTGTGTAGTGTACTTCATCCTATCCTTCCGCTTCCAAATTTGTCATAGGTTGCTTCTGGAAAACGGTCCAGATTCAACGTGATATCTTTATCTAGTGTTCATACAGAGAACTGAGGAGAGTCCAATATGGCAGATGTCAGTCCTAGGACTGATATATCCACAGATGCAGATACCGATGAAAAGAGTCAGAGGGTATTTTCTTTCTATCCTCTGTTAGTATATATTATATACTACACTTTGCAAGTCTTCAGATTATTTTAGACGGTAGCAGTTTTCAAGATTGCTTCTTGGCTGCTTAGAATTTCCACATGCTACTGTCCCCTCACACCACTCTATGCAGTTGTCACATATTTCCTTCATATCTGAACAAGGGCAAATTTTGAGAATTTGTTGCTATCTAACACTTTGATATCCTTTATATGCAGATTGATAGAGGTCAGTCGATGGCTATTATGGCATCTGATTCCAGTGACAGGTCGAAGGATAAATTGGATCAGAAGGTCAAGTTAAATGTTATATATACAATAGTCAAGCATAACTACTTGTGTTGACTGAAAGCTTACTTGATTAATAGTGCAGACACTTCGCAGGCTTGCTCAAAATAGAGAGGCAGCAAGAAAAAGCAGGCTGAGGAAGAAAGTACACATCATTATTGATAAGCTTCTTCATTTTCTTATTTTCTGTTTTTAATTTTATTTCTTTTGTGAGGCATTTGGACATGGCAAGTTTTAGTTTTTACTTGTTAGGTGGCAGATTTTAAATCTATGTTAGATTGATTTATTTGCTTGTTACATAAAGGCTACTTTGTTACATAAAGGCTACTTGAGTATAATGGTAGCTAGGAAAGTTACTGATGAGCATCAAATTAGCATGGCTGTTCTAGGCTCTGTTAGTCATTATTTGAGATCATCAACTTTGGGGCTTGATCATATGAAAACACATGATGGTGATTGAAAAACTATTAATTGTCAACAGAAAAGTCAGAATTATCCAGTTATCAGAACCATCGGCAGGGTTCCTTAAGATTAGTTGAGTATGGTAAGAATAGGCCAAAGATGGTTCTTTAGTCAAATCTCTAGCTCATTTTTGCAACATAGCTTGGATAGCACATGCATGCCTTCCCTAGAAATAGTGCACTATGAGAGAAGGAGAAAGATAGTTCCTTTGTTTGAATCAGTTGTGAATATTCTACCAACTTGCTTACATATGTTCTATTTGGGTGGAGATACCTCTGTCGTAGTTCCTTTGTTTGAATCAGTAGTGAATGTTCTGTGAACTTGCTTATATGTTCACTTTGTGTGGAGATACATCTTTCTTGCTTGTTTGGTGAAGTATTTCTCTTCTGTTGAATTGTGTCCTTTGTGTTTTTCCCGTAGGCATATGTCCAGCAGCTGGAAAGTAGCCGTTTAAAGTTGACCCAACTGGAACAGGAACTTCAAAGAGCAAGACAGCAGGTTAGATTTAGTTGATGCTTTGTCATATAGAAATGTGATTTCTGATCCATGTAAAGCATATCAGAATTAATGCTAGACTTCGTATCACAGTAGCTTGCATTCATGATACTTAAGTATTGGATGAATAAATAATCGAATTAGTGATGTCTTATGTTTCTGCAAAAATTTGTGATGTTAATGTTCAAATAGTAAGTTATATGTATGAGCTTCAAATAAAAGCTTCTTTGTCAAAAACAGAACATTATTTCAATAACTTGATGCTTTGTGCTTAATAATTAGTATTTACATATTGAGTTCTTATTTATTATCACAATTGGTTTTTGTGTTTTTTGATCTAGGGTATATTTATATCAAGCTCTGGAGATCAAGCTCATTCAATGAGTGGAAATGGTAACATCTATTCTTTCTTCTGCTGCGCAAATTTTAATTGAAGATGAGAAAACTTGAATGAAATAGCAATAGAGAGAAGTAAATTCTAGAATTAATTATAGAGAAGTCTGAGAAGTGAGATTCATAAAGAGAGAAGGTAGTTTTTCATATCATATACTATCTTGGAAGGTGGATACAATGAATACATAGTAATGCTTCTCCTCTGTTCATAAGACACGTGTCTCTTGATTCATTAACCTATCGTGTAAATGAAGTGGTGTGTGTGGCTATGGAAATTACGTAACTCATAATCATTTTATTCTTGATATGTCCGTTGTTTCTTGCGTTGTTTCTCCCTCTATTTGTCCGTAACATTGCCTTCCTCTTCAAAAACCTTGTCCACAAGGTTGGCTTTTGGGAATCTCTTCTGAAGCTTGAAAAGTTTATCCCACGTTGCTTCACCTGGGGACTACCACTTTTATGACAGGCTTATTATAGTGCCAGAATGGCTGTTGGACCTCTGTTTGCATGGTTGAGTTGTGTTGGTAGCTCTCCAGATTTAGGTTCAAGCTCAGAAATGTACCTTTTAAGTTTGTGAGACATGGAATGTAGGATGGATCAATGATTTTGCAAGCAAGTGAAGTTTGTACAACACCTTTCCAATCCTCTCCACAATTCGATAAGGTCCATAGTGTAAAGGGGAAAGCTTGTGATGGACCCTCTTTTGCAATGAATGTTGTCTGTAAGGCTGGAGTTTTAAGAACACCCAGTGACCTACTTTGAATTCCCTAAATCGCTAAGAATCGTAGCAGTCCTAAAGAAGAGACTTACCTGAGAAGAGATCCATTGAACGCGGATAAAGAAGGAGAAGAAGAGATGGACACCCACGTCGCCACCCTTGCCAGCTGAGTTACGCGTCGCACCCATCCGAATCGAGAAGCTTCTGAAAGTATTCAGAAAGTAGAAATTAGTTATACCCTAATTGGACAATAATACTCGAGGCTTCCTCCTTTTGCGTCGTCGTTTATGTATTAACGATATAGCTTTGGCTTTCTCTTTATGTTGTAGTTTTAGTATTAATAGAGTCGTTTCAGTGTATTAAGTGGTCTTTGTGGCAGACCCCTTCTTATGCTAACCCCTTAATTCATTAATATATTTTTTAATTTCTCAAAAGAAAAAATCCCTATCTGATCACCTCTTGTCTGCTTGTTGCTTTAAACGATGTTGTGCCCTCTTTGGTTAAAACTTTGCAACTTACAAAGATGCTTCCCTGTTTCTCATAGTTTGATCTACTATTAGGATTTTTGAGTCCCTTGCAAAGTAAGGAAAATACAATGGTGGAAGGTAACCGTACAGAAGCTCAATTGGTGTGGAGTTAGTAGTCGTGTGATGAGTGGTACTATACCACCATTCGGCCATAGAAATCCATTCTGACCAGTTGTTCAGAACCTTACCACAGAAGCACCCCAAGCAGCTTTTTAAGACCTTATTGACAGCTTCAGTTTGTCCATTAGATTGTGGGTGGTAGGCCTTGGAGAATCTCAAGCTAATTCCTTTCAATTTGAACATTTCCTGCCAAAAAGTGCTTAGGAACAAGGAGTCTTGTTCACTCACAATAGCCTCTGGCTTTCGATGAAGCTTGAAAATATGATCAATAAATAATTGTGCAATTTCTGGGGCAGTATAATGGTATTTAACAGCAATGAAATGAGAATATTTGCTAAGGTGATCTACAATCACAAATATAATTGACTTGCCTCTAGAAGTAGGTAATCTCTTGATGAAGTCCATGCTTATTTCTCTCCAACATTCTTCAGGCATTGAAAGTTACTGTAATAACCTTAGGTAAGCAACATTGCCATCTTTGTTCCTTTGGCAACTTATGCAGTTCTTGATGTAGTTTCTAACATCCTTGTTCAATATTTTCCATTAAAGCGTGGTTTGGATTCTTTTAATTGTTGTTGCGCAACTCCAGATGACCCCCTTGAAGGCTATCATAAGCTATCGATATCAGTTCTTCTCTCAGGTTTTTGTCAAACTCTACAACTCTTCCCTTCCCCCTAAGCAATTCTTCCATTCATAAGTGTTTGAATTTACCTCTTCGACTTTGAATTTCTTGATTAGATCTTGGATAGTGGTATCTCCTTCCTAACTCCTCTTAATGTCCTCAAGTAAATTAGTGTGTACCTGAGATATGGTTAAAGTTAAGAGTTCAATACTAGAAGTTCTGGACAAGACGTCTGCTACCTAGTTCTCCTTACAACTTCTATATTCCACTTTAAAGTCATAACCTAGAAAATTAGGCAGCCTAGTTTGATGAAAGGAAGTGGTGATCCTCTACTCGAGGAGGTGTTTGAGGCTTTGGTGGTCTATTTGCACTGTGAACACTCTTCATTCGGGTAATGATGCCACTTTTTGACTACCTTGCTGATTGCCAAGAACTCCTTTTCATATGTAGAGAGCCCCAAATGCTTTGCTGCTAATGTCTTGCTCAAAAATGCAATGGAATGCTTATTTGTTGAAGAATTGCTCATATGCCTCTCCCATTTGGATCAGCCTCTATGGTGAATGGTTAAGTCAAATCATGTAGTGTTAAGGCTGGGGCACATGTAAGAGCCTCGTTAAGTTGCTCAATGGTTTGCTATCGGTTCA
Source organism: Erythroxylum mucronatum (assembly GCA_027563825.1). Taxonomy (NCBI): domain Eukaryota; kingdom Viridiplantae; phylum Streptophyta; class Magnoliopsida; order Malpighiales; family Erythroxylaceae; genus Erythroxylum; species Erythroxylum mucronatum. The sequence goes on from JAOSBP010000005.1 coordinate 1,984,006, forward strand.
TAATCCATTTCCATTTTCTAGCAGCTTGCTTATTAAGCATTTCTGTCAAAGACCTTGCTAATTGCCCATAATGCTTAATGAATATCCAATAATAATCGGTGAGTCCCAGTTGAAGCCTGTGATGTGATTTTTGAAGTTACACAACACATCATTTAGTGAAACTAGCTGTTAAACTCCAAGGACCGTGCCACGACCTCCCAAGGTAATCACCAATGCATTTGTTGTTAATTTTGAATTTCACCCCTTGCAAGCTCCATGTAAATCCCTTGCAAAGCTGATGGCAGTTCAATTTGAGACCTTCTCTCATTGTTATTTGGAACAGATTCATTTCCTCAAATTCTTTGCCCCTTCTTTTAATCACTGATAAATCTAAGAAATTATGAGTGCTCCCATTATCAATAAGTATGAGCAGAGGTTTTCCCTGGTGAGTCCCCATAGGCATTATTTATTTGTATTCTTCCTTGTTATTTAGCTCTATCATAGCTTGAAGGGACACATTTGGTTTCTGCCACTCCTCATGCTCCTCCATTGTTATCTCTTCCCTATCTAGTTCTGTTCCTTCCTCTCCATCCACTGCATACAATTGAAATTGTTTCTTTTGCACTTATGTTCAGGTGTGTACCTTTCACCACACCAAAAATACAACCTTTTTGCTCTTTTCTCATCAAACTCTATTGCTAACAATTCTCGAGCCTTTGTTATTTTTTATGAAATTAGTCTTACTGGTGACTCATTGGTTTCTAGGAGTAGATAGGATTCCAATCTCCAGATTGGTCTTTATGATAGGTGTTGTTTTGGTTGTTGGTGTGAGAGCCTTGTTCATGCCTTGCCCATATTTCTAGCATTATGGATTTGTTTAGTTCTCCCTTTTAGATGATGCAAATGAGCATTGGCTGCCACTACAACGTTCTATTTTCTTGCCGTGTACACCTGGTGGAGGATTTGGGGTTCAAGCAGCTTCATGGTGACCTCCAAGCAACCTCGTGGTGAGCTCCAATTCAAGTTTAAGGTCAAATAGTTTTTCTGGCAAAAGAGCCCTGTCAAATAGTTTTTCTGGCAATACTAATTTGTTTGAGTACTTGTCGAATAGGGGGCAATAATCTTGTATTGAACCTTGTTGTCTCAATACAGGTTCTTCCACCCCACATGGATTCCTGCTGGCTTTTGTTTTTTAATACCAATTGGTAGTACACCTGAGCTTGACCCTTAAGATACATAGCACCAATTCCAACTCTCAGATTGCTAGGAGTGCGATCTAAGGTGAAAAATTGTTCACAGTTGTAAAGCCATTTTCTTACCCTTGGTCTTTCTCCTTTGAATACAGAGAACTCGATCTTAGTGAACCTTGTGGGTACAATGTAAATCTCATTGTCAGTGGGATGTTTGGCTATGGAGCCTGTGTTTTCCTTTCCTGCTGATATAGGCTTGTTGCTCTTCCCATATTTCTGCATAAACTGGTGAACCATCATCTTTAGGTGCCCTAACTCCTTTCCTTGCTTCTCCATCCGATTATGATTTTCTATCAGTAATTTTCATTTCGCGTTGGAGCTTCCAGGAGGCTTCTTATGGTCTCTTCAATCCTTCTTAATGTCGCGTTTCTTGTACCTTTGACACTGTGCCGAGGTTCATCCTGCTCTGATACTAAAATGTAGCATGAATTTTTAGTGAAGATGAGAAAACTTGAATGAAATAGCAATAGAGAGAAGTAAATTCCAGAAGAAATTAGAGAGGTCAGAAAAATGAGATTCATAGAGGGTAGGTAGTTTGTTGTATCAGATATGATTTTGGAAAGTGTTTACAACAGATACATAACAGTGCTTCTTCCGCTGGACATAGGACACGTGTCTTTTGATTCATTAACCTATCCTGTAAATGAAATGGTACATGTGGCTATGGAAACTACATATCTCATATGATGGCATCATTTTATTCTTGATACATCCTTAATTTCCCTTGTTGTTTCTACCTGTATTTGTCCTTAACATCTTCCTTGACCAAGTATATGTCCAATGTGTGTTTCTTAGCTGTAGATATTCATGTACTTGCATTAATTATTGCATGCATCTCTGGATCAACTGTTATAACTCAAGCCTTCGTTCTAAAGCATATTTATCAGTCTTTCTAAGATGCCATGGTTTGCAGGGGCCATGGCTTTTGATGTAGAATATGCAAGGTGGCTCGAAGAGCAAAATAGACAAATTAACGAACTGCGGTCAGCTGTCAACTCTCATGCTGGTGATGGAGAACTTCGGATCATCATTGATGGTATAATGGCTCACTACGATGACATTTTCAGGTTGAAAAGCAATGCTGCCAAGGCTGATGTTTTCCATCTGCTTTCTGGCATGTGGAAGACACCTGCTGAGAGGTGCTTCTTGTGGCTTGGGGGCTTCAGATCGTCTGAGCTCCTTAAGGTGCTCATTCATCTTCTGCTTCTTGTGAACGTTTGGCATGTAGAGACTTCTCGGAAGTGTTTATGATCCTATCCTTCACGTTCCTTATCATAGTGATGTTTTAATCGTTTGAAGGTTTTCATGCTTTCTTTCGGTCCCGAAACATAACAAAGTATACCCTTGCACTGCAGCTTCTGGTGAACCAGTTGGAACCATTGACGGATCAGCAATTGGTGGGCATTGGCAACTTGCAGCAATCTTCGCAGCAAGCAGAAGATGCATTATCTCAAGGAATGGAGGCATTGCAGCAATCTCTTGCTGAAACTTTGTCAAGTGGATCACTAGGCTCCTCAGGCTCATCTGGAAATGTAGCAAACTACATGGGTCAGATGGCCATGGCCATGGGAAAGTTGGGAACCCTCGAAGGCTTTATTCGGCAGGTAACAGCTTTCGGGTATTTTGTACCATTCTTCTGCCTCCATCACTTTTCTGGTAAACCCTAGTTGATCAACTTCTACTGATACCTGAATCAAATTCATGAACTTTGAGAACTCAGGCTGACAACTTGCGGCAGCAAACGCTACAGCAAATGCACAGAATATTGACAACCCGCCAGTCCGCTCGTGCGCTTCTTGCCATTCATGACTACTTTTCCAGATTACGTGCTCTTAGTTCCCTCTGGCTCGCCCGACCAAGAGAATGATCAGAATGGAAAGTGACACGCAGAGAATCAGGTCGATACAGCAGCCGATAACTCGTGTTCAAAACGTAGGATATTTTTGCTTTTCCAGTTTGTAGGTTCAGATATAGTGTCAGAAATCAGAAGCTTAACTACTGCAGGTCCAGGGTCAGCATTTTGTTGTATTTCCTAGTTGTTTACATAGTTGTCCGTTTTCTTTTCGCTTCGCTTGTATTTTTATCGCAATGGAGAGACAAAAATATCTTGGTTTCTGGGACTAACTTGAAACATAAAACCATTACAGTTGTTCATTAGCTGATCAATGCAATGTTTCAATCTGTTTTTCAAAGATCAAGAGCAACTGCTAAATCCTTCTTTCAGGCTTCGCTGATGAAGTTTAACTACCCCAAGTCCAGGGTCAGTAGTAGTTGTATCTGCAGTTATGTGTGTTTTTTTTAAGGGTGACAAAAATCATTTTATCAATTTATTTATAATTTTTATATATTTCATATTATATTCAATTATTACTATAGATTAAGTTACTCTAAATAAAATAGATTATAAATAACATAGAAATATAGTAATTCTTATTGTATGACTGAATTTTGTATATTTACTTTTTGGTTTATTATAAAATTAAGGAACAAATTACTTATTAATTATAAAAAAATCATATAAAATAATTTAAAAAACAGAAATAATAAATACAAGAAAATAAGAAAAGGAAAACAATACTAATTCATTTTCTAATTCAAGATCACAAATTTTCAGATGATCATTAAATAAAATTTCACAGATTAAGAAGGAAGGCTCAATTAATTTATTTTTGATAAAATTTTTAAAAATATTATTGTTTTATTCAAATAAAAAAAATTATTTAACACATTCACGTTTCAAATTGAGCCAATCTTGGACTCCTCAGGCTCAAGTCCAGTTTGAAGCTCGATCAAGTCCAAGGTTTGTAATCGGGATTAAGTGTCTGTTTGGATAGGCTTTTAAGAGGTCAATAAGTACTTTTTTTCACTACAAAAACCTTTTTTAAGAAAAAGAGTGTTTGATTGTAAAATAAAAAAGCAGTTCTTTAATAAATATAACTTTTTTGGCAGCCAAAATATAACTTTTTAAGAAACTCAAATTTGAAGCTTCTCAAAAAGCACTTTTTTAGAAAAAAATTTCAAATCAATTAATAAGCTTATTTTTTTTAGACTCTTTTACCCTTATATTTTACGGATAATTCCCACAATACCCACAAACTTATCTTCTCGTTTATTATGTATTTAACTATTTACTCAACTTGGATATTTATTTTAGGATTTATATAATATTATTTAGCCTTTTTATATGTGTTAATATTTATTTTCGATATTAGTTTACTTATATTATAATCTATATAAAAGATTTGGTTATATATATTTTTTATTTATGTTTTATATGGTTTAAAATTATATAATAATTAATATATTGTACTTTACATATTGTTTAATATACTTTAAAT
>JAOSBP010000005.1:2027106-2047686 GCA_027563825.1 Erythroxylum mucronatum
TTATATTTAATTTTTAAAATTTTTAAAAATTAATAGTTTGACACTAATATGTTATAAAATGTTTGGAAGTAAATTAATAATTCATCCTTAAAAATATTAAACAATTCATGTATTTGTCTATTTATTGTGTAATAAATATTTATTTTAAAGAATCGATTAACATAATTTAATAAGGTTAATAAGTTAACTCAACTCGGCTTGATCCAAAGTCAAAAAGCTTGATTCAAATTGATCAATTTTTAAAATTAGACTTGAAATCAAGTTCACTGGCTCAACCTAACCCAAATCTTGACTACTTTTTTTATTTTTAATTGAAATAACGTCATTTTATTATTATAAAATAAAAATGAAAAATTTTATAAAATTTTAGAACTAAAGACTCGAGCTAGATTCGAGCCATTATTTTTAGTTTTATGTCTCTTTAAATTGATTTGGTCTAATACCGTATGGGTATGACAATGGGTTACGCTCCGGGCTCATTTAGGCCCAAGCTTTGCCAGACCTCTTGTTGTTAGGGCTTGAGCCCAAGCTTTGTTGGAGAAAGCTTGGCCTAATTTTTTGAAAAATTTATTTGATTTTAATATAAAATTATAAATAATATAATGAGCTAAAAAAACTTATAAATTTTCAAAGAAATTTATCAATTATCGTTTTTAATAATTACTTTTGTCTTTTTTGACAGTTGAATCTCTCTGAATTTCACTTTCAGTGAAATTTTCATTGAATGTTGTTATTATATTATTGTCTTTTTTGAATCATACGTCAAACCAAAAATAAAATAAAATATTTAATATCTTAATATCATATTATGGAGAATGCCAGAAAACTCAATTCATCTTCAGAAAATGAGTAAATGAAACGGCAAAAAATTAAACAAAAAGTTGGAGGAGAAAAGTAAGCTATATGGAAACAAAGTAGATATAGCCAAGGCAACAAAATATTTATATTTTAGGCCATTGAATCTAATTACAGTGAACTTACATTATTTAATTCAACTCAATCAATTTTTAAAATTAAACTTAAAATATTTTTAAATTAAAGTCAAATTGTACATAACTCAAACTTGATCTATTTACGTTGTACTTCAATTTAAAAAAATTTTAGATTTAAAAGAGTGACATGATATTAATGGGTGGTTGATGGAGAGTTTTAATAATACAATTACAGTTATGTCATGCCTTAAATATCTCTGTATCTTGAACTACCCAAAGTTGAAGACATTGCCATATTATTTATTATCACCAACCATCACTCCCGAACTCTGATGGTTAGATATAGTCGACTGTCATGCTCTTCAACAAATAAGAAAAGACAAACTTTCTCACATATCTTATCTCTACTTCCCTCAAGTTGAACAAGGTACGTTCTTATTCTTTATTTGCTCCCTCTTAGTTAATTTAACTGTATTTTTTTATATATTGACTATTTCTTTTAGTTTAAAAATTATGTTCTTTTAATAAATATAAAATCAAATTAGAATTTTAGAATCATATATATTTCACTTATAAACGTACCAGTCCACACCAAAACGACGTAGCAAAGCAGGAAGAAGCAAGGGAGAACGACAGCTGTGGAGCCAACAGAAGAGAAAACGACAAGAAGCTACAGTTGGACATAAAAAGAATAAAACGACTGTACATAAGAGAAATAAAAGCACAAAACGCTTTCACGATTGTCTCTGAGGTATTTGTGGTTTTTCCTCAACTCCTACGACTCTCTGTCATCAATTGCTTCTCTTCCTTCGCCAAAACCCCAATTGAAAAAACGATACAGGCTTCTATCCATCATAGCAAACTGTAGCTTTCACCAAGCAAAGGTTAGTGCCGGCAAACCTTGGCCTTTGGTTTTCGCAAGTTTATATCGAATGAGTTCAATTAATTTGTTTTCCATAAAATGCAGACCCAGGCATTCATTGTCCGGGAAAGCTAATACATATTTTCAGGTGAGTTTGGTTCTGTTTTGCTAGGGGTCTAGCTGCTAGATTATGCAAAAAAGTACTAATCTTTCTCAATATGTTACATTACTAATCTTCATTTAGGCCCTTTTTTATACGCTAAATGTACAGAGAGATTTTCAAATATCTGAAAATCAGAACATATGTATGTGTGTGTTTTCCTTTTACCGAAATATGAACATTAAAACCAAGCAAGTACACGTTACAGCTGCAATCAAAGATGGAAGTGAGAAACAATGACACTGTCGTGACAGTATCAATGGCTGATAAAATTGTCAGTTTCGTTTAACCATAGGCTAGCACTTGTTTGCCAACTCATTTTTCTATCTAAAATTTTGATTTTTTTAGCAGACATGGTGATTTATCTAGGATTTGCTTTAGAACTGTTGATCTGGATTTTTTTTATTTGGTAATTGGATTGCTGACTGGAGAAGTTGAAAGGTATCGTGATGAAATTCAGTCAAAAACTTGATTTTTACTGACCGAGAAGAAAATGTAGTCAAAAACTTGTCTCGTATGTATGCAAAATCTAGCAGGAGAGGAATAACAAGTTCTTTAAGGGTGTAGAGAAACCAAAACAGTGGATTCAGAAGGAATGTATTCATTGGATTAGAGAACAACTGCTCATCAATATAGACTCATTAAAATGAATCTAGTTGTCTGGATGATGGACTTCGATGCTGAAAGACCAAAGTAACCAAACCCTTCACATATAGTAAGATAATGCTACTGCTAAGCTTTCTAGTTAATGCTTTTACAGTTGATCTTCAAGGTAATAGCAGTAGTTGTAATACTGTGGCTTTGCCCAATATAGTTGAGTCTATTACCTGTACTTTGCTCATTTGTTGTTCCACAGATTGAGTTGTTCCAACTCGTAGCCTTCACTTTCATGTCTACACATACAAAGTTACTGTCTTTAGGAGGTTTAGTATGAATAATTTGACCACTTTCCGTTTTGTTGAGCATTTCTCAACAAATCTATTTAGGCAAAAAAGTTTCAATCTTTACATTTAGAAACATAGAGTTGATTCAAAACTCTCTAAATATAATCTACACATAATTTCAAGCGCATATGAGCATTGAAAAAGAAGCAAAAAATCCACAGAACACAGCCTTAAGAGTGATGGAAGAGCATCCATCTCCAAGAGTATCTATTTACTCTTCCTCCTGAAACCCAACATATTTCTTATCTTCCTAAAAACTCCACTGGACGTCCTCACAGGCTGCTTTTCCTCAGTACCTTCGTTTCCTGCAACTTCTTTCTCAGTACTAAGATGATCTTTGCCTGCAAAACAAGACTTGCTTTGCCAATTCAAAATAGAAAATAAAAAGAACCCATTTTGCATCACTAGGAATAGTACATTTTGGTTAGAGAAACAACCAAGAAGCCAATCTTATTGATGGGAATATTGCCATGCACATTTACGTTTAGTTCTCTTAGTTATATCAGAACTAAGATTGAATTATGGTAACTCCATGTTGTCCATTGAACATGATCATAGGCCTTTTTTAAACCATTCACTGATGTTTCAGAAAGTTATCAAGTTCCTGAACTGTGGTTGAAGTCAAGCAAAAAAACTAGGTAAAGTATAGGTTTGAAGAAACTCTACAAATGTTAGATAGGAAGTTGTATTGTAACTAAACACTCCAAGTTCTACTTTTGTAGGTACCTTAGAAAACTAGAACACTACAGAAAAGTTGTATCACAGAGCTTGAATAAAACCAGTTGTAAGTTTTCGTAAAGAAACATGTATATGTAGTTAGATATCAACTAGGTGATGTGGTTACCAGTAGTCGCATCATCAGGAGTGGCTTCTGAACAACTCAATAACTCAGGCTTCCTTAACCAATACTGCTCAAATCTCTGTTTCGCATATCCCATGTAGTCAAAGTCAATCTCATTGACATGATCCTGAAGGAGTCAAAATGATAGCAATGAACAACATCAATTGCGTGCAAAATAAACTACCGGCATAATTTCTATCTGATATATCCAGCAATAAGTAACAAACTTATAATGTGATACAAATGCAACCAACAACCATTTAGAACATGGTCCAAGCTAGTTCAGAATCCAAAGAGAAGTAATGAAATTCCTAATATGAAAAATCAAGATGGAGAAAAAGTACCGATATGATCCCCCATAAGCCCCAGAAAAGATGACTTGCAAGTGTGTATTTCTCTACTTTTTCCAATAGCTTCTCTACATCTCCCTCACTTGGCTGATCACCTGCAGATATCCAATTAAGAAAATAATTTAAGAAAACCATATTGGCCTCAGCTAGCAAAAAGTTGATAAATCCTACATATTAAGTCAAATCAGAATTGCAGATTAGATATAAAAATTGGAATTTAATCTTTCTGTGATTACATAGGAAAGTGCAATCTGATCAATCTTATAAAAAGAAAAACTTAGCCCAAGATGCCAAATTTGTGAAGTTACAAGTGAACTGCAGAATTTATACGGTGGTGGATGTGATTTGGCTATCACTAGAAATCCAACACTTTTGCTTTTGCAAAGTCGGAATGAATTCCTTTTAAACAACCACATTGCAAGAGACAGAGTTAACACATCAGGAGATGGAGCATTCAGTCACCTCACACGTACAACATCCAACAAATTTTCAAGACTTTTAATATTTCAGCCACATCAGCCAACATCCAAAAAAGTTGGGGAAACAACAAAATAAGTATGATTAACACTCATAATTAAGAGAAAATTTTACCTGAAGCATTTAGATATGCACGTACGAAGTGCTTTTGCTCCTCCAAACCTATTACAACGCTGAAGTCAAGAGATAATCTTTGCAATAAGGGGAAGTGATAAAAGATATACTAGTTCTATAATCACCGCACCGGGGTATTTACTGAAATCCAAAACATGAGGAGTATCAGTATGGTAGTCAGCAGCCATCTCGCAAAAGTGATTTGCTAGGTCGAAGGCAACAGGATTGTAACTAGCATACTCATAGTCCTGGTTAGCAGAATAAAAGTTAGTCTAAATTTATTAACTAGGCATTAGACAACTGATGAAATTAGACTTCTGCACAATGTCTGTTCAAGTGTTCTAAAACTTTATTACCCGGAAACAGAAACAGCAGAACAGTTTATCACCCTTATTAGCACAACCTGACCTAAAACACAGTAGATATCATTTCTAGTATGACTGCATAAAAATGCAGAGAAACCATTTTTTACCAGTTCATGAAACAAGAGGTGGGAAGTTAGGATTTTTCAACTGCTTTCAAAAAAGTTCTTTGGGATAGAGAGCTTGAAAAACTACAAATTGAGGCCTTATTTATGGATGGACAACTTACTTCAAAGAAAAAGAAAGAATAGACAAACCACTTCTTAAAATTTGAAAGACACTTATGAGTTAAAAATTTCTCCACAATAAGTCATTAAAAACGAAAAAGGGGAGAAAAATGATTGAGTTTAGCGTCAAAGAAACAAGAGGCTTACAATCAGAGTTATGGTCTTTGTTCCTTCATCGATCATTATGTTACTGTATTGCAGGTCATTATGGCAAAAACCTATACATGCATCCCCTGAAAAATTCTTTTCTAGCAGTGAAATTTCCCCTTCAATCTTGTCCAAGTGGACAGCTTGAGCATCTTCTGAGGAACACAAGCTTTTAGCTGACTTGATCCAATTTCTGACAAAACCAGAAATAACAATGAATTCTTGATCATGAAAAGAGAGCATCTAACGAAGATGATGTCTAGCTTTTAAAATAATGTTAACCCTGAAATGAAAGGAATTAAAGAGGGAAACATACCGCAACCTATCCCATAAAAGTATCTGCTTTGGACCAGCCATATCAAGACCATGGAACTCCTTTAGTTTAGCTGCTATAAGAGCAGATATAGCGGGATCACGCATATCTGATGCTGACAGTGTCTGAAATTCATATGCAAATTAAAGAGATCGAAGATGTCTATCAACCATCAAATAACAGATTTTTACAGATCAGAGAAACATATTCCAAGTTTAGTTGTATGCCTACTAGGCCAAGCACTTGATTTGCCTCACCTAGTATATCTGTTACGGGTCCAAAACTTGACTCAGATTCAAGTCCGAACAAAATATAGAGATTGAACACGTATATGTGACCTAAGTTTTAAAGACAAACTTGTAAAAAATTTTCTCAGTGAAGTTTATGAGGAGAGACATCTTCTTGGTGATGAAGAAGAAAAAGAAACTTGTCCAAGGTTGACATCATAGAAAAGGTAGACAGATGAACAAGAACATTTATAATTCAAGTTTCATCAAGTCTAAACTCATCATCTACTTCATCCGTAATTTACCATAAAAAGGTACACGATAGAAAGACTGGCATTTGAATGAATAATAAAGCCTCATCTTACTGATAAGGAGAATCATAGAGCTGTCAGCAAACATGGTTGATTTCGACTCATCAATTAACTACGATCCCACTAAACTCAATTTGGCCTGCATTTGACCAAAATCGATGCCCAAAAATACAAATCATGCAGCACTTACCACATCAGTAACAACTATTGCTTCATTGAGCCATTTAGATAAAGAAAAGTAATCAATTTCAAGTAAATCAGGTAACAATCAAATTAAAGCATCAAGTAGAACCCAATATACACATCAGAAGTGAAAAAGATTAAAAAGGATTCCAATTGCATATACAAGATAAAGAGAAAGGAATGCTAAATTACCCTTGCATGGATAAACTCCTCAATTCGTCCGTTGGCAAACCGGCCAAGCAAACGAGGCCCTTGGCCCTGCTTAGACATGAACTCAAATGTCCGGATCTCATCTTCTCGGTTAAAGAACACACGCACACCCTCGCCATAAATCCTGACCACAACCTTACGCGAGACTTTCTCTGTACTTGGCCATTTTATTTGAAAGACCTCATTAGTCATTGCACCCTTGAGAGGGATCACCTGTAGTGCATTAGCATCAAGCACATCCTCCCACTGAGATGCCAAAGATTTTAGCATCTCCTTGGCCTCTTCAGGGATTCGATTGCCCCTATTTTCTACATTATTTCCTTCGGTAGTCATGAGAAAAGATCAGATCAAAACCAAACATGCACCTCAAACGCTTATTCTAGCAAAACCTATCTTCTTAACGCAAAAACAAGCAATCTGAAACAAAAACAAAAGCATTGGACAACATCAGAAACCCATTCACCAAGTTAACAGAACATTTCATCGAACAATCTCCAATCAACAGCGCAACAAACATTAATCAAACATATAAAGTTAGAATCTTTCAGGAAACCCACAAAGAAATGTCCGACGATTATAATTAACCATAGAAACTAGAAGGATACCTACAGAGTAGCGGGAATCAAACACTGGCAAACTTAAGGATCAAACACAACGAGTGATCATAAATTCATGAAATAATAAGAAAAAGTAATGCTCCAGCTAATGCTGACCAACTTACCATACGTAAAATTTAGCAAATTTATACAAACATCACAAAACCTGTAATTCCAATCAAAGTTTCCACCTTCCAGATCGTTTCCAGATCGTTTCCCTTTAAAAGATCTAGAGTTGTTTATAAGCAACCAAAAAAGGACAAAACTTCACAGAATAATCAACAACATCAAGAGCATATTCTTCAGTAGAAGAATAACAAAAGAATAAACTTGTCACATTCTTTAACAAGCAAGGAAAAGACAGTACACTCACAAAACTGAATCGGAGAGAGACCCGATAGAGAGAAGGATATGAGGAAAGTGATGGTAATATTAAAGCTTGAAAGGAAAGAATGGCTGTGAGTGATTTTTGGAAGCAGAAAGGAAGTTTTGAACAAGTCTTGAGGAGATTGAACGAACATTATTAGCCTCTACCCTCTACATATAAGGAATAAGAGAAAGAGTGAGAGGTGGCACATAGATTCGAGGTTGCATGTACGGTCGGTCCGTGAGCTAGTGACTTCCAGTGTCGTCTGATATGCTTAGTCACTATTATTTGTTCATATCATCTACCTGACAAGACAAAAATCTTACGTTAGAACTGATACGTCTTGTCCATTTCAACTAGAAGAGTGATTTTCTTATTACAGCTGCTATATTTTTGCTTTCACTTTGATGGTGTTTCCACTCAAATTAAGCTTTTTATTTATATGTTCAACGATCTCTTTGTCGTTAATATTCAGTTACTTATACAAATCTGTTATATATGTTCTTGCTTTTATGGCGTATGTACTGAGTCCATCTTCAAGCCAATCTCTGTTTCACCACTCAGGTCCCAAAAGGTACATACTATCTTCAACCGAATGCAGCTTCCAGGTGTTTATGCAAAAGAATGCTTCAAACATTTTAATACTGAATAGCCCACCCAGGAGCAGCAATGTGAAATATAGAAAGAACTGAGAGGAAAGATTAATGACCAGCAAATACAAAATACTTGCGTAGATTAGAGGTAGCTTTAGCGTTCTTTGCATTATGCATCTCTAGCAATTTATCCAAGTTTGACAAAGGTCCATCCTTCATCCTTCTAAGCATACAAGCTTTGATATACAGTCCAGATATATGCTGATGTTGACATAGTCATATATCTGGTGATCATCATAAAGCCTTCCAGGTTTCGGCCTACAAAGTAGGCCATGATGTTGTGCACGAGCCTGAACGACTTCTTTCAAAGTCATCTCCAATGCACCATCTGCATGAGTTGTGCTACCCATGGACCAGCGACTCGCTGTTGAGCATGTGTTGCAGCTTTCTGCTGTGCCTCAAACTGTCTCCGCTCCCGTGTTCTAAATGTAGCTAAGATTCTCCATAAAGCCAGTCTGGACTACTTCCACACCTTCAATAGCCCTGTCAATCATGTTCAGGCCGAGAGTGAACTGACAACTGATGTTTTTCAAGAGCCTGGGTGGAAGAAGTCGCTTCCTACCTGTGTACTATTTGTGTACTTCTAGCAAGTTTGGACTTGAACACAACCACTGATATAACACCTGCAACCACGTGGTGGCAAAGAAAATTTTTTCCATTAAGTCAACCATGAGATGCAATGGAATTGTGGAACAGTGGATGCCCAAAAGATGACCAATAGAACTGATCAAACTTCTGAGTAGTTGGCTTTATTTGGAACTCTTGCAAAGCAGTCTGTAATTTAAGAACCATGAATCTTCACATAAGATTTTCCCAAATAGCTGGATCAAACACAGGTTTTTGACAAGATGGTGTATGCAGATGCATCACTTGGGTGCCATGCATTGAGAACCATACTCAACTGCATACGTATCCCCTGATACAAACCCTCCAATTTCTGTTCCACATGTAGCAGCCACTGATGCACCCACACATTTTTGTACAAGGATCCCATGATTCCACAGCGGCAGATAATTTTAGCATTACTATGTTATCCAGTATACTCTTGAGTAACAGATATAGGCAACAAATTTTCCCAGGAAACCAGAACCATGGCTCAAGATCCCTAAGTTGCCATGTATAGTACCTGATATTGTAACAGCAAGTAGAACTACTTCTGACATTAATCGGGTATAAGACATTGAAAATGTGCAGATGTCTTGGCTTCGCTCACCTTGCATCCATTCTTCCATATCCTACCATCCAAATCCGTGCATTGGATTTCTAAGAGTGTCCCATCCTCTCTAATGAATAGAGGCAGAGCAAATGAAGAGGCAATGCAGGATAAGTTGCCAAGCTTAAAATCGTCAGCATACTTCCCACGTAACTCCACAAATATCTTTGCAAGAGTAACCAAGGTCATTGTTCATGAAGAATTTTATTCCTCTACACTGCTTAAAACATTCATGATTTTCTTCAATCGATCCAATTGCCTTTTCCGTGGTGCAGCTTCGATTTCCATTTTCGCTTCTCCATCAGCAGGCTAATAGCAGTCTCCCTATCATTTCTCAATTCTCTATCAAACTTTTGGATATCAAGTTCAGCCAAGTCCACAGCCAACCTCACGTTACGTTGAAGCTCAGGTATTCGAACACCGTTCTCTCTTGCTTCCTCTTCAGCATTTACATTCTTCAAATTTGTCAACCCTTACCTGCAGTCCCTGCATATCAAGCACCTTCTGTACAACTTCAAAACCCTCCTCTTCCTTTTTCGGCCAACAACTACTCCTCCACAGTCACATGCTTTTCTTGCTTCTCCTCTCTTCCCTTCATCCATAGCCTCTCCTTTGCTCTCTCCACAGTTTACTCTGACTCTGGATCTTCTTCTCCTCCTCCTCCTCCAACTGAGGTAATTTAGTTGATATTTCTTTAAAATCATTGAACCCCATCCCCATATTCTTGGGTATCATCCTGGCTTCAATTGAAGCAACAATCTCTTGTTGATTTTTCCCCCAACCTACCTCTTTTATACCCCATTTTCTCCATCAACTTCATCTCGATTCTTTCATGTAGTTCTCAAACTCCCCAACATCCCCTGCTTTCATCTCCCTCACTTTCCCTCCACCTTTTTGTTTCTTCTCCTTCCTCTCTTGCTCCCTCCTTTTTGCCCCTTCCTTCCTTTATCCTCCTTCCAAATTCCGTAGGCAAGAAAGTATTCTCCTCTTCCTCATCATCACCAACACCATCACCCTCCAACTTTTCAGTCTTCTTAACCCTATCCCCGTATCAAACCCCAAACTCGAAACCGAACTCCACCCCAATCCAGGCTTCTCATCATCATTAACATGTCATCACTATCCTATTCTCTGCCTTCAAATTCCTATCAATTTCCCTATCAGGCATCACAGTTCCTGCAAAAAGGGTAAAGTTTTAATCTACTTTCCGCTAACATGGGTTTTAAGGTTCCTTACATGTACTTGGAAATGAAAGTTAACATGCTTAGTGGGGTCAGCTTTCCGTCCAAAGTCACAATCTTTCCGACGCTTCCTGGAGCCGCCACCGCCACCGCCTTCATTCTTCGTCCGAATTAGAATTATAACCGAGAACGCCGTAGAGAACGTCGCTTTTGGTTTGTTGACGCTTCTCGTAGAAGAACTCGCCGTCTCTCCATACACCGCCCTCGTAATCGTTGTCCATCCCAAATCTCTCCATCTACTGGTAATCGTCCATCTTCGATCTCCCTCTTAACTTCCGTTTATGTGTACATCTTCTTTTTACGAAAATTTAAGTAAAAGCTACGGAAACACCATTTTAGGCGGGAAGAGAACGACCGACCGCCGCCTCGCCGGAACTAGAACGGCGACTTGGGTTATGTAATTGTATAATTGAACACTTCAAATGGGCCTGTGAAGTTTTTGGCCCAATTCATGCCATGTGTTCATTTTGGCGCGAAAGTTTATGTAGTTGCTCGCACAGTTCGTTAGAGTTACTCCAAAACTATCTCACTATGAAGGCCATAGGGTTTCGTCGTCCCCAATTCTCTGAGGTAATCAAATCCCTTCTTGGTGATTCTACCGTGTGTTCTTTGGATGACTTTTTGATTTATGTTGATTTCGTTTTGGTTCATATGTAAATAAGAGACCTTTAAGATGGTTAATCAACTCTTTTGGTTAGGGTATCTGTTGATCTTTTTCTTTCTTCTTTCTGGATTGTAAAGTTTTCATCTTTTGCGTTGCTTTTTCCCTGTTCTTTTTATCCTTTGAAATGGTAAGATCATGTGATAGTTTTACTCGTGGCACTTCCGTTGTGAGTTTTCAGGATTTAGCTTGGCTTCCTGCTTGGCTTCATAATCCTCAAGAAGAAGCATCTGTTGACCCCTTAAAAGAATCTCAAGACCCTCCGGACCAAGCGCTTCAGGTTCATTGGATTTTTCTTTGCCTTTTGTGTTCAACTCAGAGTTGCTAGAACTCATGAGTTATGGTGTTCAATGATTAACGGAGAATGTCTCATCTAAATTAAGAGTTCGTTTAAGATATGTAATTATTTCGTTAACGTTTTAGAGTTATGATTGGGACTATTGAAATTCCAAGCTTTATATTCAAAAGTTCTTTATATGTTATCTTTGTATATTCAGATTGAAAGAATAATGTATTTCTCTTGTTTTGAAGCTCAGGTCAATATAGATGGTTGAGTATTCTTCTTACCCTTTAAAGTGCACGCTAACTACTGATTGTCATTTGTGTAGGATTTGGTTTTTTCAAAAGGAAGCACCAATAAGGAGAAAGTCGAGTATATTTTGTCATCTGAAGCTCTTAGACCCCGCAGTTGCTGCTTGTTCTTGTCTGGAGTAGATAATTCTCAGGATAGTGTTTCACTATCTCAGAGGCATGTAAGTTTCTTAGTATGTAAATGCCATTAATTCTATTACAATTCCCCAATTCATCTACTAGTTGTTTTCTGACTACGTTGACGTGTGATGGAAGGTTTGTGAATTACATTTGGAAAATTTTATATTTTCTGTAAACTTGTGTTGATTGAAACAATTTTGTTCTCATGGGTATGGAGAGTAGATGTTGTCTGAGATTGTGAGGATCTCTAGAAAAAACAGCATGCAGATAAAACACAAGAATTGACATGAAATGAAGAGACGCTTGAAGAATGTTATATTTGTCTACTTAATGTTCTGTTGGATTCAATGGAAAAAAAAAATCTCCCCATTCTGTTTTCTAGCTTATGTGGATTCAAATACAATCAGTATGTTTTAGTCATTTCAGTTCTGCTCTTTTCTTACTTATTCCTGATTGTTTTTAATTTGTAGAAATCTGTGGTTCTTAACATTCCACTCATAAAACTTGTTATTGCAAAGGCTCATAGCTCTTAAATACTTAAACAATGCCTTGAACCTTGCCTAATAGGTCTTTAATGTGTTGTAGGTGCTTCATGTTTCTTTACGTCTTTCCTCAGATGGTGATTCAGATTCACATAACAATCAAAGTCAACTTTTATATCCTTTTCAAGTTCTACATAATTCTACTAAAGATCCCACGTTGCAGCATGTGGAAGTTTTGGATGGCACAGGACAAAGTCTTTGTCAATCAAGAAAGGCTGATAAAGTTGAAGTGAAGTTTTCATCTCAAACTTTCAAAGAAAATGCTATGGATAATGCTCCTCCAGTTTGTCCTACCAATATAAAGAAAATGAGCTTGAATGCAGATGGTCCATGTGTCTTGCCATTAACTTCTGTCCCAGAAACAATGGAAAATGTTAGTCTGCAGAATAATAATGATGATGAACAACATTATGATGAAAAGTTCAATGTTGGGCACATAAGTAGTTATGATGTTACTACTGCAGTTGAATTGTCTATTGCTGCATCTGAAGCGCTTGCTATATATGAATTAATGAAGACTGAAGTGTGTTCAGAATCTATTCTTGAAGCTGCACTAAGGGTTAAGCAAGCCCGGTTGAAGGCCTCAGATGATACCTCCTGCTATGTGTCTGATGAATGTCGTGACATTGATTATCTTCCAGAAATAAGTGATTCGATTATGACAGATGCCTTCCAAGATGTAGGCTTATATTTAAGTGATCCTGCTGATCAGCATGTTTGTGATTCATATGTGTCTCTAGTTAAGGATACCCCCCTTTCACAAAATCATTCTGGACATAACAATGAATCTAGCCATGTACAAGTCATAGAGCAGGATATTAACTGGGATGATACAGCTCTGGGTGTAGGTACCTCTTCAGCGGCATGCTGTGCCAATCCTAATTTACATCAAGTTGTTGAGGGAATCTCAAACTCTGCTTCTTCAGAACAATGGGTAAGGAAAAGTTTTTGGCTAGTACTCAGGCTTAAGTGGACATAGTATAATAAATTTTCTCTGGTTTATTTACTATTCTTTCAATTTCCCTCCTTTTGTGATATTTCTTTTCCTTATTATAAACTAGTAAAGATAGAAGGTCTGGTAAGATCTCTAATTGGCACCTTCAATATAAACTGTTCTATCTAGTTTCAATCAGTGGACTTATTGTAGTGTTGTGGGCCTCATTTCAGCATCAAGTGAATGTGAAATCTTCTCATGCATATATCTCAGAAAATGCTGGTTAGTAAGTTCTCTTTCCAGATGTACGTTTTTCCTTGAGGCTGAAAGATTTTTATCTCTCCTTATAATATATATGTTTTTCCCACTAAAGGCTATGATAAAGCTAGCCATGTTGTAGCGGATAGATTCCAAAGCCGCTGGTTGGGTGGTTGGATGGTGAAGGTGAGGACCGTATCTGATCTTATCTTGATCCTCCCACGCTTTTAAACAGATGTTCATAAGCTGGAGAAAAGTTGTTTTTTATGTTTAGATAGACAAAAGAAGGCTACACTGTCTTTTTCTTGTATTTTTCTGGACTATGGGTCCTTGTGATGAGAGAATGAAATGAAACATGAAAATTCCCATTTACTCTTCTACCATAGTGGGTATATCTCTTTTCCAACTTTTATACATTTTTCAGAGATATATTCTTTTTTGTTAACACTTCCAAAGCTCATGGCCTTTGTGATGGCTCTAGTCAACTTTTCTTTAATGGCCAAGCCAATGCTTTTATGGAAATCA
This sequence comes from Erythroxylum mucronatum, assembly GCA_027563825.1. Lineage (NCBI taxonomy): Eukaryota > Viridiplantae > Streptophyta > Magnoliopsida > Malpighiales > Erythroxylaceae > Erythroxylum > Erythroxylum mucronatum. Next base: position 2,041,468 of record JAOSBP010000005.1, read on the forward strand.
GAAGCTAAAATAATATTTCCTTTGCTCATATTTTCACGAACTCTCAGAATTGCATAAATTCATTGTTATACTGTCTGAATATTTCAGCTTTCTGTCTATCCAACTCGTGATAGAGTTATTTTATCAGCTGCACTTCTTTTAGTCTCAAGCATCTATTAATCAGACTTTTATTTTTGACTTATAGAGAACCAATTATTTCACTCTTAATTGCGCTGTGAAAATTTTTATGCTGCATAGTTTGTTTTCATTCTTTCTTATTCGTGTGAAGTTCTTTTTTTCTACCAATGTTGTATAATTATATGATGCACCACTGTCCTCATTAATTTGTTCTCACGTTTGGTTCTTTCCTGTCAGGAGGAAGCAGATGCTTCTGTGAATGTCGAATTGAAAAGCACAAAAGACGTCCAACCTTTTTTTCCTGGTGAAACAAGTTTTCTTTCTGAATCTGCCGATATTGCACCAGATGAAAACTCTGCTGTGGGGAAACATGGAACCGCATCGGCATCCAATAAAGGCTCAAGGTCAAGTCTATATGTTCTAGGCCCACAGGACAAAACTGACGAGAGGATTTTAATATCACAAGAGGTTAAATCGTCTAATCTTTCCTCTGTAGATCCTCTCTGTTCCGTTGTTCCTTGCAGTATCTCTTTGGAGCATGTGGCTTCCCCTCTGAATCATAGTCCAAATGATAGAGAAGTTGAAGCTGAAAATTGCCCCAGTCGAAATGTAGAACTTTGCATGGATGGATCTCAAAGGATTTTCCAACAGAAAGTCGAACCTTTCCATCTGGAGAGATTAGTTTCTGACAAATGTTCTACGCTCCCAGTTCGAAGACATTTAGCCTCACTCAAGGCTTTTAGCACAGTTTTGCCAAAACATGATTCAATTTTAGATGTGGAATCACTTGAACATAATCAACAGTTTTCATCAAAATGCATGGGGAAGCTCTTGTCCTCTGATCAGAGGATTCCCAGAGAGTTCTCTTTCAGGTGTGATTTAGAGCATAATGTCAGTAAAGGTATCAAGGAGAATAAGAAAATGAAAACCAATGTTGTTAGGAGTCAAGCTTTTGAAGCTACGAATCAGAAGAGAAACAATTATGAACCTGTAAAAGATGGGATTGAGCTAAATCTTAAGAACTCTGTGCAAAGAAAATCACCCCTTATTCTAAACCGGAGGCGATACTGCCATTTCCAGGTTTCTGAACCTTTTGTAGATAATCTAGGTGTGGAGGATATCCCTGACTGGGTTGCAGCAGAAGAAACTATAATGAAGTTTCAGAAGATCCAAGCAAAGTCGATAAATCCCCACATCACAAGAAATCAAATTAGAAAGCCGGTTTATTCCTCTGAAGTTGAAGTTGAGCTTCAGCAGCATAAGGACACACAGAAGCCACAAGCATCATATAGAAAATGTATAACTCTGCTATTAGACATATTATGTCATGTTTTTTTCTCTACAGATAGGTAATTGTACTTGTTTTCAATTGCTTTGTTAGGTTCTCCCATTGGAGTTAATAGAAGTTTCGCTGAGTCACACTGTCAAAGCAAAGATATTCAAGGTTTTCTCACAAGTCATATAAAGGGTGGTGAAAGATTGATATTTCATGGTGTAGACTTCTTGCTTACAGGATTTTCTAGTCGGAAGGAAAAAGACATTGTGCAGTTGATCCAGAAGCATGGTGGTTTCGTGCTCTCGGATATCCCATCTCCTCCAAATTCAAGGATAAAGCAAATTAGAAAATCTGGCTTCCAAAAGTTTCCTATTGTTATTGCTTCAAAGAAGGTTGGGTTTAACCTTCCAGGTTCTTTCTTTGATCCATTTTCTTCAGTTTCTGTTCTATCTTTTTCTGTTTCTTGTTAACCATTCTGTCAAAATATTACTTCACAAACACCAATGTGGAATGCATCACAGCAATTTAAGTAGACTAAAACTAATATCTATCATGCCATGATGTTCTTCATTATTGAATTCCATCTCTTATGATCGAATTTTTTCTAATTGTTTTGTCCTTTCTACAGCTACAAACTACGAAATTTTTATATGGCTGTGCAGCGAATATCCCCATTCTAAAAGTGAGGTGGCTTACTGATTCAATTGCTGCAGGATCTACAGCTCCTCCTCAAACGTATGTTTATCCACAATTATTGCACGCATTTATGCGTGAGATTCTAAGTTTATCCCAAATCATATGCCTTCTCCACCACCATTATGGTTATTATTTGTAATAATTGGATCTTTTTGGGATTCATAGTTGTCCTTTATGTTAGGTACATGATTCTGCCAAATCAGGCTGATACAGATTGTGCGAAAATTCAGACTTTAGTTGGCTCTGGTGATAAGAAAGGTATTTTTGACAGAGTAGGGATAATGGTTCATGGGAAGCCTAGTTTCTGCAACAAATTAGCTATAGTAATCAAGGTAAAGATTCAATAAAAGAACCTGTAATTTAATGCTGTTTGTCATAAGTTTCTCTTACTTTCTGAAACGTTTTCGAATTTGATGACATTCAATGCTGTTTGGGCTGTTAGCATGGAGGTGGACAGGTATTCAAGACACTGCAAAGGTTAATCAGATGTCTTCAAGGTGAAAAGATATCTTTAGGAGTCATTGTTGCTGAGGATGAGAATAGGGCACTGCGTCATTTAAGGCAATGTGCCTCAGAAAGGAAAATTCCAATGGTGGTTGGTACATCTTCACTCTATTTCAAGTTTCAGTAATAAAGCTTAAATTCAGTTAGACCTCAAATCTGGTTCAGGCCTGAGAAAAATTTACATTTATACTGAAGCTTGTCCTCCATTTTAGATCCAGCCGGATGCATGAAGATGCCGATCCAATAGTTCTTTCTGATGTGTTGATCATTCTCTTTGAACTTTGTTAATTTTTGCAGCAAGCTAGCTGGATTGCCAAGAGCTTACATTCAGGTCAGCTTCTTCCATTCAAGGAGAAAGTGGCTGCTTGTTTACCTCCTGTGAAGCCAATGCCAAATTGTACAACTTCCGTAGACTGGAGTGAGGAGATATAATATTTTCTTGTATTCTTAATGAGGTAAATTGTTTTTATCTCAACTAATAATTATGTATGAAATTGTATGATATTCATGCCTTAATAACAAGAACTTATTGTTTCATCAGAAAATCTCCACATTAGCTGATTTTTCAGACCTTATACCAGATGATTTACTTTCTTTACTAGATATTCAGCATGTTATTGACTTAGTATCTGGATCTGCTCTATCTAATCTTCCAGTCTATTGCCTGAATCCTATTGAGAATGAAGAGCTGAAGAGACAAGTAGAGGAGTTACTGAAAAAATGATTTGTTCACGATTGAAAAAATAATTTAGAGACATTTGTTTTTGAAGATTTTTACAAATAAAGATCTATCTTCATTTTAGTGTGAAATCCGTCAAAGTGTTAAACATCATCAAACATCTTTCCCAGCACAACCTTATAAGGACACAAAACCCTTCACTATTATCCGTAGTGATATTTGGGGATAAAAAAAGAATATAAACAATAACCAGGAAAAGATAACTTTAATTGATGATCAGATTATAATTACTTGTGTATTTTTACTTAGTGAGAAGTCAAATGTCGAGAGTGTGTTTCAAAACTTTTATAACATGATCCAAACACATTTTCATACTAGAATTCGAGTATATAGAAGCGATGATGCGAAAAATACTTCAACAAGATTTCAAGGATTTTTTTTTTGTTGCAAAAGGTATTCTCTATCAAAGCTCGTGTGCTAAAATCCTACAATAAAATGGAATATTAGAAAGAAAAAATAAACATTTGTTAGAAATTGCAAGATATCTAATGCTTTCAACTAATGCTCCTAAGTATTTATGGGGTGAGTCTAACATACCACTACCATAGAGCATATACCGACATTTCAAAAAATATCTGAGTACATACCCCATGGAAGTGGCATGTTAGAGCAGTTACATCAACTTATCATGGCATCATATAGAACATAAGCATTTCGAAAAACTAAGTTTCCTCATATCATTCATAACCATAAGCTTACATTGTCATTACATTCCGTAATCCATGTATTTACATCACCAAAGACATATGAGATTCTTTGCATTTGATTCACAAACATAAATTTTCATTGTGTCATTGCACTCATAATTCATATTTATACAATGCATAATATGTGAAAGTTCACAATTCTATACAACGTGTATAACATAAAACTAAGTGCTGGACCAAAATAGTCTAACTAGCTCTTCAAAATCAACTGACTAGACTTTTGAGTCATTCTTAGTTTCAAAATGGACAATACTAGGCTGCTACTAGATTGTCTTAAAAGCTAAGTCACCCCAATACTTGAAATCAATGATAAAATTTTGATGAGTTTGTGAACTCGGTGAGTAAACCATCATCGATGTGTTCACTCAAGTCAGGACATAACATCACAAACTTATAATCCAAATTCTCAAATATATCAGATTATTCAAAACCAATTCTCATTTATCACATCATTTAGTTTGTATACCAATTCACAATATATGTATCTCACATTTCAACAAACACATTATGAGCACAAACGTTTCATGTAATCATCTCAAATAATCCAATCACTCATCTCAATCATTCATTTCAACAACATGTGCACAAACATTTCATATTACTATTTTAACACAATTCAGTAATTCTTCACAACTATTCACATGACACATACATGATATATAAATGTGAATGCACGTGTGACTCCACTTTCTCTTTATTTTGTTGTGACCGAGCTCTTATTTAACTGTCTTGTATCTGTTGTGAATACCAGTCACATTTCAGACACTGTCTCATACCCATTGAGATACCAGGCTCATTAATCATTGAGTCTATGGCTCTTTATGCACATTTTTTAGCTTTAAGCTCCTTTTGACACTAGTTATTTCGGTCACAACTCCTTTATCTGATCGTGCATATTAATGTCATGAAATGCATCAAATCACATAATATGCTATTAATAAGTTTCATTCAATGTACACAGTCATTTGTGGCATTCATCGGATCTAAGTTCAGTATTCAACATTTAGTTGAGCACTCATTTCCCATATTCACATACAAATAGATAGCACTTCTAATATATTCCCGAATATTAAACTCCTCAAGCAATCACCGTCTGGAATTATCAATATCACAATCATATCAATATCAGTTCAATAAACATATAAAGATTAATCAAAACAATTCAAATAGAAATACATATATAATTGAAATTACATATCTAGGTTACTTACAGTATGCTCCAGAATAGCTGTTGCCTTGACGATTCGACAACGTCTGGATGTTTTCGGTTAATTTGTGGTTCTATATCATGCAATACACACATATTTACACATTCCTAATTTGTTTAATTAAATGAGTACTCAATCATACACATTTATATGTGTTATGTTCAATGCATTCTCAATTGACTATCCCATGTAAGCAACCTTATTCACAAATCTTGCCCATTCATTCATCATAGCTTGTATATATCTTGTTTGCAATTAGGTTATGCCTAAAGTAAGTTTGATTACTCTCAATTCATCAATCATACATTCACCAATCCTTTTCTAGTATTATACATTCAAACCATTTTCCCAATTCTCAGTCAATCATACCTAATTCATTACTTATATTCTTTGAATCACATTTGTATTCATAAGAACATCCTTATACCATCAACAACTCATACCTCTCAAATTCATATGTGTTGATACTAAACAATCAATTCCTTAAGTTATAACATCAATTAACAACCTAAACTCATCAAACAATTAACCAATTTATTTAACATCAAACTAAGTTCATTTTAAGCCCTAATCAAGTCTAAAAGCACCAATATATCAGTAGAGCTTATATCAGTAGAGCTTTTGTCAAAAGAGCTTTTCTAAAAAGTCAGTTGACTGTTTGGTTGTCAATTAAAAAACAGTTTTTTAAAAAAAGCTTTATACAGTAAACTGTTTGACAACATAAAAATAAAAAACACTTTTGTTAATTTTAACTATATTTTATTTTATAATAAAATTATTTATGCTAAATAATATTTAAAGTATAATAAACAATATGCAAAGTACAATATATTATATTTACGGTTACCTATTTCTTAGATAATCATCTTGTAGGAAATTTTAGATAACCATCTTATAGGAAATAATTTAAAGAGATGTCTCATTTTCTTGTAGGAAATAAAATTAATATGAAAAATAAATATTAAAACATGT
>JAOSBP010000005.1:2051576-2074480 GCA_027563825.1 Erythroxylum mucronatum
TTCTATTCCCCCGAGTATCGATATGGCCTAACATTGATGGACTCCACTCCAGGTTTAAGATGTATCGCGTGATCGCAAGCTCTATTCAGAGGTAACCTGAAATGCCATATTCTGCTAACAGCCCTTCCAGTTCATCTCTAGTCTTAGCATCTTCGTTAATCTCCATCCTTTGCATTTGGAGTTCTATCAGATCTGTCAGTCTCAACGTAAATAGCATACTTTGGTTAGTATTCTAGATAACCTTATGGAAGTTCTTACCCGACACCCCTTTGGTTGGCATTTCAGGTTTTCCCGTCAACTTCACTATCTTCCCTTCCCATTGGAATTCCATTGTGCGCTTCTTGAAGTTGCATAAAACATCATCCAGTGTACTCAACCACTGGACTTCCAGCACCATGTCACAGCCTCCCAACTTGATGATTAGCGCTTCTGTCCCAGACTGAACGCCTTGCATTTTCCACGTGAACCTTCTGCATTCCAACTTCAATCCTCCTCCCACAGTAATGCTTATGGGTGTGATGTTGTCTACATCCACCTTTTCTTTTCGTATTATTCTCTCATCTAGGAAGTTGTGCACGCTTCCACTGTCTACTAATATGTGGAGGAGCCTCTTGCGGTAACTTCCTACCACACGCATTTGTTTGTAATTTGTCTGGTCCTTCAAACCCCACATGGCTTCCAACGAGATATTGGGATTGAGGGGAGCTCTGTCTTCCATTTTTTCGGTTACCTCCTCGTCTTCCTTCGCCTCCTCGACCATGTGCAATTGAAATTGCTTCTTCCAACATCGATGGCCCGGGGTATATTTCTCGTCGCACCAGAAGCACAGCCCCTTGGCTCTTTTCTCATCAAACTCTCTGTTGTTCGACGTCCTGCTGTTACAAGGGCCCTTGTAAGCAATGTTTCGGCTGCTTTGGCCTCCTGGGGTAGACAACAGTCCTGCCTCCGGATGCTGCCTTGGTAGGGGCGTGGTATGGTTGTTTCCCCTATAAAGGTTGGTTCCAGCTCCGTTGACACTCCCTATCCTGCCACCTTTTCCGAAATACACTGGGACGTTGGCCGCTATGATTGCCTCTTGTTTGCGTGCCCACGTATACGCCTGGTATAAGGTTTGTGGATCCATCATTTTAATGTTAGAATTTTATGGGCCACGTGTATAAATATATATACGTAGATTTCTATTTCGGTAAACTAACATTTAATCGATAATCCCAACTCTAGTTTGAGCCCCTTAAGGAAGAATCCCACAAAATATTCCTCAGGTAGCACCAGTTTATTATAATACCTCTCGAACAGGGCACAATACTCTAATACCGACCCCTGCTGTCGCAATTCCTTTAAGTCACCTATTGGGTCTTCAAAAATATTCTCATCAAAATGTTGTCGGACGAAAGAGATGAACTCCTCCACTTCATGTCGGCGCTCTCCTTCCTATTCCGAATCGTCAGCTGATACCATTCAAGAGCTACCCCCTCCATGTGAAGAGACGCAAGTCTTATCTTCATCTCCTCGGGAGTTTGCTCCATTGTAAAATATTGATCACACCTATAACTCCAGCTCCTTACTCCGGTTCCGTCAAATGTCGGGAAGTCTGTCTTATTAGCCCTCATAACTATCGTGCCCCGCCACAATCTCCAACACTTCTCACCGATGTTTCTAACTCCTCTCTATCCATCTTCTGCATGAGCTGCTGAAATAGAGATTTGATTTCGCTGATTTCTTTTTCATGTCGTGACTAAGCTTCCATCATATTTTTGATACTTTCTTCCAACAGACGAGCTTCGGCGCCTCGCGTGCTCTCTGCCATTTGTAGTCCAAGGAGCGTAAGCTCTGATAGCAGATGTTACGTTAATTTCACCACTCCCTTAATAACATCACAATTCCTTGGAGGGAATGATTGATCACACAGAACAAGAGGGACGCACACACGAAGAGAGAGAGAGAGAGAGAGAGAGATCAGAAATTAGGATTCATTCATTAGCTGTCTTTCCCTTTCGGTTACAACGGACATATAGCGATACATCGAATATTCCAGACTCTAGAACGTGAGCTGGGAGAGTGTACGTTGCTTCATACGCAGCGTTTAGTTTATTTACGCCTATCCTCTATGACACCATCTTCCTCATCTTCTTCCCGCGTCGAAGCCTTCACGCGTTCGTAACAACGTCCTTGAGATTTTTCATCAACAATGTGAGGTCAAGATTTCTTCCACCCCTTTCAATGGAGGAAATGTTCAAAATGTACTGCAAGGAGGTCATTGGTTATGGTCGTTTCTGGGACAACATGTTACTTTACTGGAAAGAGAGCATGCAGAGACCAGATAAGGCATGATATGCCTGATGTATTGTTTGAGATTTATTCTGGTCGCCTTTAATCTTATCACCTTTATATTTCAAAAAAAAAGAGAGAGAGAGACCAGATAAGGTACTGTTCTTGAAGTACGAGGACACGAAAGAAGATGTTATCTTCTATATCAAGAAGCTTGCCAAGTTTTTGGGATGCCCTTTTTCAGTTCAAGAAGAAATAAATGGAGTGGTTGAAGATATAGCACAGCTTTGCAGTTTTGAGAAACTGAAGGATTTGGAGGTAAACAAGTCTGGCAAGTCCATAATCTACTTTGAGAATAAGCAACTGTTCAGGAAAGGAGAAGTTGGTGATTGGATGAACTATTTCTCTCCTTCAATGGTGGAGGAACTGAGAAGTGTCATGCGGGAGAAGTTGGGGGGTTCTGGTTTGGAGTTCAAGATGTTCCCCAGTTAGGACAAGTTCCATCGAAATTCGAACAATATCATTAGTATTATGTGACATGATTTTGACGGGATTTGATGCATTTCTCTAAGCCAGTAAAATCTTTGCATTGTCGGGGTTAATTATGGTTATATTTTAGTTAAGTAACCGAGAGAGAGAACCTGTACACTCAATTCCTAATCAATTGGAACTGGAAATTTCTGATAGGTGTGATCTGATTTGCATGTGGTAACAAAAACCAATAAACACTGTCGAGTGTCTGATACAACTACCTGCATACCCAGATGAACAGAAGAAATTTGGATCCAGCCCTGCTTGATTAAAGTCAACAGATCAAGTTCGGTCCAATTTTTTTTTTTTTGATTTCGATCTCTAAGGAGCCTGGTCCAGTCTGTTGTCACTACTACATGTTACGAAGAAAAGTCAATACATGTTATAGCTATAAATGACTCAGGGTTAAAAGTCAATAATCTATTTTCCAGAGAGCAGTGAAGGAACAGACAGCCACCAATTTATGTACAAAAATGAAGACCAAGGGGCAAGAACTAAGACCTTGAGAAGGATAACAAAAAAGCTGTATTTTACACCCAATTTTGGTCCTACAACAAAGACAGTTTCAATGCCTCATTGTAACAACGTTATAGCTCTAAACCTTCATCCTGAGATCATCTAGTATCTGTACATTCACCTCTGATATCAGCTGGTGTTTAATCTGTAGACATTCACCAAAAAGGTCTTCCACCATTTTTCGGAATTATGAATATGGAAAGATGGAAGTGGCGGGGCGGCCCTTTAAAGTCACCTCCACCACCAAAACTGTCGAAACAAATAGATTTTCCTCATTCGAACATTGTAAGTCATGAAAGCTCTAGCTTTAATGGGGTCAGCGTTCAAATACTCAAATGCATACATTTGTTTAGCCTCTTCCAAGCCATCAATTTCCATTACAGCCTGTAGTAGTTCAGAGGCATCAATTGCAGTTTTGCTATGCTCCATTACATCAGCCAAATGCCGAATGCTTGATGCCACTGCCATTATAGCATCTTGGAGTGCCTCTGAGTTACGAACCCGCTTGGGCAGTTGTCTGAGAGAAGGCTGGAGCAGAGGAGGGTCTTGGTTACCATCTTGGAGGTAGTCTTGTGGTCCACTGTATGACTCTGTTCCATCAGTCTCACTCGCATCTCCTGAACTAGGAGAAAGGAATGAAGCAGACTCTTCTTCATAGTTCCTTGCAGGATAATTTCCATCCTTCATTTTAGCCCATCGACTTGGAGCTTGATAATTTCCACAAACAATTTTTAATTCATCATACATCTCAATCTGCTTTCCTCGAATTCCTCTTGCATCAGGATGTACCTATTCAATATTTTGAGAGTATAGTTAATTGAGTGCTTGGCATATATAAGAGATGAAAAAGTCAGATAGGGACTTACTGCAAGGTATTGCTTCCAAAGATCCTCATCATCACACTCAATCATCTTTATATTAGGATTCCACCTAAACCCATCTTGACTTAGCAAGTCCTTTATCACCTTGTACCTTTTCTTAATCGTCTTGAGACGATTAATAACCTTTTGATTGTTCAAGTTCAAATTAAAACGAGAGTTGACAGCAATACAAGCAGCAGTATATGCATTCTCATTAAAGCATTTGTCTATTTTATTGCCATTTCTAGCTTGAATAGCAAGAGTTTCAATGAGACACTTGTCCATTGCAATTGACCAGACAACGTTTCTTCCTTTATGTTTCATTTCCCTTCTTTGAGCCCGCAAGTCATAGTGATCCATTGCCTAAAAAATACAGAAGTATTAAATGAAAACGTTGTAGTTATCGTGGCACGTGTATCGTCGCAAATATAAAGCATACCTGTATGCTGTATCATTTATAGAATACATATACTAGAAGAATTAAGGTATCATGTCATGTAAGGGAAAAAATATAGGAACTTTCTGGCTTCCTAGAATATCTCCAGATGAAATTTAATGTTTGAGGCTTCATTCTTGGTGTTACAGATAAATTCATCATAAAAAACAATGATTCAGTAACTTTTGACCAGATTGGTAGTTCAACAACGCCATGAAAGTTTGAAGAGTCATCTACCCAAATAGGATCAACAAACTTCATTCTCTTTACGTCTCCACTTTCACTAAAAGCACGATATCCCCACCCACCTTCTCAACATGATCATACCATTCCCGAAACTACATGCAATTCAGCAGCGCCAACCGAATCACATTCAACATGAGAACCACAAATTACCCCCTCCTTTATCTCAACAAGTCAAACAATTGTCAGATATTACATGCAATCTAACAAATGTCAACCCAAATCGCAGTTGATAAAACAACTACAGATCCAGAAAACAACATCCTTGACAATGCAAGTAGACAGCGGACAAAAGTCATCGATCTCCAATTCCAAATGCTATAACAACACCTTGCACGGGATGGCTACCATTTCCATGCTTCTTCTACAATTTCACTGATCCATAGAACCATCAAAATGGGAACTTTTCTTATGTTACAAATTAGGGACCCAAACTGGTCAAAGGCATTTCTAAGTTAAGTCTTAACAGCAAATACAGACTAATATTTGACAAGGAACACTCGTTTCATTATACCTTGCCTTGCATAACAGCAAATGAAACATTAAATAAGCTCCCAATTCAAGCTTCAACACGTGATTAAGTTCACAGTTGGTCAACATCACAAAATTTCCAATTCAAACCAAGCAAAGTGATAGAATTCCAAACCACTTCCAATGTAAAAATGTCATCAACAACTTTCCGAGAGAGGGAGAGAAACACCTGGAGTGAAATGTGCGAGAAAGAGGAAAAGCAAATGATGTTTCCGCAATCTTATCGGCGACCGGAGAATCGCCGGAAGAGAGAGCGAAGAGTCTAACTTGATCAACGAGGAAAACAACAAGGCCTCATTCCCGATAACTGCTGGATTAGGGTTAGGGATTAGCCTTTTCTCGAGGAAAAGGAAAATCGGTCAAAATTTTCTCGTACGGTTCAACTTTCCCGAAAACCAAACGTCTAGATGGAAAATTTTACTCTTCTTCTAGTTCTGATTCCGTGCGCTCAGTTCCACGAGTGCACGGGAAAGGCCTGTCAAGCCTTGCCACGTCTGTATATTTATATTCACATGCTTGTATTGTGAATCAATATTATTTAATTGAATCTTTTTATATTTAATGTGAACCTATTTGATGAATTAAAAATATAAAAATAAATAAATTACAAGATTAAAAAAATTAAAAAAATTGGTAATTTCTTCTAAAAATTACAAGATATAAAAAAGTCCTATTATTTGTATATCTAAATTCGACAAAAATCCAATAAAAGTCTCGGGATCTAAAAAAGTTTAGTAATACGCAATCTTATCTCTAACTAACAAAGAAACTTTTGCCGATACATCTAAACTCTTTTTCCTGGTCTAATTAGAATATAGGAGGTGAAAAATGTTTGTATATGCTAATATCAATCTAACTTCGTGCTGATAAATTAGGTTGAATTCAGACTCGGTCTAGGACTCGGACTCGGACTCGAGCTTAAATATTTAAATTTCAATCCAATTTTTGACAAATTTTGTGTTAAAGGTTAAAAAATCAAGTCCAGGGAGCAATTCAAACTAGTTACAAGCTCCCAAGCTGAGGCAAATTCAGAATTCTACTGCACCAACACTTTGGACAAGCATGCATAACCCTTGCAATCAATGAGATGGCAAAATGGTTCGAACCCAGTTCACTGCGACAAACAAAGTCCGACTTGAGCAGACTTTGATTCGAGTTCGAACTTAAATTAAACATGAGATTTGATCTTCAAGTCGGACTTGTGCATTAAAAAAATTTGCATAAAGACAGAGTCTGTCCTTAAAATCAATGAGATGGCAAGAGTGTTCGGACCTGAACCAGATTCTCACTCAAAGTCAAGGAACAAAATTCGATGTGATCGGACTTCATGCCAAATCAAATCTAAATTTAACAAATTTTCAGGCTTCAGACTTCAGATTGAGCCTGTATATCTAAAAGATATTCACAATATCTAGCCAGAACCATCAGCAGCAGAACCACAACACATTTCCATTATACCTGGGATTTCTTTCTGAAACTTGATCACAAATTTCTGCAAGAATGTCTTCTCATTCATGGTTATCAATCACTTGATATCTCTATCTGGTGAGAGGAGCTTCTTTGACTCCAAAACCTTCAAAACATTGTACCTAGGAACAAGCCCCGTATCAATCGAATACATAAGAAACTTAGGATAAGCAATGATTGATTCAGATTCCAACTCCAAAGTATACAAATAAAAATCCATTCCCCTCCTGATTTTCTCCGCTGACAAGACTATCCAGAATGGATCTCTCTTAAAAGCCATTAAACTATCCTCTTCACTCCATCCCAGGCTTTTCATGACCTCCATCTTCATCTTTCAAGTAGGCCTAGTCATCTGCAGAATCACCGTAAGAGCATGAACAAACACAGGTTGTCTAGGTTCAATACCCAACTTCTTAACATCATTAAGAATTTGTTAAACTTTTCATGTTTTCTCATTACAGTTCTTGGCTGAGACACCATCAAATTTGTTACCTTTTGAACAGATACTCCTTCTTTGATCAGGAAATCGACATTCTTCTGCAAAGAACTCCTGAAATCAGCCAACAGCAACCATGAAGCTCGTCTCATTGAACTAAGACTCTTCTCGTTACTGTCAAGATACAACTTGAGAAAATCAACAGACGGTTTAATATGAGAATCTAACGACCTCCAGAAAATTTTCGGATTTGCTAAGACAAGCTCGTGCAAATGCTTACCCCCAAATCCAGATTGGATCAAGAACTCAACTTTAGGTTTCAGATTGCTTTCGACCCCGCAATAAAGAATCACGGGGTGTTTTCCCACCATTTTGGCGATGTGGGGATCGCTAAAGCCGTGAGATTTCAAGAATCTGACCACACGTCGAGATTGACTTTGCTTATCACTGTCTATTTGGAGCTTTTTGGAGATTGAGAGAGCAGAATCCTGAGAGAGCCCACAAGTCCTGACGAGGAAATCAACCGTGAATGAAGATGAGGGTCCTGTGGAGGTGCTTAGGAAACGCTTCTGTAACGAAGAAATCAAGTCTCTACAAAAGGCTTTCGCCATTATTGAGCTTGGACAGAAAATTTTAATTGAGAGAGAAGGGTTTAGGGTTTTTGTATGTTGCCAAAAAATAAAATCTGAAATTTAATATTCAATTATTCATATGCAAAATTACAATTACATTCACACATTAGTTAGCAAAAAAAAAAAAAAAGCTTAGGATTGAGGAAGTTTTAAGAATAATTTAAGATGTTTAAATACTTATTATTACAAGTAAATTTTGATAATACTAGTTTTGTCTAATCTTTATAGCAAGAAGTATTAGTTTTTAATTAATTTTTTAAATTAAAAATATATAATAAAATTTTCTTTAATTAGTTCCGGGCTTGAGCCTGACCTATTAGTCTATCTTTTGAAAATACCTTAATCTGGTCCACAAGTCAACTATTGTTGTCCTAATAAAAATGATAATGGTCTCGTTTGATTACCAACCAATCAACTATTTTTTTAGCTAATTGGTTGTTTTTAACCGTTTAACTCTTTAAATAGTTAATAACATTGTTTAGAGAGTAGCTTTTTCATCAATTAATCGAAGGTAAACAGTTGAAAATGGAAACACTGCAATATATGAACGTTTTCATCCAACAGCTAAAATTATATGTATCAAAACTCAGTTGTATCCTTTCCTATTCTGTATCCACCACCGGCAACTAAAGAAGAAAAAAGAGCATCAAACACTTCAAACCTTACCTAAATAAGGACATTCTTTTCACTTTTTTTCTTCCACTTATTTGTGATGTTAGCCGGCCTTCAATTATTCCATTTGCGTAATTACGTAAAATTTTGATGTTTAAATTGTATTGTTGATAAGTTGCAATTAAGCACTACACACGTCATATTTTTGTTAGTTTTAATATACAACAATTTCTAAAAAATAGGGCAACGAAATAATAAGATATATAATATTTATATCCTTATAAATTTTTTTAAGTCATATTTTCATAAATCATTTTACACATGAACAGCTAATTTTACCAAACAGCTAATGCAATCCGCCGGCCAAATCAGCTAACATAGTCAACTATCAGCTAATAGCTAATACAATTAGTTGATTACCAAACAGGGTCACATGTCTCGAGTTTGAAATATTCATGTTTAAAATGACGTCGATTTGCTATCTTTTTTTTAATTTAAAATTAAATTTAATCAAACTTTGCTTAGTTATTTACTTTGTTCAAATTCAAGTTGCTTTTGTTTCATGTCTATATTGAAAAATCTTCTTAATCAAAATAACATTATTTTAGAGTTTGATTGAGTATATTTAAAAAAAAATCAAACTAATATTATTTTAAATTTTAATTGTACTAGTTTTATATTATTTCAATCAATTCAAGTTAAATTTAGGTAAAATTCTCAACTCTAAATTTTAAATAAATTATATTTAATTTAATTTATTAATTTTATGTTGGATTGATTTCAATCTAATTAATTTATTATAATTAATTAAAATCAAATAAATTATCAAATTTAAACTCATATTTTCAAATCACATTTATTTTATTAATTTAGATCAAATTTGATGGACTGTACTAATTTACAATCCAAACTTGTACAAACCAACCAAAGTCAGGCTGAAAGAATTGCCGACATGATTTCTTACAAACCCTTTTTCTTTTTTTCCTGTTGAATAGCAATTTGATGTACGTATAAGAGTTTTAGGTATTTTTAGATTCTATTTGCAAGAGCCCCTGGATTGTCTCAATGACCCTTTTCAATTTTGTGTGTGTTCAGAGTTTGGCGAAAGAATAGAAATGAAGATATCACGCAGAGCAGACTTATCAAATGAAAACGAACCATTTCCCGTAAAAGAAGGCTATCCATCAGTGGCTAAGCTTCTCTTGCATGCCTACCTTAGCCACCAATCAAAACAAAAAACAAAAAGGATAGAGTTTCAGGTATTGGAACTTACCATCAAAGACACTAGAATCTGTCAAAATCCATTTCTTTTTCTCTGCAATCTCTTGTACCTTCTTCTTGAGGAACAACCTCGAACCTTAAAATCTTCCACAGAAACTTGTTGTTCCAAGCTGGTCTGATCACCTTTTGTTCTTCAAGCTTTAGATCAATATGGATGCAGCAGGAAGAGCTATGTGTCTTGATGATCCTATTAACCCTCTCATTACAACCACCTTGCAGGCTTCGGGCATTCTTGTCCTTTCCCACTTTTTTCATCTTATTTTGAAGCCATTTGGACAGTCAGGACCTATAGCTCAAATCATGGTAAGTTGCATAAGTTGTTGTTTAATCTATTCATGTAGGTTTCGATCGATTTGTTCTGCAGAATCAAAAGTCAAAGGCGTCCAGATGACTTGGATATTCTTTTTTTCATTTTCTTTACCAGGCAGGAGTGGTGTTAAGTCCAACATTATTGTCACGAATCCACAGAGTGAGAGAGTTCTTCATTCAATCTTCTTCTGCAGAATACTATGAAGTGTTCTCCTCTGTTTTTGGAATACTTTTCATCTTCCTGATTGGTCTTGAGACAGACATTCCTTACATAAAACGAAACTTGCAGAGATCAATCACTGTGGCTCTTGGTGGGGTGGTGGTTTGTGGGATCTTCGGTCTTGCAGTCTCCTTATTCATCATCGAATATATGAAGATTCTAAATGACAGGCTTACTCTAGTTTACGTTATAATGATAGTTGTAGCGAACACTGCCTCACCTGTGGTGATTCGGCTAGCAGCTGAACTAAAATTTGCAACTTCTGATGTAGGAAGATTGGGGATATCAGCTTCTTTGATCAGTGAGATGTGTTGTGTGTTGTGGTTCTCTCTGTATTTTGCTTTCAGATCGTGGAAAATGTTCGCAAGAGGGATCCTTTTCGTTCTTATGACTCTGGCACTTATCTTCCTGAATAAGTATCTGGCATTTTGGTGCAACCAACGAAACCAGACCCAAAAATATGTTACAAACACAGAGGTATTGGTCATCTTATTCCTTCTTATAGGCCTGGCATTTACAATCGAAAAGTACGAATATAACAGTATGATCTGCTGCTTCTTCGTCGGCTTGGCCTTCCCAAGGGAAGGCAAGACAATGCGGACTCTGTTGCGGAAACTCAATTATGCAGTTTACAACTTCATCCTCCCAATATACTTTGGCTATGTGGGATTTCAGCTCAATCTGAACTATCTTAACAGCTATAGGAACATAACTGTGACCGCCCTTCTGATCTTTCTGAGTTTTGGGGGTAAGATAATTGGTGTATTGGCTGCTTGTCATCACCTAAAGATTCCCAAGGTTGAGGCTGTTTTCCTAGGCCTTTTACTCAGTGTAAAAGGCCATGCAGAACTTCTACTCATTCAGACAATACCATCCGAAACTGTGAGTATCCTAATCCTGATAACTTCTCATCATTATCCGAAGCCGGATCGATCCATCCCAAAACTTGCAGAAGCTATTCTACCCTTCTCTTTCAATGTGCAAGTGCAATGTCATGCATATAAGTAAGCGTATATTGTTCTTTAATCTCATGACCTGAATCTGATATCAAATTTTGTAGTTGAAGAACATCTGGAACCGAAATGTGCACAATTTGGTGATAATAGTAGTAGTGCTTGACACAGTGATCGCAGGACCAGCGATAGCCATTATACTAAGGCAACAGGAGAAGTACTTCATTCATAAAAGCAATCCACTCGAGCTGCACGATCCAGAGAGTGAACTCCGGCTGATGTCCTGCGTCTACGGATCCCGACATATATCAGCAAAAATCGGACTAGTCCTGGCTTTCAATGGATTCCTGCAAGCGCCCTACACAGCATACTTGATGCACCTAGTTGAGCTCCCAAACAAACGCCGCAAGAAGAATCTGATGTACCATCAGCTACAAGATGGAGACCAGTTCAGTGATGAGGAAGACTATGGAGGAAATGATGTACTGGAGATCAATGATGCGGTAGATGCAAGTAACATGGAGAACAAACTCTTCATCCACCAACTAAAAGTTGTGTCAACCTCGGACAAAATGTTTGAGGATGTCTGTGATTCTGTCGAGGACTTGCGAACATCCATAGTGATCATCACATTCCACAAGCACCAGCGTCTTGATGAGAAGATGGAGAGTGGGAA
Source organism: Erythroxylum mucronatum (assembly GCA_027563825.1). Classification (NCBI taxonomy): domain Eukaryota; kingdom Viridiplantae; phylum Streptophyta; class Magnoliopsida; order Malpighiales; family Erythroxylaceae; genus Erythroxylum; species Erythroxylum mucronatum. The sequence goes on from JAOSBP010000005.1 coordinate 2,063,548, forward strand.
GGAGGACATGAGAACCACCAACCAGAAGGTCCTCCGGTACGCCCCATGCTCGGTCGGAATCTTCGTTGACAGGGGGCAGACAGGGTTCCAACAACCTAGACCTGGACTAGTACAAAATGTTGCAGCACTGTTCTTTGGAGGACCAGATGATAGGGAAGCACTGGCATGTAGCAGAAGGATTGCTTTACATCCTTACATCAATCTGACAGTCATCCGCTTCTTAACGTCATCATCATCATCAGCTAACAATGAAAAGAATGATTACATTGATGACACGACTCATAATAATGATGAAGTTCTAATGGCAATATCAAATCAGCAGATGGAGGCTGAGATTGATAATGCATTTATCGGGGACTTCCACTCCAGGTACCTTTCAATCTAGTTTGGAAACAAAACATTCTTATTCCTCTCTTACCTCAAAAGATCTTCCTGCAATTCCTTTTGCTTCTCATTTCCACAGATACGTGACACAAGGTCGTGTCGGATACATCGAAAAGCTAACCGATGACGGGAAGCAGACGGTGGAAGTCCTGAGAGAAGTTGCAGAGATGTACTCATTGTTCATAGTAGGAAAAGGTGGTAGGGGACATTGTAGCAATAGCACAGGCTTGAGCGACTGGGAGGAGTGTCCTGAGCTTGGAACAGTTGGAGATCTTCTTGCTTCTTCAGAACTTAACATTGGTGGTTCAGTTTTGGTCATTCAACAACACCGGCACTCAATACTTGATATTACAGATTAGATCTTGCAATTCTCTCTCTCTCTTTTTTTTCCCCTTTAGTAGTTGTTGTTGATGTAAGTACAGGATCCATCATTCATAGAAAGAAAAAGAAGCTCACAATACAATCGAGCATGAATGTGTCGAACTGCCCAACCATTGCTTCGAACTCAATCAGACAAACTAACAAACGACCTGCAGACATAAAAATCTTAATCAAGTCTTATGAATCTCAACAACCCTCCATGAGAATTGGCACATGTATCAGCTTTTTCACAATCTTCTGGACTTCTTTTGCATTATCCATTCAAACCCCACATGAAGAACAGTGGAATGCAAAGGTTACAAGACATGTTAGGTGTATGAATGACTGATCAAGTAGAAGCTCATCCTAGTTAACATAGTTAACTAATTTTGTAATCAAAGTCAAGATTTTTAGACCAACTCCTTTAATTATATTTAAAGTTTGATTTACTCAAATTGGATCATTACTATTATTATTATATAACAATAACAAATTACTTAAAATTAATGAATAAAGTTATATTAAATTTATATTTGATATCAAATTTAAATGTGTAATAATTTTTTATTTATATAACAATATTAATAATTCACAAAAATTAATTTCTAATAAAAGATTTAAAATATATATTTTTAATAATAAATTTGTGTTTATTAAATTAGATCTAGCTCAGATTGAAAATGTTTACATAAATAATTACATAAAATTGATATATTATGATATATTAGGTATAGTTAAAAATAATTGCAATTTTTAAATTAATTAAAAATTCATAATTTTGGATGGATTTACTGAATTTTCCCTTTTTATTTAAAACAAGTGATTAATTAATTGTTAAAAATATTAAAGATTTACAAATTACAATAATAATTAACAATATATTTCATCTGTCAGAGTCTGGGTTAGCTAAACAGTGCTCATAAACTAGATACCACTGCATAAAGTCGATCCCTTTATGTCTTCTCTTGAGCGATAAACCCAGTGCTTGTCAGTGGTTTTTGGGCTTTTATCTTTTTCTTTCTGGTACCTGAATACGGCGGACTCAAAGCTAGTGATGCTCGAGACAGGGTCTCTTCAGTCTTCGAATATGGTGACCTTTTTCATCTCCAAGTTTACTTCTTTTTTGCTTTTTGCTAATTGAGTTTCGATTTTTATCTTCATTTGTTTTGTTTAAGTTCGCATTTTGGATTTAATTTCTAGGAAGTTTGTGAATTTGATTAATTTGGAATAAAAACTTGTTGAACTTGATTGCAATTTGGGATTTTTGTTTTTCTCGTGTATTACGTGCATGATTATTGATTTCAAGTATGTGTTGAGAATTTATTCGAGTAAAAAAAATTTCTTTCTATTCTTATAAATAGTTTAGATCTCTGAAGTGTCTTGAAAACGGATTGTATTTGTTTCAGGAACTACTAAAGAAGGCAATACTGCAGCCTGGGCCACCAGAGAAATTTGCTTTGCAGACAGTTCAAGAAGTCATTAAACCTCAGGTGATTACTCTCCAGTGCTCAATTTTCTTTTGATGTGTTGTTTATGGAGTTCTTACTCTGTGATATCATTCATGGCAGAGGCAAACAAAGTTAGCCCAAGATGAGAACCAATTGCTTGAAAACATGCTCAGGCTGTTGCTTCAGGAGCTTGTGGTAGGTTTCAAGTTTTGCTCACCAGAGCGCTTTATGTTCGACGAATCCAGGATTTTAGTCTTGGGGAGCTGGCGCCTATATATATGTATATATTCTGAAAACTTTTAGTCTTGGGGGGGCTATAGCCCCTGCCAGCCCCCCCCCTGGATCCGTCCTTCTACCTACAAGCTTTACTTTTTCCTTCTCCTCATCACACTCGTAGATATCCATATATGTGAAAATCATGCTTTTTGGTTTTACTGTTAAAATCTGTGCTAGAAAATCCCACGTATACATTTGTATAGATACAACTCATGTTCTTATTCTTTATTGTCTTGGTCTCTCTATGATTACATAAAAAATTAACTTTACATTGGTGCAGTCCTCTTCAGTGCAATCTGGGGAGCCAATAATGGAGTATGGAAAATCGATAGATGATGGAAAAACCACTCTGGGTCAAATTCCTCATCTTTTGGGTATGAGTTTGCCTCATCTTCCATACCCCCCCTGCCTACATTTCTTTATCTTATAATGTTGCCTTTTCTCCCCTCCTTTTGGTTTTCAGATGTTGTTCTGTATCTTTGTGAGAGAGAACATGTTGAGGGAGGTATGATTTTTCAGTTGCTGGAAGACTTGACCGAAATGTCCACAATGAGGAACTGCAAAGATATTTTTGTTTACATTGAGAGTAAACAAGATATACTTGGGAAAGTATGTAAATTTAATAATATTTTCAGTTAATATTTTAATGATGTCAATGGTTTCCATCAAACTTCTTCCATCCTTGACTAACACTTGTAATCAATATGATGGCTAAATGGATATAGCAAGAACTTTTTGCTCGTGGGAAACTTGTGATGTTAAGAACATGCAACCAACTTCTTCGTCGTCTTTCAAAGGTAGTAGTTTTCCCTTTATTAGTTTTCCTACATGAATTGGTTTGAGATGAGTGCATGTCATATTGGTCTTGTAGGATATTGGCAAGTTCTTCAAAGAGCCCAACTTTTTTTATGCTGAAATGATCTTTGTGTTAATAGATTTTTGTTTTCTACCAATCCCTTCACTTGATGAAAGTCCTTTCTCAGTTTTAGTGCTTTGGTGTTGTAATGTGCTTTTAGCAGTTAGTGCAATATATAAAATGCAGTAATGTGGTTGCTAATATGCTTGGATTTGAATCTATAGGCAAATGATGTTGTGTTTTGTGGACGGATTCTAATGTTTCTGGCACATTTTTTCCCATTATCTGAACGCTCAGGTACATCTATGTTTTACCGACAATTTCAGTTTGTTAAAGAGTGCTTTTAATGGGTGGTTTAGTTACCTTACGTTTTCTCATAATTTTTGCAGCTGTGAATATAAAAGGAGTTTTCAACACATCAAATGAGACCAATTATGAGAATGATCCTCCTCCTGGTGCATCCTGGCTCCACAATAGTCTACCATCTTCTCTCTAGTTTTGTAGGGTTGGCATCTTTGATCTAATCCATTGCTTTTTCACCTCAGGCATTTCTTTGGACTTCAACTTCTACAAAACCCTGTGGAGTTTACAGGTTAGTTCAACTTCTTAGAACCATTGGCACTTCAATTTCTTTACCAAGAAAATCCATTGTACATCAGAAACCCAATTGGCTTTGGTATAAGACAAGCATGAGAATTGGGCCAAGTTTAGTTGTGTACTGGTTTTTGCATTTTCAGGAGCATTTCTGCAACCCTGCGTCTCTAACTCTCGCTCCAGCCAAGTGGCAGAAATTTACTTCAAGTTTGATGGTGAACTCTTCGTGGCCTTGTGGTACTTAATAGATAATGTATGATTTTTTTTTGAACTTTAACAAAACTAACAATTATCACCTTATGTTCATTGCATCGTTATAGGTTGTATTAAGTACCTTTGAAGCGCAGCCTTTGAGTGAAGAAGAGGGTGATGCTAACAGTTTAGAGGAAGAGGCAGCAACATTCAACATAAAGTATCTGACGAGCAGTAAATTAATGGGGTTAGAGGCAGGTGATCTTAACAAATGTTGTTCAATAACGTTTGTCTAGATATTGGTCTAATATTTACTGTGTACTTTATGTCTTCCAGCTGAAAGATTCAAGTTTTCGACGCCATGTACTTGTACAGTGCCTTATATTGTTTGATTATCTCAAGGTAATGGTTGCTGTAGGAGTATATATGAAGTGTCTGATTTTTATCTTCTTAGACTATCTTAACTCTAATTTCCGTTTAGGCGCCAGGAAAGAACGATAAGGATCTTACATCTGAAAGCATGGTTAGTATAATTAAATATTGTTTTTCCTGTACATATATTTCTGGGTGCTCAAATTTTTTTGGATTAAAAAGCACTCAGTTCGTGTCTAGCTACATAACATGTTATCTTGAATTATAAAACACATGCTAACTGTTAACCTTGGATTTTAATTCCAGAAAGAGGAAATTAAATCTTGTGAGGAAAGAGTCAAAAAGCTTCTTGAAATGACTCCTCCTAAGGGCAAAGATTTCCTTCACAAGATTGAACATATTTTGGAGCGGGAAAAGAATTGGGTAACTTGTGCCATCCACTTCTCTATATCATAAAATTGAGACTATCTTGTTACAGTTTAATCAGCTTGCAGTTTCGTGTGTTTAGGTTTGGTGGAAACGTGATGGCTGTCCACCATTTGAAAAACAGCCAATAGAGAAAAAAATGCCTCAAGAAGGAACTAAGAAACGGTATGGCGCTTTTTGACCAAAAACATGTGACACATGACAGTACATATCTGTAAAAATAGATGGAACTCCATATCATCTCCGAAAACAATCAGTTTTAAATTGTAGGAATGCAGAACCTGCACACGAATCTAAAATCCTCTTGCTTGATTGGTTCAGATGTCAATTTGCAATTTTTGTTGTGCAAGATTCACCCTGCTTATAGAACAGAGAATGCAAAGGGCGTCATCTTATGTATACCTGGCTTCTCTTCAGGAGCATTATAATGTTGACCCTTTGTTGTATAAGTTGTTATCACGGTCATAAACCCTTCATTGTTTTGCAACTCTTTGTGATTTGAGCTTGAACTTCTTGTCTCAAGATCATAATTTTTTTGAAAATTATGATGCATACCATTCTTTTATTAGCTTGTTTGCTTTTCAGTCTATTGGTAATACTCTCAATTTCCATTTATTTCTTCTCAGACATTTCCTTGTGCTGATTTAACAGAAAACCAAGGTGGAGGCTGGGGAACAAGGAACTCTCTCAATTATGGAAATGGGCAGATCAGAATCCAGTTTGTGTTTCTCTTTTTATTCATGTTATTTTATTGGGCAAGCTACTTGCTATATGTCCAAATTGCTTTTGCAAGCTGGCCCTCCAAGATGAAATATTTCAACTTTTAAACTATTATGGCATGTGTAGTTATTAATTATTTATTCATTCATTCCCAGAATAGAGAGGGAATTCTGTTGTTTTAGTTTCTAATTCTGGTATGTCCTTAAATTGTTAATATTAAAGTTCCTGAAATCAAGCTTTTATCTACACATTCTTGAATCTCAAGATGCTTATTGGTCCCATGAAAGTGAAAGAGCTCCCAAATGATGTGGCTAACCACGGGGTTTTTTTATCTCTTCCTATTATCATCATTTGAAAGCACAAATTTCATATTTATTGATCATATTCTTATTGTGATTTGCTTTTTTGAATGTCCAGAATGCTTTAACTGATCCCCAGCGTGTTAGAACTCCTTCTATCAATGATTACTGGAAGCCATTAGCTGAAGATGTAAGCTACTTTATATTCCTCTTGAAGTCAAACTAACATCTTAGTATGTAATCAATCGATTTTTTAGTTCTTTTCATATTCCGAGATACATTTCTCATTTGCTTATATCAGCTGACTCGTTTCCTTTGTGAAAATACAGATGGATCCTTCAGCTGGAATAGAACCCGAATACCACCATAAAAATAACAGGGTATGTTTCTATTTTTATGCCCGAGCTTCTTCTTTATATGTGGAAGCAGATACTAAGTGTATTCAATGCACATTGCTTGATATAATGGTACAAGTGCTTATAACTTATCAGCACAAAGGTGTTGGCTTGAATTTAGTTTCACACTAAGTGGATTTATTACTAATATCGTTTGTGTTGGCTTTCCCGTTAAAGGCGATTTCTTTTGTTATGAGCACTAGTGCTGATTCCTGGCTCTGAAGCAGGATGATTATTGATTTTTATTTCTTTTGCAGGTATATTGCTGGAAAGGTCTCCGATTTTCTGCTAGGCAGGATCTTGAGGGATTTTCTAGGGTATGATCTGAGCCTATATGTTAATTCAAACTTCAAACTGTATGATTAAGTAAAACACTTTGGCCTAATCGAAGCGGTGGATATTGCTGCAGTTTACTGAACTTGGTGTTGAAGGCGTTGTTCCGGTAGAACTTTTGCCACCTGATGTCCGGTCAAAATACCAAGCTAAGCCAAATGATAGGTCTAAACGTGCAAGAAAGGAGGATTCAAAGAGTGGTGCACATCCAGTAGAAGAAACTCAGGTGCTTGCAACTTCCCCAAATTTGAGGATGCAATCTGAAACGCATGCTTTTCATAACTGCTATTAACCACTTGTCTATCCTTTTCTCTAGAGTGGTATACCTGCAAGTGAAAATGATGGAGAAGGAAACAAAGTAGATATTGAAACGTCTGCTGCTCCAATGGAGACAGATGCTACAGTTTCAACCGGTAATATCTCCCAAGGTGGCACCCCTACACCAGAAGGAGATCAAAAGCAAAGCCCTGATGCAGAAGTTGGTCAAGAGGCTGCCCAGCTGGAAGCAGATGCTGAAACAGAAACAGGAGTAATAGATGGAGAGACTGATGCTGATGTAGATTTAGAAGCAGTTAGCTGATATATGCCTTAAGAGTACTAGTTCTGGTCCATCTCACTGCCACTGTCACTGTCACTAGCTGTATGGTTTATGTAAGATGATGTGGCTAACTCTCGGTGCCAGAGAGTAAGGTTGTAGGACTGGCAGTGTTGTGTTGTATAAGAAATCCAAAAACAATTTTATTAATGAGAAAAATTATTTGAAGCATTGGAATTATGTGGGAGCTGTGTTAAAAGTCTGTAATTGCAAGTGAATGTTACTAACTGTATATTTCCGTAGCAACATAAGTTTGTTTGATCCTATGATTACGTGGTAAGTTCAACAATCAAGACAAAAGGGCACTTTAAGAACTTTGCTGCTGTTACACCTTAACGTTTGGAAGTGTATCGGGCGATTCCCAGGATATTGGATCTACATAGGAGTTGACATATGATGTCTATAAATGGAGATAAACAGACTTGGAAAGAGCACCAGAAACAGTGACTTCGAGGCTAAAGGAAGCAGTATTGGCCATAAAAATCTGAGAGGTCTCAATCTTCATTGAACACAAAAGGATTCAAGTGTCTGTTTGTGGCCCTTTTTGCTGCAACAACGTACTGAAGACTAGACACAGTTCTGCAACTGCATCTTCCGCAATAATTTCCGGGTGAGACAATGGCTTTGGTGCCCTGAACAGGTGATGTCAACATGAGCATTCTTCCCATGGTTCATCACTTGCTGAAGTGTTTTTCTTATCTTGAAATAATTTTGCTTCTTGTTTGTGTTTGCATTGCGTATGCAGTGGTAATGAACAGTGAAGAAAATGATAGAAGTTCCATGCAAAACATTCTGTGATCATCAGAGCCTATAACTTTTAATCTGCTAATTTGGCTTTTTGTACCAAAATAGCCATTTAAACATAAATCGATCAGATGTCAGGTAGTTTAGTACAGGAAATGTTCTAATGGTGTAACTGACTGCTTATGATAATGCAATAAGTATATATTCGAGCTGGAAACGGATACGGTAGAATGTCGCATGGTGCAGAAGTGTTTCTTGCAGAAGAAATGTTTCCGAATTCCAGAATATCTCACCCTTTCTGCAAATGAAATATATGATCAATAAAAACGGAAGTTATAACTCCTACCAACTGGGAATTCTCTGGGTTTATACATACCTGCATTGGGAGGTAAAGTTTGAATTCCGGCGGTAGTTCCTCTTCAGAGTAAAGCCGGTCAGAGAAATATATCCTTCTTAGGCGGCAGTTTGCGTGAACCTGAACCCGTAATGTCTCGACATAGTTGGTCCCATATGCTCTCTTGGTAAAATCAGCCAGATTTAACTGGATTTGATTCCAACCTTCATCCATCTTCAGTGGCATGGTGCAGATATATGGCTTCACTCGTGTGACAGCCTAAGACATTAAAGCAGCAATTAACAACAACCAAGGTGTATATTTCACCACAGAGAGATAATAGTTACAAACTAAAATCCAATTTCAGAAGACAAATCCCATTGAAAGTAAGAAAGAAAAAAGAACAAGGGTTTCAATTCTCGTGACTCACATTTGACGAACAAAAGGATTTTTCTGAAACTATCAGAAGTATAGAGATACACAAAACCTTTATAGCAATGGAATAAGGAAACAGCTGAACACCCAATCCAACAGCTATTTTGGAAAGATGAAGGCCAAAAGAAAAGTGAAAATGTCATCAAAAGCAATAACTAACATCATAACCATGGACAAACTTACACACTTGAAAGTTAGAAGCTCTGAAACGTCGCCTCACATTCTTATCATCCAGCACTTGAATCTCAAAAGTGAAGTACTTTTTCAGGTTCTTCACAATCATGACCAAAAAAGGGAGTTTTATGCCAAGAGTTGCAGAAGGGTCAGCAGGGCAAGTAATGTACGTGGACTGAATTTTTGATCCAACAATCTCAAGCACATTGGATTGGATGTCATCATCATGTGGTCGCTTCACATGGCCATTTGAAACTGCAAAAATACTCGAAACACATAACACTATGTAATTAACAAAGATTACAGTTCACCATTGTTCCTTAGCTTTAGAAATAAAATCATATACAAGTTTCTCCTCACCTTCTTTATCCCATATTTGCAATGGTTTGCTCCTACAAAACAAAACAGATCAAGAGACTCGCAGATTACATAAAATTCTTACCAGTGAACTGTCTGAAAAATATGCAGAACAACATACCCTAGGCTATATAAGATGGAGAGGAATCCCGACTGAAACGTGTTCTTAAACATATCAGATTGTTAATGATTTCCCTTGCTGCAATACAATAACAGGGCCAATTAGAGGTGTTGAAAATTAAGCAAGCAACTATATACAATACCAAATTTTTAATGAAGAAAAAGATAGACATATATATAACCACAATGAACTCAATTAAGAAAGCACGACAAGTTATAAAACCTTAGAGTTGCACGAACCACATGATTTGCTAAATGATTAAGCTATTACAAAATCCAATTATATTCGAACCTGAAAGCTCTTTGATATATTCAAATTAGCACCTAGCTCATCCCCCAGAGAAGAACATATAGGGCCCTGGAATATTAAAGCTTCTCTTTCTTTAACTTCTTTTAAGTTAATAAAAGCATTCCTTCATTAAATAGTAATCCATGATCCACCTTCCCTCAAAAAGAGACATCACAACATTACCTCCTTTGAACTGAAAAACTACATCTTTTCACAATCCTTAGAGCATAACTATGTAAATTCCCATCTCGATTTCCTTAGTTACATGTTAATGGAAAGACCCAGAGAGTAAAATCATGGACTTTTAATCAAGTCGTTAACTTTCATTTTTTAAAAAAACCCTCGAATCAAAAACCAAGTTAACAACTTTTCAAGAACCAAGCATGCCCGCACAATAAACATACAATTACACGTTCAAACAGGAAAGAGGGTTGAGGTTATTTTTCCGATCACGAATATGAAAACAAACCCGGGTTAAGCACCGCCGTCAACCGCCGCGTCGGTGAGAAGATGCTTTTATGAGCTTTGAACGTGTGGGCTTGGAAAAGGAGAGTGAGAGCCGAACCGAGTTGGGATTTTACTTGACATTATGTTTCCAAGCAAGACTATAAATCTGTTAATTGTTCAGGCCCGACCGGGTTCGGGACCAGGCCTCACGGGACCTGAGTCCGCTTGATCCGTTATCAATCGTATTCATAATTTACTATAATTGTAGATTTTTTTTAAAACAAAAGGTAAATCTTCAAATTGACGCAATAACTTGCAAATCATGTTAATGGGGCACTTTATACTAGACAAGTCTTATACGATAGACTCGATCAAAAAAGCATAAGTAAGAGAAATCGAACACAAAACCTTTTGACTCATGTCCTTCAATTCCACTTACTCGACTGCCACTAAAAGACCACAATTATGAGATAAATTATATTGTTTGACATTTTAATAAAAGAATATTATTTTAATCTAAACCAATCAAAATTTAAACCGTATAAACTGAATTAAACTTTGATCAAATTCAAATTAAAAAAAGATTTATGATCCGATTTAGCCTGACCCGACATAGTAATTTGTCGAACTAATAATTCTCGTATGTCCAAAAATAACTCAGAACACCCCAAATTTAAATTTGTACACCGTTAATTTAATAAAATAATATTATTTTAATTTAAATTCTAATCAAAATTTAAAATTATTAGCTTAATCAATTATTTTTATTAAATTTAGCTTTAA
>JAOSBP010000005.1:2074580-2104285 GCA_027563825.1 Erythroxylum mucronatum
GAAGAGGGTTGAGGTTATTTTTCCGATCACGAATATGAAAACAAACCCGGGTTAAGCACCGCCGTCAACCACCGCGTCAGTGAGAAGATGCTTTTATGAGCTTTGAACGCGTGGGCTTGGAAAAGGAGAGTGAGAGCCGAAACGAGTTGGGATTTTACTTGACATTATGTTTCCAAGCAAGACTACAAATCTGTTAATTGTTCAGGCCCGACGGGTTCGGGACCAGGCCTCACGGGACCTGAGTCCGCTTGACCCGTTATCAATCGTATTCATAATTTACTATAATACTAGATTTTTTTTTAAACAAAAGGTAAATCTTCGAATTGATGCAATAGCTTGCAAATCACGACGTTAATGGAATATTTTGTACTAAACAAGTTCTGTACGATAGACTTGATCAAAAAAACATAAGTAAAGAAAATCGAACACAAAACCTTTTGACCCATGCCCTTCGATTCTACTTACTCGACTGTTGTTAAAAGGCCATAATTATGAGATAAATTATATTCTTTGACATTTTAATAAAAAAATATTATTTTAATCTGAACCATTCAAAATTTAAGCCGTATAGTCTGAATTAAACTTTGATCAAATTCAAATTAAAAAAAGATTTATGATCCGATTCAGCTTGACCCGACATAGTAGTTTGTCGAGCTAATAATTCTCGTTTGTCCAAAAATAACTGAGAACAGCCCAAATTTAAATTTGTACAATGTTAATTTAATAAAATAATATTATTTTAATTTAAATTCTAATCGAAATTTAAAATTATTAGCTTAATCAATTATTTTTATCAAATTTAGCTTTAAAAGTTATCGATACCCGACCTGACCCGACCCGACCCGACATGACATGACATAACCATATCTTTGAGTAAAATTCTAAAATTTGTGAAACCAGTAACATTCCCACATGTTCAAAAATAGCAGAGAGCACCTCAAAGCTTGTGGTTCATATCATCTCCAAAGCACATGACAACATTACAGGGCGTGGCAGGTAAAGCACTAAACCTTATCGCTTCAAACTGCAAATAAAAACCAAAGCCTTCTTTTTAGCGGCTTCCGTTTGCGTTCCTATATCTGGCTAACTTGCTGTCTTCTACTCCTTATTTCTCGGATCCCACGTGTCTTAACGTACTAGGTTCTTGCTGCCACGTGGCGCTTTCCGTGACGAGGTCTTAATCGCATTAACTCGCGTACGTCCTCCAGCCGCAAGTGGGGTTTTGCATTTTCGCTCCAGTACGCCACCAGTTGGAGTAAGCGAGATTGAACGGATGAATTGTGACCGTGATTTCTTGTTCGGGTGGGTCCAGATTCTTCCACTTGGACCAACTGTAATTCAGTTTTTGATGGAGGGCTCTCAACCACTAATCCAAACTTTGAGCTCTCAGCCACAAATTCACAGGCAACGGGGCCCCACCTTGTATTGCTTTTTACTCCCAAAGTTGCTTCATTTTGACTCTTACAACTTTTTCTTAGGTTTTTTTTGGATATGTACATCATTTGTTATTCAGAGAAATCTTTGAAAATCAATATATTTTTGGGGATCTAACATAAAAATTCACAGCCGCCGCTTCTGTTTTACTTTACAACTGAAATTTGGGTACTCCTTTGAAGCCATAGCCACAAGCACAATCTCACTCGCATCATTTAGCCATCTGGGTATCTCTTCATTTCTCTCTATCCATCAGGTTTTGTGCTTTTCCTCCTTTTTCTTCCATTTTGGTCCTGTACTTGTATCTTGCGTACTGTCTGCCTCTGGCTTGGAAATGAATGATCACCAAGCAAGGTTGCTTTTTTGTTTTGGTTTTGGTCTAAAGTTTCATGCTTTATCTGTGTTTTTCTGGTATACGTGAAGAATTGTATCCAGAAATTGACAGAAGCTTTCTCTTCCATTTTGTTATGATACTTCTTATCTTGTGTCCTGTCTGCCTCTTGCTTTGACGTGAGTGATCATCAAGCAAGGTTTCTTTTTTGTTTTGGTTTACGTCTAAACTTTCAAACTTTAATCTGTGTTTTTGCGATATGTATGATGAATTGTGTGCAGAAACTAACCGAAGCTTGTTAAAAGTTCCGTCGTTTTTCTTGTCCTTCTTCATTCTGCAGCTTGAATACAATTTTTTAGCTGTAAATACAGACAGAAAGATTAGAACTTTTGGAGTTGAGAAATATTTCGATTCATTTTAGTGCTATAAAATAGGTTGAAAATTGTGTGGTAACTGATGAAATTTGTCTGTTTTACTATGCAGATAAGAAATTATGGATTGGTATCTTGGGAGTGGAAACGATTATTGTGTTGTTCCAAAGGATATAAGAGTATCTGATAGGCTTCCATCTCCCCAGAGTTGGTCAAAATGGGGAATAAGTGGATTTGAGAGTTATGGCCTTCCTCACAGTTGTTCTTTCGAGGATACAAATCTGAACCAGGAAAATATTGCTCTCAATGATGGAGAACTAAAGACTGAAAGTTGTAAGCAACGAAAAGACGATTACACTGTCTCAGGTTTAGCAAGAGGAAGGTTTGAGGAGCCTGCGAAACAGTCTACTCTTGGACGCGAGCAACCAGATCACTACCACCACCCTGACGGCGCTGCCGGAATAGAACAGCTTGAAGAATTTTTCTTGTACAGGCGTAACCTCTGGAATTAAGATACTTCATTTTATGCATGTAGGAAATCATATAGTTCCAGAAGCACACACATGGAAATTTTGTGCTCCAATACTTTACTTCATTGACATAAATCAATCAGTCACTGAAAGTGGGTCGGCCATAGTACACCAGATGCTGTTTTGCAAAAATGGTAATCAAGAGTCCTATGCTTCCTAAAGGCGGATCTAACCCAGCGGTGTTGTGATTGAACCCATTTTCTTTGGCTTGCATACAGTATCTAACACAGTATTTGTGTTTGAAAATGCCTCAGTTGACACAGTAGAGCCACTTGTTATCAATCTATCCATGTTGTTTCTATATTCAAGAATTTCAACTTGTTAAATCATTACTGCTTCCTTGTTTTCGTTTGGTCTTTATCTGTTTCAATGTTCATTTTTTGCAGGAGTTCCTTACTTGAAGATTTGCCTGGGATTGAAACTCTTGACAAGCCGTATTGCTTTTCTTCGGGATCACAATTTGAGATGGGTTCACCTGATAATCTTGTAACAGACATGATTCTGGATTCACTAAGTGTTTGTGACAGTACACGTAGTATGGGAAGCTCAAGGTATCTCAAAACTCACGCATTTTCTCCATCTGTGAGTTGGGAAGATGACAAGGTTCAATCAACAGAGTTTCCTCAATGCAACTCAGAGCAAGAGGACCACCTATCAGCAAAGGTGAGATTTCCACTTGTTTCTTAGCTTTGGAAGTGGTGATTGACCCCAATGATTCTCTGTTTTCCCATATTTTGGTGAAATTTGTCTCTGACATTAAAGTCTCCATCTGCTCTGTGTAACTTCAAGGATTCAAAGGATCAGTTTGTTTTGTTTGTAGTTGAGCAATAGCTTTATGGCTAGTGTCAGAACTCAATCTTCCTGCTTTCTGAGCAACTTGACGTTAAAAACATTATACTTGGGTTGTCTGTGTTTCAATATATAGAAGTATATCACTATTTAAATTTTTGGAGTTAAAAGTTTACTTTTGGATAAAATATTGGTGAAGTTTACTTGTGAAGTCTTTGTCATTCTAGTTGCTAACCATACCAAGACCTGATTATGACCTACCTTATCTGGAGTTTAAGGTTAACTTGGTAGTATTTATTCAAGGTACCACCGGTCAATGTACTCGTCCCCCCTGAGCATAACGGCACAAATGGTGATATGGAAGGGCAATTTTCTCTTGAAGAATCTGTGCTTCAGCAGCTAACGACGGTGATGACACAGGTAACAAACAGCACTGACAACAAGGTTACTTTGTAGGATTGATCTGATTCTGTGTTATTATTGGATCAGTTGACCGACAAGACTCGACTTTGTTTTCGTGACGCATTGTATCGTATGGCCAAGAGCTCAACACAGCGTCTGCAGTACCAAACTGGAGACTTACCTGAAGAAAATTTTCCATGGACAGTTGACCATGATAAAACAAGGTGCTGGCACTAATTCTCCTTCTCTGTGCTTACTTTCCCTCTCTATACGGTTTATGGGTATCAGTTCTAGAATATAGCGCTTATGCTTGTTACGATAGTTTAATGTAAATTGGTGATTTCACAAGGGTTGGCCAAATTGAAATGAATATGGCACAAGTTTGTTTCAGTGGGTGAGAGGTAAACTTATCCCACAAAATAACATTTGTAGATATAGAACTGATCTTATATGTTTTCATGAAGCAGCTTCACTTTGAGCATTCATACTTTGATTGTATTTTGTGTGCTCCTGGCCTGCTGTAAACTGTATCCGTATTCTATCTTAATCAAAACCTGAACCTGATATTTCAGATCAGACGATCAAATAACGGAACTGGAGACGAATGCTATTGACAGAGCTGTTGCAGGTCTCATGTTTAACAAGCAGGATCTGGAAGCACCTGATTTTTCTGTATCAGCATCATCAGTTGATTCCAAGCAAGAATTTATGAGAACTACTGGAACGGGCGACTACAGCTCAAACCACTCTTCAATTGCTGGACCTAACTTTGCAGTTTTCCCAGGTGATGCTGAGGTTCCGGTTTTTATGTCAACCGTAGTAAACGCAGAAGACCAGTCCTCGGGAAATCTGGCACAGAATATGATGCAACAATTTTATAGTAATGCTTAAAGATTTTGTTTGAAGAGTAAAAACTACTTTAGAGTTTCATTAAATAAAAAAATCTATTTCTTCAAGCAAGGTCGCTTGACAGAACATTGTCCTAAGCATTGTTATCACTGGCAAGTGGCAAGGGTACAAACTGTAGGACTTCTCAGGGAGCTGAAAATAACCGCCGATCCGGAGATTCCCGAATGTGTGTTCCATTCAGCTCAGTTTTGGTAGGTAGGTATGTGTATGTGTAGGTCAGTTTGGTAGTCTGCAAAATAAGTACATATCCGTTTTGTTGCTTATGAGTTCAACTGAATATAACATTTCTGAGTACACATTCAGTTTACACTGTATCATTTCAATGTTTGTATCTATGGTGCTTGATATCAGTACTAGATCTCTACCCATCACCGAAACATTGTCGTCACAATTGCGGTTTTATCCGGCAATCTAGATCCCCGTTTTCTGGTGCATTTCCAGGATCTGTTTCCGCATTTGGCACCGATCTATTTTCCAGTATTGTCATTTTAAAGCTCAAGACTGGACTTTTCCTGATGTACGTGCAACCCACAATGAGATTCTGAATAAGATACCGACAACTTAGACACGTGTTCCTGGGAATCAGGATTTGAGGGTCAACCTCAGGGACGGCTAGGAACATTAAAAATAATGATCAAACATGGTCTGAATCAACCAGAAAAACCTTAAATAATAATCAAAATTCATTCTCGACTGCTAATGAAATTCTGGTCAACTCTGGAAAACAGAGAAATGAGCAAAGCTCGATCATTTATTTGCATCTAAACCAAGCCGGCCCTTAATCTGTAGACATATCTAAGAGGGTATATCAGAAAGCATGTTTTGTACTTCACTGACACATAATAAGTTCGTTGAACTTAAAGGCACATCTTGTTCGCACCTCAAGTAACATCAAAGGTTGACTTTTTCATTTTGGATAAGATTAAATAGCACAAAGGTTGAAATACACTAACAAAAACAGGGTATTCTAAACATTTTTTTCTTACTTAAATATTTCTGAGTGGCATTTCAATACTTTAAAAATTAAATCTAATAAAAGATTAAATATTTAAAGGTCTAATTGATATTAGAGCGTCATAAATTAAAAAGATTGAATAAAATTGAAATTTTCAAAATATAATTAAAAAATATTTTTATACGTTGAAAATTTTAAAGTTTAAATAAAGAAAGAAGTTATTAAATAAAAATTAATTATTTTATTTTATTTTATGAAAATCAACCAATTTATTAAAATGAATTAATTAATTAGTAAATTTTTATAAAAAAATTATTAAAATAAATTAGATTTAAAAAGTACCAATTTAAAACTTTTATGATTGAATCGACCCGGTCATTAACATCAATCCGTCCTCGTTGTTTAACTTTATATCGTATTAGTTAAGGTTCATTATATTGTATTAATGTAAGTCTAAACTAATTCAATAACAATTTTAATTAAATTTTATAAGAATCATAAATTTGAAAATAAACAAGTAAAGAGTATATATGTTTATATAACATAAAAAAAGTACATCTGTAACCATCTAAACAGGCACTTAGTGTACAAAGTGCAGTGAAATATATTAGAAACATTGTTTTTCTAATTAGCTAAGGTTTGGTGTGTTTGTTTCCCGCGAAAATTTCTTATGGCTTCTTCAGTTAACAAAACCATGAAAAGACTTTTTCTTTTAACCTTATCTCCATTGTTCTGATCCCTATCTTTGGCTGACTACCAAAACTAACTTGCTAACCATAAGTCAGTACTGAACAAATCAAAGCTACCTCAGCTTTTTCTTCTTATAAAACTAACCCCCATCGTGCAATCCTCAACTCTTCAATCTCTTCTTTTATATTTCACCACCACCACACTACACCAACTAACAAACATCTATGGCGACTCTACATCCACCATTGTCGCCGGTAACAGCCAGAACGTCGACCTCAGAGTCCTCTCATCAACCTGATACCCCACATTCACCACAACCGCCGCAACCATCACCACCCCCGGGAGGTATCCATGTCTGTCTAGGACAACCAAGCCAAGGCAAGAAAGGAAGGTCTAAGTCCACGCAGATATTCAGGAAGTTCCGTTCAGTTTTCCGGTCGTTCCCTATCATAACACCGACGTGCAAAATGCCGGTTTCTCTTCACGACAGCCACATCCACGGCGGGACCAGGATGACGGGGACGTTGTTCGGACACCGGAAAGCTAGGGTCAGCATGGCTATACAAGACAACCCACGTTGTCTTCCCATGTTGTTGCTGGAACTAGCCATGCCTACAGGTAAGCTTCTTCAAGATATGGGAAATGGGTTGATGAGGATCGCGTTGGAGTGCGAAAAGAAGCCAAACGACAAGACCAAGATATGGGACGAACCACTATGGACCATGTACTGCAACGGAAGGAAGTCAGGATATGGTGTGAAGAGAGAGCCAACAGAAGAAGACTTGGTCGTAATGCAGACCTTGCATGTCGTTTCAATGGGGGCTGGCGTGATCCCGACCGACGGGAAGGAGCAAGCAGAGGGAGAGTTAGCCTACATGCGTGCATATTTTGAACGTGTGATCGGTTCCAAGGATTCAGAAACGTATTATATGATGAATCCGAACAGTAACAATGGACCAGAACTAAGCATTTTCTTTGTAAGAATGTGACAAAGATTGAAAGGAAGACGTTAGGTTCTGAGATTGTTTGGTTGTAGTCTTGTAGATTAAAAGGGTGAAAGAAATAGAAATTTTATTTTAAGAAATTTTAGAAGAATATTTTAATTTTTCAAATTTGCAAAAAATCATTTTAGATTTCATATGTATATTAAAAAAATATCTTATACTTCGGTTAAAAAATAACAAAGAAGCATATGCAATATAAATATAAAACATGAATTAATTGAACTTCACGAACATAGTAATTCATATCAACTCTTAAATCTCACCTAAACTAATTCGATTGTATTTAAATTAGTAATTTAATATAATTATAATAAATTATTAGTTTTATATTTAGTTAATTTAGTTTGAATTTGATACTTAAATTAAAAGATTATGTAAATAATATTAAATTAGCACAAGTATGATATTTATAGCTGGTGTATTTTATTGTTATTTTTAGTCAAAAATTAAAAAAAAAGTTTTTATTTAAAATTAAAAATTAGAAGGAGCTTTTTTGAAAATTTTGAAAGATTATGAGATTTTTCTAAATTTTTTTAACCATAACATAGGTTTATGTTCAATTTTTTTGTTCGATTTTTAATTTTTAGTTTGATTTACTTTAATAATTCTTATCAATTTATTAATTAATAAGTCAACTTTTATAAAATAACGATTTCTTATAAACCTAAATAAATCAATTAATTTTTATTTAATAATCTCTTTTTTAATTAAACTTCAATCTTTTCAATTGATAAGAACAATCTCTTTTAATTATACTTCAATTTTTTTAATTTTGTTTAATCTTTAACCGATTTTATAACGGTCTAATATCGTTTAAACCTTTCAAACCTTAAATTTCTTGTATTGATTTAACTTTTGATTCAGTTTTTAAACATTGGTTATGACAAATGTTTAATTTTTATTAAATTCTATTTTCATTTTCAAGATAAGAACAAATATGTTGTTCATTTTCCAAATGCCTCTAAATTAATCTCCATAATATCTAAACATGACAAGCATTAATTATAAAAATATTGTTATTTAATTGTTAATTAGCTTGATTGGGATTATATATTACATGCTAAAATATTATCAATCTTAATCATAAGAGATAAAAGACACATATTTTCATTATAATTTGACATATTTTAAAAGTTTATAAATTATAATATTTTTTAAAATTAATATATAATTTTATTAAAAAATAATAAAAATATGAAAATTTATCTCGTAAAATATTTTTAAAATGAAAATAAAAAGTTGGTGCCATTTTTAGATAATATTTTTTAAAAATATTAAAATATAAGAAATTTAGAATTAAATAAGTTGAACTGCTTTATTAGACCATCCTTTGTCAGAATTGATGGCCTAAAAGATTCTTTAGAAGAAAAGTTCTCTTTTTCTTAGCCATCTCCATCTTAAGAGTTCCTATATGTACCCTCTAAGGGTCTAATCTTTTATTCTTCATCTCAAAACTGTCACCTTCCAGAACATCATCAGTTCAAAGGGTCTCCATCTCAGACAAAAACCAAAAAAGATCAGGCAAGAAGCAACAGAGATCAGGCTACAACAGAAGAGGGAGTTTTGTTTTGTGTGTGTGTGTGTGTGTTTGATCAGGAGACATAATTAAGAGTGCTTTTGTTTGTTTCTTTTCAAATCCAAAAAGAAGAAGAAGAACAGGATGTGTTTAGTGTTCTTGTGTGATGAAAAGGAGAGGGAACTTGGAAGGCAACAAGCTCCAGGTTCATGTCCGTGCTGTGGAGGCAAAGTGGAAGCCATGGATGTGGATATCAAGTGGACCTTCTGTTTCCTCACCATTTGTCACAACATCAAGCGAAAGTACTCTTGTACTTTGTGTTCCAAGCGCTTGGAGATGTACAACTAGCAAGTGAAGGGACTTTTCTTTATCGCTTCTTCTTCTTCGTGTATGAATTGGAACTTCTTGGTTCTCAGGTACATGTCCGCTACCTGAACGTCTGTTTCCTGACCAGTTGTCACACATCAAGCGAAAGTATTCTTGTACTTTTGTGTTCCAAGCGTTTGGAGATGTACAATAAGCGAGTGAAGGGAAGGCCATTGTTCTTTTTTCTTCTTGTATGAATCGAATTTAACTTCTTGGTTATCAGGTTCGTGTCCACTACCTGTGATTTTTCTGATAAACCAGAACATTCTGTTATGCTCTCTAAGACCCTTTTCATGGCTGCTAATTAATCAGTCAAGAGTCTAATCCAAATTAGGTATTAAAAAGAAAAACTTGCAAATACGTAAAAGTCATCATACCAGAAGCTGAGGTAAGCTCTTTATGACTCCATTAAAAAAACAGGTAGGAGCTTTCAGATTCCAGGTTCTATCATCATCATCTTCAAAAGAACCACACAGAAGGTTAAAGGAAGGGCCTCACAGCTAAATTGAAGCTTAATCATGTGCTCAGATAAGATTAGCAACATAGAACAATCATTAATTAACTTATTCGAAACACGTAATTTACTAACAATTGGGTGGTTGAAATGTAAGCATCAAAAACCAAGAACATGAAAAGGAAAGGTACATCTTTCTGTTTCTGTAAACCATTCACATGGCTTACATATTTCTGTTTCAAGTTTTTAAAACTCTCTCTTAGAAATAAAAACTTACCATTTCGATTTCAATTTCGATTTCTACCTATAAAGCACACAACAAGAACTTGCACTTTTCACTCCAAGTAAAAATAGCCAACCTCTTAGCTAAAAAAGAAGAGATTCAGTTTCAGCGCTCACAGACTTTGCTGGTTCGTTTCAGGAAAACAGTCTGCACACTGTTGTTCACGTTTCTTGTCAGAACTACGGCTCAGATTCAGAGCTGACACGTCCCCTAAGTACCATACTTGGACCATTCTAAAATCCAAAGAAGAAGACAAGTAATCAGAACTTTTGAGGGTTTGGACCACAAACCGATTCCAAGCTCGTTTAAGGGGGGAAGAAGACAATGAAAACGGAGGCAAGTGATGTTAGCGTTATGGATCCATGTGCACCAGTTCCAAGAAATCTGACACGGTTTGCGTACTAATGAGTGTACTGTAACTGCTTTAGAGGTTTGTGGCTGGATTATACATCCCACGACAAAAGATCTGACACGTTATCAGGAACTTGTCATGTAAGGCTTCAGAAATTGAGAGCAGACATTCCAAAAATAAGACTCAGAATTATGAACCGCTAGGGTTAGACGGGGATAAAATATGATATTTTGATATATCTTATCCGTATATTTACGTAGACCCATATATTATACGGATATTACGTAAATATATGAACGAGATTTAATAAAATAGAGTTAAAATAGAATAATTGAAACAAAAGATTTGATGCGGGTTAACGAAGACATTTTCTTAAATTGTTAAGTTAAAATTGTGATTTATAATTTAAATTTCAACCTTTTTATAAAAAAAATAAATAAATTATTATTTTTATATAAATCAAAATTTTAGTCAATATTTAAAATTTTTAAAAAATCTGATTTATAGTTGTGTATTAAAATGAAAACTGAGTCGAGATTAATGTAGAAATAATAATAAATTGAACACGATTAAATTTGAAAATCCAACTTTAACATTTTAAATATGCAATTTAAATTAGGTTAAATTCAAGTTAAAATTTAAATTATTTTATTTATTAAATTGATTTTAAATTTGCCCAATCCATCGATATATTAAATTAAATAGAATGAAACTTAATTTATCAATTTTAATTTAATATCTTAAAATTTGAGTTTCAAATTGAAAGTATTTTTTTTATGTTTCTGCTTAAATTTAATTTAAATAATATGAATTAGCTTATTAAACATTCTTTTTTAAAATTAAAACCAAAAAAATTAGGACTGAAGTGACCAGACCAGACCACACATATAAAAATATTTGAATCTTCAATACTTTGTAATTGAAACCTAATTTTTTAATTTAGTTGAATCAAATTTAAGTCGCCGACATCATTTGACTTTTAAGTCCCCGAAAACTGGTCAGCCCATTTAGTTACATGCACGTGGTTCATTGTACTGAAACTTAGTAAACGTGCAAATCAAGCAAAGATCGAGGAAGATAGAAATTCATTTAAGAAATAATTAAGAAAAAAGAAGAAGAATCCAATGTTATGACATCACGTTTAAGAATATCTTGGTAACGTTGTTTTATAAATAAAAAACTTCTTCACCAAATAAAAGTAAATTTGCGTACTATTAAACTTTTTCAAATTTCTTGTATTAGTGATACTTCGACTAAGTGTTAATAACGAATAAAGGAAATCAAACTTATTTGTTTGAGTTTTAATGGAATTTATTTATTTATTGTTTGATTTAGGTAATTATTACCAAAAGCTTTTGTAAGGGGGTTAGATCTTTTATTCGGGTTACAGTGTTCCTATCATGTTCTACTAAATCTTATCCACACATTTATGTAGGGGTCCACATAAATGTATCGATAAGATTTAATAGAACAGGGTTAGAAAAAAGTAAATGAAATAGAGAACTTGATGTGTTTGTAAGAGAGATCAGATCTCCTGTTCCAGTTATAGTGTTCCTGTCATGTTCCATTAAATCTTATTAACAAATTTATGTGGATCTCACATAAATGTATGAATGAGATTTAATGAAATATGGTTGAAACAGAGTAACCGGAACAGAGGATTTGATGTGTTTGTAAGCAGGACCAGATCTCCTGTTCCGGTTATAGTATTCCTATTATATTCCATTAAATCTTATCCACATATTTATATGGATCCCGCATAAATGTATGGAAGAGATTTAATAAAACAGAGTTGGAACAGAATAACTCGAACAGAGGATTTGATATGTTTGTAAGGGGGATTGGATCTCCTGTTACAGTTACTTTGTTCCAACATTGTTCCATTAAATATCATCCATACATTTATGTAGTCCACATAAATGTATGGATGAGACTTAATAGAACAAAGTAACTCGAACAGAGGATTTGATATGTTTGTAAGAGGGATCAGATCTCCTGTTCCAGTTACTAACAGAGGATTTGATGTGTTTGCAAGGGGGATCAGATCTTCTATTCTGGTTATGGTATTCCTATCATGCTCTATTAAATCTTATCTACATATTTATATGGATCCTACATAAATATATGTATGAGATTTAATATAATAGGGTTAAAATAGAGTAACTAGAGCAGATGATTTGATGTGTTTGTAAGGAGTATCTTGTCTCTCACAATTAGTGGACAACACTCAATCAAAGGTTGTCTCAGTATGATGGAAATTGGGATGACATAATGGAATAAGGTGAGTTAGAATTTAAAATTAGATTTAAATTTAAAAGTCAGTTATTTTAATAAAAATGATTTAAATCTATTTTATTTAAAATATTAAGATGATATTAATTTAACTTAATTAACTAAAACAATATTGTGGATTTTAATCTCAGGCCTTCGTAGGAAGAAAATTAGTTAATTTACTTGAATTATTGTTATCTTTATTTTTAAATAAGACAAATAAATTAATAAAAAATGTTAAATTCAACTAATTCTTTATAATGCCAATTAATTAAGACCAAATCCATTAATTTTTGTAGCAAAAATGCTGTTTACAAATACGTGATTTGGTTTTGAACCAAAGCTACGTGTAAGGTCTTGTTCCTGTCTCGTAAAACATGGGAATTAATCCTCTATCTAAAAAATGGTGTATTTATTATGTCCCAATGCATTTCATTCATTTTTGGGATAAAGACCGTATAAATAGATGGGTGGATGCATATGCATTGAGACAGAGTCCAAAAAATGGGTAGGATATATTGGACAAAATAGGTACACCATTTTTGAAACATAAACCCGTACAAATTGATGGGTGAAATGCATTAGGACAGATAAGTACACCATTTTTGAGATAGAAGATTTGAAGGGGTAAAACGTGGCCTCTTATCCTCCCACCACCATGGAAGACCCGCCACGGATCGTGCTAGGTCCAAGCCACGTGTTTCTTTCTGGCCAACCAAACACGAGCTTAAAAGTGTAATGTCGGGAAGAGAGATCCTTAGTTGTGGATCAGATGGAGGCCAACAAGGAGAGAAGAGAAGAGTTGGAGAAGAAGGAAGCTCTGCAGGAAGATAGTAATGGCTCGATCCAAGTCCCAACAACTGAAGAAACCTTCTACGACGGGTTTTGATCCGATCACAAAGCAGATCATACGTGAATCCATAGTTAGTGGCAGTGGTCAGGTTGAAGAAGATGCTCGAAACCCTGACGATGTTCTTGTCTTCTCAAGATCCGTTGAAAAGATGGGCTCCTCCCTGGAGTGAAACGATTTTATTTTTTTTCCAGACAAAATCTTTGTATGCCTTTTCGTCTGATGATATGAGAATCTTGAAAATGATGATGTTACATTAGGTTTTTCCATGTTCCTTTCAAGAAGTTGCACATTCAGAAAGAAAAAATGGAGACGCAGTAATGGAACTCCGCTATATTGTAAAGAGTCTGTCACAAGACCCATAAGAGGAGATGGAAGTACTATAAAAAAGGTTTGATCTGATAGGCTAACTGGTGTTCGTGACAGTGGAATAGCTTGTCGTGATCATCTCGTTTCCTAGAAAAGACTCCATCGATGAAGCACTTTTAGAGCTATGTTTCAGGACATTTCCATAACAATGGAGGAGGATAGTTCCGATCCAAAGTGTCAAAAGCTGAACTGGGAAATTCTCAGATGTGACCAGGATGCACTCGGCTTGGAGATAAAAATAGAAGTAGGAACAATGTGCGGCATATGGGGCGTCCACTCGGGTCTTCAACTCGGCATTTGGGCTTCCGACAAGTCATTATTGAAGTGGACTTCCTTAAAGTTATTAATTTACTTTCCCCTTCTGATCTTATTTTGACTGATACTTCCTTTTTGGTGACAGGTATTCGGCGTCTCGTCCAGCACGATTGGGAGATCCGGCTCCAGCATGTTCCTAGAGAGGGGAATCAATGCGCAGACCACCTCGCCTCACTCGTTATCCTCTCCATCCCTTGTTTGCACATACTCTAGGAGCTCCCGCTGACTGTTTTAGACTGTCTCCTACGAGACCAGCATGGCGTGTTATACCGCCGCTCTATGTACTAATTTAGTTTAGCTTGTTTTCTTTCCTTATTATACAAAAAAAAAAAATAGAAGTAGGAACGGGTCGGGCCTGAATTTTTATTTTTTAAATAACCAAACTACCCTTTTAACCGCTCGGGTTTTAGACCCAAAAACCCGAGCTTGAGGTTCAATTAACCCAGACCTGGCCAGTTGATTCCGACTCGCCCTTTTGCCATCCTGATCCTCTTATGACCAATAGCTTACAATTTTGGCTCGTGTGACCAGGGTTATAAATGTATCACATTCTTTTCTTCCGCATGTTAAGTCATATTATTTAATTATAATACTTAATTAAAATGGATTTTTAAAATAAAAATAATTAAAACTGTATTATTTAAATTTACTATAATTATTTGTAACTATAATATAATTAACAATTATTTAGTTTTATTATTTAAATTTTAAATTATGTTTTTATATTAAGTTGTATATATTAAATTGCTCGTGGTGCAAACCCGTTGGTGTATGGGAAAAGATCCTGTGAGGCCAGCTAAAACCATAAGATTGTCATGCCCTCAGAGTCTCTGAGCAAAGACCTGTATTTTAACTAGCGACAAAAAGAATCGGACTTTACAGCTTATCAGATAATAAAAGATCTGGACACCATCAGGTATATCCTTTGGTTATATTTTATTTATTTATGTATTTATTGTAATTTTATTTTACTCAATTATTTTGTGTGCCAGTTTTACTTATTCACTCTTTAACCTGCATCATTCTTTTATTGTTACATCTGCATGTGGGTTTACCGGAAACAACCTCTCAACTATATAGGGGTAAGGCTGTGTACTGTCAGACCTCCTCAGATCTCGCTTTACTGCAAAATTTCGGACTGAGTGTGACGACGACGACGACGACGACGACGACGACGATATTAAGTACTGATAGTAAAATGTGCATATTATTATAATTTAACTAAATTAAGCATTTCAAATGTATATTCTTTATGTAATTATTAATTTAAAAGTCTTCAAGTTACGAATTAAAATTTAATTTATCATGTTAAATAATTTATAATCTATGAGTTATTATATATACTAAGTTTAATATTTTACATTTTTCACGTGGAAGTCCAAATTGGGCAATATTCAACAATCATATAAAAATAAAAGTTCCTTTCAAAAGTCAAAGAATTATAAATTAAGAAAAGAAAATTTTTAAAAAGACAAAAAATCATTTTCAATAGTCAAAAAATATTTATTAAAAAAAGAAAAATGTATATATGTATAATTAAAAAAGTTTTAATATAATAATACTATATAGTAAGTAGTGGTTGGGCCATTGGGGTAGCAAAGCAGTTCACGTTCACATGTCGAAGTAAAAAAGCCTCTGTTTGGTCGCAGAGAAAAAAGAAAAGAAATCAACTACGTC
This sequence comes from Erythroxylum mucronatum, assembly GCA_027563825.1. NCBI lineage: Eukaryota > Viridiplantae > Streptophyta > Magnoliopsida > Malpighiales > Erythroxylaceae > Erythroxylum > Erythroxylum mucronatum. Next base: position 2,090,449 of record JAOSBP010000005.1, read on the forward strand.
TCTGTTTCTCTAGTTTCTATTTCTAATTTTCCGCGAAAGGAAAGACAAAACTGGAGGGAAAATGAGCTCGCTGTGCCAAGCTTGGCCGATAAGTGTGGTCTACTTGTTGTTGAACAAATCGGAGGGTTGTGATTCGCTGGAAGCTTCTCAGTTTCTGAGAGATTATGCTCTGAGAGAGTTCAATGCTCTTCTTTGGGTTTCTCTTATTGCCCTCTCGGCTCTGTCCTTGGAGAAAGTGTACAAATTGTTCAGATTGTGGGCCGTGGCTCGCTCGATCCCTGGCCCGCCGTGTAGATCGTTCTTTGGTCATGGTGGGTTCGGTTCGCGGGATGAATTTATTGGTGAGGAATCGGATTTTGTGCGTGTGTGCTGCTTTTTTTTTTTTTTTTGGAATTTGATGGAAAGCTTTCAACTTTGTTCTGTTCTATGGGTTCTTTTGGTAGTATGATAGGTGGATCGATCTTTTATCTGGAAAATGATTTGGGGTTTTGAACTTAAGATTAGTCGTTGAGAAATTGAAGGAAGTTGGAAGTTAAAGAATCAATCTTAAGTTGACTAGAGTTGATGTTTAAGATTAGTCGTTGAGAAATTGAAGGAAGTTGGAAGTTAAAGAATCAATCTTAAGTTGACTAGAGTTGATGTTCACTGATTCTCTTATCATTGTCAGTATGTCGTGATTGGATTATATGTAGTAATTCGGGTATTAAATGATTGATTAAAGATGTGATACTGTTCGTTGCTTCTTCCAAGGAATAGCAGTGTTATGATGATTAGGCGGAGAGACTTATCATTTTTTGTTTGTATTGTACTGGAATTTTGATTATCCACTATTATTGAACTTATCATCCCCTTATTATGAAGATGGAGCTGTAGAATCTGACAAGTTCGAGCTTTTCATTGAGTTTTTCCTTCTATTGATATGAGAAGTGAGTTTTGTGTGATTTTTTTTCAGACCTTTTGTCGGAGTCGCACAATAAATATGGATCGATTTGTAAGCTGTGGATGGGGCCTACTCAGCTCTTGGTATCCGTAAAGGATCCAACACTCATCAAGGAGATGCTTCTGAAGGCTGAGGATAAATTGCCTTTTGTTGGGAAGGCTTTTCGCTTAGCCTTTGGACGATCAAACCTTTTCTTTTGTTCCTATGATCAGGTTCAATATCCTTTCAACCCTTTTATCGAATCCCTTTTGCAATGGCTCTTTTGGTTTACTCATCGATGGACTTGGTTTTTCATATTTTCAGTGTATGTTTAAGGATATTAAGTTAGGATTCTCTCTGTCGGTGTTATTGGTTATATTGTGAACAAATTTATACTTGGCAGTTTGACTTCCTGTGCAATTATATATTCTTATTCGAGTTAAATTTGAGTTATGACTTTTTTACCCATAAAATTTGGATTGATCTTATTGGGGTAATTATACTGCAATTTAGTTTGATTAAGACACTATTCTTCACATATTTCTAGTTCATTAATATTCTGCACTTGTCCCCTTTCTTTAACAGGCAAAAAAGAGAAGAGAATCATTGGTGTTGGAACTGAACGAAAAGTTGCATGGGAGATCAGATATAGTTCCCAATAATGTTGTAGACTGTATCATGGACAAGATAGATAACCATATGAGTAATGGATGTGTTAACAATAAATTAATTTCTCAACACATGGCATTCACCTTGCTGGGAACTACACTGTTTGGGGATGCCTTCATCGCTTGGTCTAAGGCAAGTTCTTATGAGGAGCTTATTATGATGATTGCTAAAGATGCTTCCTTTTGGGCCTCATATAGAGTTACTCCATTTTGGGAACGGGGGTATTGGAGGTACCAGTCTTTGTGCACGAAGCTGAGATGCTTAACTCAAGACATTGTTAAACAATGCACAAAAAATTGCAGACTGTTTTGCCATATGGAGCGGAGCACCCGTAATGGGGATGCCAGAATTGGAACAAAAGAAGCTAGTGTTCGGCCTAACCCTGGTATTCTGATGCAAGAAAAATTTTTATCAAGAGAGCTTGACGACCATCTTAATTTAAAAGAAGAGACCTGCGGTAATGTTATGGGTGTCATGTTCCATGGTTGGATGGCTACAGCAAGTTTGATTGAAACTATCTTGGAAAGGCTTGTAAAAGATCCAGAGATACAAGACAAGGTATCGTGGTCTACTTTCCTACAATATGGGCCATTATATGCCAGCAAGAACTATAGTGTGATTTTTTGCCTCATTTGTTACCCTTTCTTGTTCTTAGTCAAACTTTGGCGTGAGGCTAAAAAGAACTTGTCTGCACGTGATAACATTTCCGTTAATATCAATATATGCTCTCCATTCTGTTTACTTGGTATTTCATTTGATGCTGATCAAAGAATGCAGTTTCTTAATTATTCATGGGTTAAGAATTGAGTAAGAACTGTTAAGGGAGTAGATATTTCCAATGAAGGGTTGCCTATCTCAATGGTAACAGAAAATGTAAAACAAGTAAATATAGAAAGGAATTCTTGTTTACGTGCAAATTTGAATATGCATCTTGCAGATATATGCTGAGATAATCATGGTAAGGCAAGGGTCGAAAGGGCCAGATGTTCACAAGATGTTTTTGTTGTTGGCTACTATATATGAGTCTGCCCGTCTTTTGCCAGGAGGACCTCTGCTGCAAAGATGTTCTTTAAAAAATGGTAAGGCTGTTATTTACTGATGCATGGTCTGCAGTGCTGGGAGATTTTTTTGTTTGTTTATACCTCTACTGAGGTTTCCTTGGGGTTAGGGAGGCATTATGTGACTAAATTGGAAACATAGGGGGGCAAGAATTCAGTGTTTATTGAGTCATCTGTTTCTATATAATCCCTTCTCCCAAAACTCGTTACCACAGTGTTTATGCTGATAACTGATGTGTTGCAGCCAAGATTTCTTCTAGTCTTTGTACAAGCTTAGATTTATTAGTAATCATTAAATTATTTAGCTCATCGCCTATGTTCCCTTTTGTCTTGATGTTTTACTGCTTCTCTATTGTGACTGACTCACATTCCTATTGTGCCTTCTATTGCAAGATTTGAATCTTAACAATGATGTGACCATACCAGCTGGATCAGTACTAGTGGTACCTGTGCAATTGCTGCAGACAGATGACTCTAGTTGGGGTAGCAATGCTGATAAGTTCAACCCATATAGATTTTTGTCTGGGGCTGGGAAGGTGTCTACTGTGGTGGAGAAGGGATCATTAGCAGGTTCCAGCTATGAACTTCTTTAGACATCATTTGTGGGTGTTGAATTGTATAGTTCTGAAGTTTGGTTATGACCTTGAACAAATACACGATGTCTTCTGCATTTTATAGATTGCTCTATGGACTGATTTTTCATTGGTTGGTGGATAATTGTGATGCCACAAACATTATGTTGGGGATGACTGTTACATATCTGACATTATGGCAGTTACAAGTTGTCTAATGTTATTTGGTCATTTTCCCATTTTTAATGCGAGATACAAGTTGTCTCATGTTATTAGGTCAGTTTCCCATTTTTGTTCCAAGTGATTACGGTACACTATTTCCTACATCCTTGGGAGGTTGCTTTTTGTATTTGATTACTCTCCTTTTTCCATTTTATGTGGCAGCTGTGGTATGATTTTCGGTCTTCTATTGCCGTGTGCAATGATTAGAGGATGTTTTTCCTCATGCTGTAACAATTTGACTTTCACTGATTCTGCTTTGCAATCTTTGGAGCGTTAATCTTTTACACATTAAATTACACACAGCTCAGGAAAACATAGAGACATATTTCTCTTCAATGAAGTTCAATGCATTTGGATCACTTCCTTGCAATAACTGACAAGCATTAAGCTCAAAATTGTTCAACTTTTAGTTTGTATCTTAAGCTTTAGCTAATGAAACTGCATTTTCTTTCTCATGAATTCTGATCTTTGACAATGCCTTAAACTCTACAGGAGAAACTGATGGTCCAAATCATAGCTCAGTCCTTCTGAACGATCCCAGTGAAAATGCTGCATATCTTCCCTTTGGATCTGGTACAAGAGCTTGTGTGGGACAGACTTTTGTAATCCAAGGAGTCGCCACTTTACTTGCTTCATTGCTTGAACGCTACAAGGTTTGTGCTATACTTGACACTTCTCTCTCTTTTCTTTTTTTTTTGGGTTATATGACATATTCACAGAACTGACTTCGAGGACCCTTATCATTGACTATCTATGGCATGTAAACAAGTTACCTTCATTCTAGTCCAAAGACTGATTAAGTTGGCTGTTAGTTTGGTTCTCATGGTAAAATATGTGAAGACGCCAATTAGGGAAGAGGCATGAAGATTATAGGAAAGAACCTTTCGCTGTCTTATCCTCAAGTGCATAATGCTTAAATCCTAATACTTGATCTGATACCAATATTACAGGTAAGGCTTCAAGTCAGATCTGGAGATGGGTCAAAGACAGCTAGTCCAGAGATGGTCTTTGTGAGGAGAAACTGCTGAAAGTTAGAAGTTCAAGGCCAAGATGTGGATAAATTTCTCTTGCTTTTGTACATGGAAGTCATTAAAATTGGGTCTTTTCTGCATTTTAGTAATCTGCTTTGAAATTGATGGGGGGCCTTTTCCCTGTTTAGCTCACCAGCTTCCAAAGCAGGGGACCTTACATGAGTGTATGTTTTGTCTCACTCATGTTTTTTCTCCTTGCTTTTCGGAGATTTAGCTCTGAGTGCTGTCTTCTATCCTTTTGTATTGCTCATATTGTTTTTGAAGCACTTGAGAGCAAGGATTTGCCGCTGAGCCTTTGTGGTTTTCATCCCCATCTTTCAAAACGTACTCTTCTTGTTACTTTTATCGTCCAAAAAATTCTGTTGTTTTCTCTCCAAGAGAGAATTTAATGTTGTTGTATCTTGATACATGTTAAACGACATGTAACGGTGGCTTTTGTTGAATAAATTCTGTTAGTGTTGTCTCTTTAACAAACGAGGATGGATGTGTACATACACACACATATGTATAATTTTACGCACATACCCCATGATCGAGTAGTTTATAACTCCATGAAAAGTCCAGAGAGCAGATCATTGAGTAATTGTAGACAGTTATTACTTTAGAGGTCTTCTCTGTAAGTCCTTGTTGATAGAGAAACGATGAGAGAAAAGTAGTGGGAAAAGGTCTAAAGCAGCGATCTTTTCGTCTCTTTTTTCCACCACCTTGTCCCACTGAACTTACTCGTTAAGCAAAAGTAGATAGAAAAATGGGTTGTCTACGCGTCGAGGGTGCAAAAGCTCACCATTCACTCTTTAGTTGGCTGTTTTCCCTACTTCTGATCTTGATTTGTTCAGCGTGAAAATGGCAACAGAAGAAGCTTTGCAGAATTCTCCAACTGCTGCAGAGGAAGAATCTCCATGCTGCAGGAAGAGGAAGAGGGACGAGCATCAAAGTGAGCTTACGAGCAATGAAACCGACACTTCAATGGCTGGTGATGCATCGACACAAATTGAGACTTCCAAGTTGTCATCCTGTTTTGAAGAGATTGCAGCCTTGTTACCCTCTAATGATCAGGTTAGCTCTTCTGGTATATATCTGCCCATCAGCGTTGTTCCTTACGACAAGTTTGAGGAGGCCAAGACCAAGTTGAAGGAACTTCTTTCGATGGACCTACCTGAGTTGGTGTGTTCGGACCGTCTCGAAGAAGCATTTGATGCTGTCAGGAACCTGGTGAGCGGTAGCCTTTCCTTTGACCAGAGGGAAATTGTGCCAGAGTTGAGGAGATTGAAATGCTTATGCAAAGACTTCATTGACAACAACAACCAAGCTTTTAAGGCAAGGGATTCACTGGATACAAAAGCTGAGTTGAAGCAGAAGTTGCAGAAGTTACTGAACCACTACAGGTTCTTTTGCCTGAAAGCAGAAGCTGCTACCTCTGAGACAGAGAACATTGAAGAGAGCTTATTATCTGTGCGAGCTCAGATGGAAAAGCTTAAGGCAGAAGAGGAGTCACTCATGAAAAGAAAAGAGGCTCTGGAGGAGACATCAGTGAAGTCCATCAAGGTCCAAGAACATCTGTTTGTTATTGCAAATTCACTGAAAGCAAAATTTGAAGCATTAGATGAGCAGACATTGAGGACAGACTTAGCAAAAGCTGAAAAGGAATTGTCCAAGATTCTAGACGAATATGAAACTGTTCAGTTCCTTTTTGGATTCAATTTCTTTTTTTGGAATTTACTGGACTTGTGAGCAAGGCCATGGATTCTCTGCTTTGCCTTTAAAAATATTATTAGGGTTGACAAATTGGGTTTATGGTTCGACTCGACTCATCTATCATCTTTGAGTATTATGAATATTATGTAGCCTCTTAAGTCTTAACTATGGTTTATAGTATAAGGACTGTTTATCATGTCCATGATGGTTTATAGTATAAGGACTGTTTATCATGTCCGTGATGCCTATATGGGTTGAAGATTTAAGTGTTTAATATGAATTTACATAAAAACAATCGAATCTAACACAGAAATGTTAATTCTCTACTAATTAGATAAATCATCTTCGTAAAGGAAAGATACCATTTGCTATTTCTTTTGGATTTTGGATTCTTGAGCAAGGAATCCAAAGATATCTCCACAAAGTAAAGCTTACACACTAAGCAAAGACGGAAACTTTAATAAGTTCCTCTTTTTAATGTTCTTGTCCTAAGCAACTGAACACCATAAGATCAACACCTGTTGTACACGTGTCACGATCTCTGTCTACCCAGCAAAGGAGCGCCCTCCATTCCTTTTTATATGGTCTGTAAGGTTACCAGAAACTTATATAAAGATGCATCATTTGATGAGCCCATGAAGTACCGTACGTCTCTCTTGATCTTCCTCGGATTGATTTCGTTTTCTCTGATTTCTGCTTCTGGGTTTTGTGGATTCGACGAAATGGCTACGCTTGGAGGTGTTCACGAGTCTTCAACCGCTCAAAACAGCGCTGAAATCGACGGTCTTGCTCGATTTGCCGTCGAAGAACACAACAAGAAGGAGGTTTTGTATTGTCACTTTAGTCTATGCGGAAAAAATTCGAAACTTTTTGGATGTTTTAGTGATTTTGTTTCGTGGGCAATTGTTATATAGAATGGTGTGGTGGAGTTTGCGAGGGTGGTGAAGGCGAAAGAGCAAGTGGTGGCGGGTACACTCCATCATCTGACGATAGAAGCCATGGACGCTGGTAAGAAGAAGCTGTATGAAGCCAAGGTCTGGGTCAAGCCATGGCTGAACTTTAAAGAACTGCAGGAGTTCAAGCACGTGGAAGATGCTAATGCCCCCAGTTTTACTTCTTCTGATCTTGGTGTGAAGAAAGGTTGCTTCCTTTCGTCGTTGTTATTACCTACTCGATTTGCGTTTCTCGTTGCAAAATATTGTTTCCAATGTCTTTTGGGGGCTTACAATCACAAATTCTTCATCAGCACTTTTCAACTTTGATCACTTAGTTTATCATGATGATTTGACAGCAGAGTTTGTTTTCACGGAGAATTAGTATCTATAACTGGATAGCTTTCTCCTTTATCTTGAAAATTGTGAACTTCTTCGCATGATCTCTGAATACTAGAGCTGCATTAGGATTTAAGATTTGGAATAATGGTAGAAACGGCATGTCAATGTTCAACTTAGTAGTTTTAGCTGAGGATATGTCATTAATAGTTTATGATCTCAGTAGAATTATTGCTAACTCGAATCTAATAACTAGATTGTCATGGTCCTGGATGGCAAGAGGTGCCAGTTCATGATCCTGCAGTACAAGATGCAGCAAGCCATGCTGTGAAGACTTTGCAGCAGAGATCCAATTCATTGTTTCCTTATGTTCTTCAAGAGATTGTTCATGCGAAGGCTGAGGTGAGCCCTTTGAGTTCGTTTTCACATTAAAAGTTCAAGTCTTTTGTTCATTTTTTTCTGATTGAGCTTTTGACTCTTGCATGATCTAATGTTTTGGAGGACTTGTGCTGCCTAGTTTTGTTAAACATGGCTTCAAGTTGTCTGAGAAGTTGTATAGCATGTGAATTAAGATATTTCTGTATTATATTACTTGGAAACTTAACAAGTTTTAGTTCTTCTTTCCATGTTTTCTTCTTCTGTCTATCTATCTCTAACAAGTTCAGTCTTCTGTCCCTGTCTCCTATGATCATATACTGCAAAAATGGACAAATAGGGTGCTCTTTTTTGTCTTTTCCTCTCACTACATTCATACTTGATTTTCTTTTTTTATGGTTGCTTGTTCTGAAGAATGTGGAAAATGTACCTACTCAGGTGGTGGATGACTTCGCAAAATTTAACATGCTCCTCAAGGTCAAGAGGGGAAGCAATGAAGAGAAGTTCAAGGTGGAGGTCCACAAGAACAACGAAGGCTCCTTCCATCTCAATCAGATGGAGTCACATAACTGAATTTTGAATTTTACTGCTTCTATCTGCTACTGCTACTGTTTTATTTTTTAAAACACGGTAATGAAACGATAACGACCAAACGTGTTTTAATAGGAAGTTTTATTTTTAATAAAAATCACAACCAAAAAGGGGGGAAAAATGAAAACAAACACCCCTGAAATTTATGTTAAACAAGTAATCAAGGATTACACTACTTTTCAACATTTCAATAAAACTAGAGTTTAAATTGTTTTATACACACGTCATAAAAAATTGCATTTATTAAAAAGACAATTACGTAAAATATTGCTTTAATTTGTGCAATTATGATATCAACATCCTTCTAAAATAAATAAATAAATTATGAACGTAATTTTTAAAAATAAAAAGTATGAATTAAATTTTAAAAAATACCAATACATCTGTTTGTCAAGTTTAATAGCAAATCAGATGCTGGTCGTTTTGAGATGCTAGTCATTCTATGATGTTGTGCGCTGCGTTTTATGTGTTGGTTTAATAACAAAACTAGATGGTGCAGTGATTAATTATTAAGGCTTAGTCGAGCTATCCTAATTATATATAAATATATATTTTTTAATTAATCACATAAAGATTTGAGACATTTAGTTGTAGTTAATTAATTTAGTATAATAAATTTTATCTCACGAAATTTTATTATATTTGAATAATTAATTAGGATGAAAAAATAAATTATTTTTCTAATTTTCCCACAAGTATTAGAAATTGGTATATAATTTGATAGCTTTATCATAAAGTTTACAATAAATATGTTTGAATTAAAAATTTAGCCAACAGGTAATTTTTTTGTCATTTTGTTTGTCTTTTAATAACACACATATATAGTTTGCTAGCCTTAATTCATTAATAAGTAGCATGTATGTTTAAATCATGCAGTTATTTAAAATTTTCTCTTATATAAGTTGTGAAATTCTCAAATTAAGGGGGAAAACTATAAGATTTGGAAGGAGAAAATTCTTCTTCATCTGGGATAGATGGACATTGATTCTGATATCCAAAAGGATGAACCACCTAAGGTAACAAGGCCATCGCTATAGCTGAAATTACTCTTTATAAACATTGGGAGCAATCTAATTGCCTAAGTGTGATGTTCATTAAAACCAAAATTTCTACTGGTATTCGTGGTTCCATAGAACAAAACAACAATATCCATAGTCTACTGAAGGCTGTTAATGAGCAATTCGAAACTTCAGACAAAGCACTTGCAAGCACTCTAATTGTAAAGTTTTCATCTGCGAGGCTTACTGATGTCCAAGGTGTGCGTAAGCACATTATGAAGATGAGGGACATTGCAGCTCAGTTAAAGAAACTCGAGGTTGAGATGTTTGCTTCTTTCCTTATGCATTACATTTTGAACACCCTTCCATCGCCATATGGACCCTTTAAAATCTCTTATAATACACAAAAGGATAAGTGGTTAATAAATGAGTTAATGACAGTGTGTGTTCAAGAGGAAGGGAGATTGTCGATGAAACAGGGAGAGAAGCATCTGATTGTTCAAGGAAAGAAGAAAAACAAAGCCAACTCAAAGAGAAAAGGTCAAATGCCAACCCAAGTTGTCATTAAGAAGGACTTCAGGTGCTTCTTTTGCAAGAAAAAAGGATACATGAAGAAGGATTGTGTCAAACATAAGGAATGACGTAAAAAGAAAGGTATTCTAATCTCACTAGTTTGTTTTGAATCTAATATGGTTGAAGTTTGTCATAACACATGGTGGATTGATTCTAGTTATATAATCCATATTACAAATGTGTTGCAGGATTTGCAAACCCAAGGAAGCCAGTGGGAAGAGAGCAGTGTATCTTATCCAGAAACAAGATACAATCATGTGTGGAGGTTGTTGGGAATTGCAATTTAATTTGATCTCAATTTCAAAACTTGTGCCATTTGGATATTCCTTTCATTTAAAAAAAATCTTTAATTTAAATTATAAATATAAATTTGTTGGGAATGGTACATTATCTTATGGTCTTTTCCATTTTAATTTACAAGATAATTATGATTACAATGCAACACATGTTTATAATAGAACAAAATGTTGTGTTGTGAATGAAAATTCCTCTATATTATGACATCAGAGATTAGGACATATCTCTATAGAAAGGATTAAGTGGTTGGTGACTGACGGAATACTTAGTACTTTGGATTTTGCTGATTTTGAACCTTGTGTAGACTACATAAAGGGAAAACAAACCAAAAAATCAAAGAAAGGTGCCAAGAGAAGTTCAAACATATTAGAAATCATACATACAGATATTTGTAGTCCAGATATGGACTTGTATGGTCAGAAATACTTCATCTCATTTATAGATAATTGTTCATAATCTATATATCTCTACTTGTTTCATAACAAGAATGAAGCACTAGAAGCTTTCAAAATATTCGAAGCTAAAGTAAAGAACCAATGTGATAAGCAAATTAAGATTGTGAGATATGATAAAGGTGGGAAATATTATAGTAGATATGCTGAAGGTGGACAAGCACTTAGTCCATTTGCGAGGTATCTTCAAGAACATAGGATAGTAGCCCAATACACTATGCCCGGATCTCTAAACAAGAATGGTATAGTAGAAAGAAAAAATCAAAGATTATTGGACATGATACAGAGCACGCTGAGTAGCTCTAAACTTCCTAATTCCTTGTGGATTGAACCTTTTAAGACAGTTGTGTATATATTAAATTGAGTATCAACCAAGGGGCTATTTCAAAGATGTCAGTTGAGTTATTTAAAGGTTAGAAACCGAGTTTGGGACATATGTGCATTTGGGGATGTCCGTCTGAAATAAGAATTTATAACCTATATGAGAAGAATTTAGACCTAAAGACCATAAGTGGGTATTTCATTGGATATGTCAAAAGGTGTAAAGGATATATGTTCTATTGTCTATCACATCACACAAGAATTGTGAAATCAAGAAGTGTAAAATTTCTTGAGAATGACTTGATTAGTGCGAGGGATCAATTTTAAGATATAGTTTCTAATAACGATCATCTGGATACTCAACCTTCCACCTCAAACAGTAAGATGATTGTCATTCACAATGATGCTCAAGTTCAAATAAATGTTGTACAACCAACTGTTGAAATTCAACAGCCTACTATAAACATAAATGACAATCAAGAAATTCTACAAATTGCTGATAATCTAGTAGATCTAATTATTCAGGAATTACCTTCAAGCATTCAGCAACCAATTGAACAACAGACTTTACATGAGGATGTTGGTGCAACGTTAAGGAGAAATGCTAGAACAAGGAAATTAGCTATTACTAGTGATTTTGTTATATATTTACAAGAATCTAACAACAATATAAAAGCTGAGAATGATCCTGAAACCTTTTCACAAGCTATTACTTGCAATGAATCAAATTTATGGTTTAATGTCATGAAGAAAGAAATGAATTCCATAAAGAATAACGATGTTTGGGATCTTGTTGATTTACCTAAAAGAGCACCAATAGGTTGCAAATGGGTATTTAAGACAAAAAAAGACTGATTAGGCAACACTGAGATACACAAGGCAAGACTCATTGCTAAAGGATTCACTCAAAAATAAGGAATCAATTACATAGATATATTTTCCCCTGTGTCTATAAAAGATTCACTTCGTATAATTTTGGCATTGGTTGCTCATTTTGACATGGAATTGCGTCAAATGGATGTGAAAACGACTTTCTTAAATGTGACCTAGAGGAAGAAGCTTACATGAAACAACTAAAAGGATTCTCCTTTAATAATGATGAGCATTTAGTTTGCAAGCTTAAAAGATCCATATATGGATTAAAACAAGTGTCCCACCAATGGTATTTAAAATTTCATAATATTATCAAATATTTTGGTTTTGTAGAAAATATCATGGATCAGTGTATATACCAGAAGGTTAGTGAGAGTAAAATTTGTTTCCTTGAATTATATGTGGATAACATATTACTTACAACCAATGATAGGGTTTGTCACATGATGTGAAAGAATTTCTCTCTAAGAATTTTGAAATAAAAGATATGGGTAATGTGTCTTATGTCATTGGTTTTAAGATTCATCGAGACAGATTTCGTGGTATTTTGGGTTTGCCTTAAAAAACTTATATTAATAAGAAAGATTTAGAATAAAAGATTGTTCACCTAGTGTAGCTCCCATTTTGAAAGGGGATAAGTTTAATTTGGACCATTTCCCTAAAATGATTTTGAAAGGGAACAAATGAAATACATTCCATATGCTTTTGTAGTTGGAAGCCTAATGTATGCTCAGGTTAGTACAAGACCTAACATTGCATTTGTTGTTGGAATTTTAGGTAAATATCATAGTGAACTAGGATTAGATCAATGGAGAGCTGCAAAGAAAGTATTGAGGTATCTTGAAAGTACCAAAGATTATATTCTTATATACAGACGAACCGACAATCTAGAGGTAATAAGGTACTCAGATCAGATTTTGTTGGGTATGTTGATTCACAGAAATTGATATCAGGCTATATCTTTATGTTTACCTATAGAGTCATTTCTTGGAGGAGAACCAAGATATGTCTTTGTCTTCTTCCTACATGGAGGTTGAATTTGTTTCTTGTTTTGAGTCTACATTATATGATGTATGACTAAAGAGTTTCATATATGGGCTTAGACTTGTAGATTTCATTTCTAGGCCATTGAGAATATATTGTGACAATTTAGTTTTTGTTTTTCTAGATAAAAACAATAAGAGAGGTAGTTAGAGTACACATATCGACATCAAGTTTTTATTTATAAGGGAACATGTTTAGGATAAGAAAGTGGTCATTGAACATGTTAGTACTAAATCGATGATAACTTATTCTTTAATAAAATGAATGTCATCAATGGAATTCAAGGATCATGTTGTTATAATGGGATTGAGTTCTATTATATAGTTTTCATTGTATACATGAGCGGAGCCACGGTGGGGGCAAGTGGGGGTAGTTGCCCCCACTGCTCCCCCACTTGCTCCCTTCTAAAAATTTTTAAATTTTAAATTATTATTTTAAATTTTAATTCCATAAAGAAATTAAAATTTTACTCTCATTAATTTAATTGGTGACAAATAATAATAATAAAATAATAAATATATTAAGATATCAAATAAAAAATAAAATCTGAGTCCATCTATTTTTATTAAAATTAATATTATTTAAGCCATGATTTTTTTAAATGAAAGCCTACAAAAAGAGAGATAAAAACTACATGCTTCATTGACTTTTTTTATTCAGATTTTTTTTACCCTTTTGGCTTTTTCATCACACTACTTTTTAACTTTTTGGCTTTTCTTTCCCTAACTCCACAAGGACTATCACACCCAAAGCGTAAAACAATAATCTATATTGAACGCAATTGAAAAAAGGATTCCTTCACAGGCCTTACCCCGTTCTAGTGTTGATAGGTAAATTCTCACTTCTTTTCTTTGGAAGAATGTGTAGTACGTATAA
>JAOSBP010000005.1:2104385-2130839 GCA_027563825.1 Erythroxylum mucronatum
AATAGGAATATATTTTTATAAATGGTGATATCTAGTATTACAAAGTAAAAAATAAGAGATACATTGATCTTTTTTTTTCATATTTCAAGATATTTGATACAATTTATCATAATTTTTTAATTTTAAAATAAATATTTTAAAAGTTTTATTCTAATATTAAAATAAATATTAATACCTACGTACGTTTGTCCATCGGCCTATGGATGATAGGCTGAACTCATCTTCAATTGAGTGCCTGACATTTTGAAAAATTCCTACCAAAATCAATTGGTAAAAATTGGATCTCGATTGGAAATAATCATCTTGGGCAAACCATGAAGCTTCACAACTATATCAATGAACTTTCTTGCTACAATTTTTGTTGTATAAGGATGAGTAAGTAACACAAAATGGACAGATTTACTTAACCTATCAACTACCACCAAAATTGAATTCTTCCCATTGAATGTTGGCAATCCGTCAATAAAATCCATTATAACATCATCCCAAAGTTGGCATAGAATTGGTAACGGTTGAAGAAGACCAGTAGGTGAAAAATTTTCAATTTTAGTTCATTGACATACCTTATAAGCAGCTATATAATTCGTTATGAATTTGTGCATAAAAGGCCAATAAAACTATTGTGCCAAACGTTTATAAGTTTGTAGAACCCCTGAATGTCCACCAATTGGTGAGTCGTGAAATTCGTTTAGAAGTTGATGTAGTAATGATGAGCTGGGCAGCACTACAACTCTATTCTTATAGCAAAGCAAGCCATTATGTCAATTATAAGGCTGTCCAGGACTTTGAGTAGCTAATTTCTCAATTTTCTGTATGTAATATTCATCTTTTGCTGCACTTTTGATGTCATCCCATAATGAAATTTGAGAAATAGAAATTGCATCAAGGTGTGGACTACCAGCCATTCCTAATAATGCACCGGCCACATTATTCTCCTTGCCTAGCTTATACTAGAGGTCAAACTTCAAGAAATGAGGGAGGAACGAACTTCAAAGCCAGTTCTGATAAAAAAAGATGCAATTCATTTCAAAATAAAACAACTAGGTAGTCCTATAAATGCAAGAAGCATTGACATCTTCAGTTTAAGTGCAAGTCACATATTCAATATCATAATTGTAAGAAATATGGTCACTATAGTAGAGTGTTGTGATAAAGTAGAAAATGATAGAAAGAATTATGCTAAAGTGGTTGAAAATGATGATAGTACAAAAATTGTGCTAATGACTAGTTATACAATTATTGATAACAATGACTATCAATGGTTATTGGACACTAGTTGTAGTAATCATCTAAGTGAAAAAAGGAGGTATTTTCTGAATTGAACGAGAACTTTCGAACATCGATCAAAGTTGGAGACAATTCAACAATTGAAGTTATGGGAAAAGGAAAGAATGTCATCAAACGTAAGGATGGATCACTGAATTTTATTTTTGATGTATTTTAGTCACCAAGTATTTGTCAAGATCTTTTGAGCATGGGACAACTGGCAAAGAAAGACTATGATTTGCATTTTAACAAGCAAGGATGCACAATTAGTGATGTAAATATGGGCTTAATAGCAAAAATGAATATGTCAAAAAATCATTTATTTTCGATGGATGTCAAGTATGATACCTTCTTGTGTTGCAATATTGCAATCACAGATGAGTTAGCACATGCAACTTGGGCACTTCAACTTTGGAAGCATTGAATTCTTAGCTGATAAAATGGGTTATTAGCTTACATGTAATTAAACTTCCTGACTAACAATGTTACGCTTACATCATGGGAAAGATACATCAGGATTCATTTCCTAAAGGACAACCGTAGAGAGCTAAGAGTCTAATTGAGCTAGTGCATTCAGACTTATGATATGTGGATGCTCCTTCAATTGGAGGTAATAAATACTCTATTACTTTCATTGATGATTTCAGTAGAAATACATGGGTTTATGTCTTAACCAAAAGTTTGAAGCATGCGAAAAACTCAAGAATTTTATGGCATACATCAAAAAACAAAGTGACCATGCTCTTAAAGTTTTAAAAACTGATAGAGGTACAGAGTACATTATTTGTGATGATTTCTTGAGGAAGAAAGGAATAAATCAATCGATAGATAGATATTCTCTTTAACAAAATGGAGTGGCAAAAAGGAAAAACAAAACTATAATGGAAATGGTAAGAAGTATGTTGCATTATAAAAAGATGCCTAAAATGTTTTAGGTAGAAGTTGTGGCATGTGTTGTTTATATTTTAAATAGGTGTCTAGTTAAAAGTGTTCATGATAAAACACTAAAAGAAGTATAGAGCGAAAGAATAAACCTCAGTCAGTTGAGGGTATTCGGTTGTATTGCATATACACATGTACTTGGAGAATTGAGAAAGAAACTTGATGATGAGGCAGAAAAATGCATTTTATCAGCTATAGTTAAGAAACAAAGGGTTACAAGCTGTATAATCCAATCAAGTAAAAGGTAATTATTACTCAACATGTTACATTTGATGAAGATGAAGTATGGGATTGGTCAGACAATGAAAAAGGATCATCATTAGTATCAATAATAGTAATTAATTATGTAGAACCACTTAATCAAAGAATTAAACAAGCTCCTAATGATGAGCCAACTTCAATAGAAAGATTTAAAGAGTAAACTTCTCCTCCAACATCACCACTTAGATATCCACAACGAGCATGTCTTCTGCCTACTTATTTACAAGATTATGAAATTGGCAAAGATGATGATCTTGATGATGATAATGAAGATGTTACCTACTATCCTTTCTTTGTATATTGTGATCCAATAACATATGAGGAAGCAATTAAGAAAGATTGTTAGATTAAAGCAATTGAGAAGAACAATGCATGGAAGCTAGCTACTCTTTCGTAAGGAAAGAAACCAATCATAGTCAAATGGGTATATAAGACAAAGTACAAACCTAAAAAAGAAGTGGAACGTTTTAAAACAAGGTTAGTAGCAAAAGGATGCAAACAAAAGCCTGGTATTGATTAGTTTGAAGTATTTGCCCTAGTTGCTAGATTGGATAATGTGCAGAAGATCATTTCTATTGTTGCTCAAAGAAATTGGAAAATATTTCAAATGGATGTCAAGTCAGCATCCTTAAATGGTGTACTTAAAGAAGAATATTATTAAGTGACCATCAAGCTTTGTGAAACAAGGAGATAAAGATAAATTTTACAAATTGAAGTAGGAACTATATGGATTAAGTAAGCACCACAAGTATGGTACACCCATATTAATACCTACTTTCTGAATAATGGATTTTAGAGGTGTTCGTATGAGCATGCTTTGTATATCAAAACCAACAAGGATGGAGATATCACAATTATTTACTTATATGTGGATGACTTAATATTCACCAACAACAATTCTAAATTATTAGAAGAATTTAGGGAGGCCATGAATGCTCAATTTGAGATGATAGATCTTCGTTTGATTACTTATTTTCTTGGCATTGAAGTTAAGTAAACAGACAAAGGTATATTTATTTCTTAACAAAAATATGCACAAGATATTTTGAAAAAGTTCAAGATGGAAGCATGCAAACTAATTTTAACACCAATAGAGGAAAAATTGAAGCTTTTTAAAGATGATAATGGTGAATTGGTTGATGTAACTCAATACAGAAGACCTATTGGAAGTTTAACGTACTTAATAATAACAAGGCCCGATGGTGTTTATAAAGTTGGATTTGCGAGCAAATTTATGGAGGCACCACAATAATCGCGTTGGCAAGCTACAAAACAAATTTTGAGATAAATTAAAGATACACTTGATAATGGAATATTTTATTCAAATGCTCACTGATTGGAGTTGGTAGAATATGCAAATAGCGATTAGGCAGCTGATATTGAGAAGCGAAGAAGCACCTCGATGTATGTTTTCTATTTTGGTTTGGGAGCGTTTTCTTGGTCATCCAAGAAATAACAAGTAGCAGCCCTTCCAACAGTTGCGAATTGTTTTTGAAGAATTAAAGAATCAACAATTTGGTCTTACAAAAAGCTTCTGCGACAATAAATCAACAATTTCCTTTTTAAAAAATCCAGTTTTTCATGGTTGTAGTAAACACATCAACATCAAATATCACTATATTCAAGATTTGGTAAAAGACAAAGAGATTGTGGTTGAGTTCTGTAATTCTGAAGATCAAATTGCTGACATTTTTACAAAGCCATAGAAGGATGAATTGTTCTTGAACCAAAAAAAGGTGCTTGGAATGTCCACATAAAGCTTAAGGGAGAATGTAAGGAATTAATCTTGGTTTCACCAATAAAAAGATGTTATAAGGGAAAATATTTTTTTCTACAAGCTTCAAGATTTAGACTTGTTCAATCACTTATTCAAATTGAATAAATTCACTTAGGTGTATATATTAGTTGTATTTTTGTCCATATATAAAATCGTACTTTTATGAAATTTTATTGTGAAGATAATCACTAGAGAACCTCATTCCCTATAGATAACTAAAAATTTAAATCTTAACACAATGATCTCATGGAAGTGCTTTAAGATTCTCAATGCTTAATATCTACTTAGATTTAAACAATTTGAACATTTCAAAATTTTAAATTATTATTTCATTTAATACATACGACTATATCATATAAAGTCATTAGTAATCTAATGAAATATAAGTATTATCCTTTTATGAATTGTTATTCCATCTAATACATCATATGTATAAATTTAAGAATACAATACTATCATCACTCTTTTACAAAAGGTTGATTGAGTTATTCTTCAAATTGACAAGTTTCACAAGTTTAATATGATTCATAATTAAAAAAATACATATATGCTTGTATATAACTTTATGATTATCGTCATGTTGATTTAACCAATATGACATAAAAAGATAGTCTCAGTTATCCAACTTTGAATTCTTACCATTTATATTAAGCATAAGTCTCCTTTGATCCAACACATACAAACCATTTGTATAAAATTGGATCAACTACTTTACTTAACAAACTATTTCTCATCATGCTTTGAACATTATAATAATTTTGAAACTAAATTCAGTATTAAACATTCATAAGCATGAACTAGAAATACTTATGATCTCTATCATATCTCGTATAAGCAAGAAAAGTTATGCAATTTTTCTTTTTATGACAAATATTATCCTGCTATAGTAAATGCCTTTAATTGATGTCCATATTTATGATTTAGTAGGCTTAATTAAGTGGAACTATTCTAATAAGGTACTATACCTTTCAGCTCTATTCTATGCAACCTTTTTCATCTTACTATCATGATGTTGACACACATCTTACATATTAACATCCAAGTTTATGAAACATTAGTAACTCAAAATCTCAATGCGCTCTATCAACATATCTCTAAAACTTTAACATCGAATCCTCAATAAGGATAACTAGCAACATTGTATAATTGACATAAAATTTTTCTAACTTTGAGAACTCTTTTCAAAACATAATCCTACGTTCGAGAAATTTAGTTCACTAACTTAGTATTAACTATACTAAACAAGGTAAATTATACTCAGAAATCAAATAAATGTAAGAAAAGCAAGTAACTAATTATATGTCATAAATACCAAATGAGATTAGGACTTTAGTCATAAATTTGGTTAATCTCACTATTTTATTTGAAATAATAGCCCTTACTACTATTCAAAAAGATTACTTTAATATTTCTAGTGTTTAAGATTTCATTCAAATATAGTTGATCTTGAATTTTCCCAAAAAACTAACTAAACTTAAATTAGATTGATAACAACTTTATCAATTACATCTTATGTGACTCTTAAATTTTTTATGTGATAACTCTTGCCAAACCATATCTTATATATTATTCTTAACTCTACCTCTTAATTCATATGATCATGAGTTTGCTCATCCAAATCATACAAATTTAGTTAAATAGGACCCACTGTCACAAGACTAAATATATTTGGGTTAAATCAATCTTGAGTTTGCTCAACAAGCCTAACAATAAATAGAACTCTAGTGTATTCTTATAACAATGGAAGGCAACAATCATGTTCAAAACATGTACTTAATATTTTGACGAGGGGTTTAATTTCATTCGTCTAATCAAATATAAAATTGCACGTAAATTGTCACACATATAAAACATATAATTTAACATGCATCTAATATATATATATATCAAACATATAAATAAAGTATGCAACTTATTCACCCATAGTTAGATTATATGCATAAAATATCAAGCTTTATTTGATTACAGTTATTGATCTTCGTAATGTAAAATAATATTTCCAACTTCTTGGAAAAATTAAGTTAGATTAAACTCATTGGTTCTTAAATAAATTAAATTACTATTCTAAATAAAATTTTATTTTGATCTGAAAACAATTTTCAAATCCAATTGGAAACTATTTCCAATTATTTTGACTCCTTTAATAAAGTTTAAATGAAATAAATTATGTTGTATTATAATTTTGAAAAAAATCCTTTTTCAAAATTACATAAGTAACATATTCTAATCTAATTATAAAATATTTCTAATATAATTAGAAATTAAGTTCCCTTAATTACAAAACTATTTTCAAATATTAAAAGAAAACTACTTTCAAAATTAAATAAAACTTTTTATTTAATTAAGAAAGTTCTTTATATTATTTATTTAGAGATTTATTTCTTAATTAATTAGAAACTATTTTTTAATAAATTACAGAAATGTTTTTTCAAAAATATTGAAGAATGCACATTTTCTTAATTAATAAATGAAAAAGCTTTTGAAAATTTAACCAAGAAAAATATTTTTTCTTAAAAAATTAAGAAACTCATTATTTTTTTTGGTAAATCAAGGAACTCATTATTCATAAATAAAGAAAATTTGTTTTGAATAAATTGAATAATAATTCTCTAAACAAAATCATAAATTTAATTTATCTTAATTACATTGAAATAAATAAATAAAATTAAGAAACATTTTTCCTAATTACTTATGAATTTTTTTTCTTAATTTTAAAAAATCTAATTAATTAGTTTCAATCTAATTGAAACAAATTAATTCTAATTTTAGAAGTTATTTTTAAAAAATTAATTAAGAATAAATATAATTATTAATCTTGATAACATTAAGAAAAATAATTAATTTAGTTTTAGAATTGTTTTTGTATTTTAAAACAATTTTAAAATTTATATTTGAAATATGTTTTGAAATACTCTATTCCAAACCACAGATTGAATTACTTTAATTGAAAGGTAAACAAGTCTTAGTGCCTGTTTGGTTCAGTTTTTGAAAGCTGAAAAAGTACTTTTTTCTACCCCAAAAGTTATTTTAAAAATGATTGTTTGACTGTAAAATCCAAAAGTACTTTTTTAATAGAAATGACTTTTTTGGAAGTTAAAATACAACTTTTTAAGAAGCTCAAATTTGGAGCTTTTTAAAAAGTCCCCTCATTTTAGCTTTTTTGTGTAGACATTTTCACGTCATTTACGTTTATATCGCAACCTACCACCACATTACAGAACTACTCGGTTTGTTTTTCTTCTGATTGTTCTTTGTTTCACTGTCAAATTGTGATCAATGTGTTTTCTTGTGTTGTAGTCAGTATGATCGTTGTTCTATTTTGCATCACCATTTTATACGATGATTTGGTCCAAATTCCTTGAACACGCAATTATTTTTTTCCGTTTCTCGATCTTGAATTCGAATTCGGATTGCGTTTCTCTTTAACGATTTGGATTGAGCTGGATATTCATTGTAGTTGACTCTTCTTTTTGTTATCATCAATTTATTCTTTAGATTTAGGGTTTGAATTTTGGGGATTCTTATGCCTTATTCCAATTTTTGTCTATTGTTTTGGCTTATAGTAGCGGGTAAATTCATCTTATTTGATTGGTGTCGTTTATTTTTGTTTCGTTAATGACTAATCACTTTCTTTTTCCCTTTGTTTTTACGGGTGTTCATGGTTTTGTAATTTGGCATTGCGAATAATTTGTTTTGTTGGCTTTCAACAATATTTATACTCATTTGGGATTGTTACCAGCTGCACTTTAGAGGATGGAGCTATGTTGACGTAGTCCATATGAAAATCTAGGAACTGGGTTTTGGTAAAAAGGCTTTTCCTTTTTCCGATGGGTGTGAGTTTTTTAGCAATTTCGGCTGGTTATACAGTTTTAAGCTTCGTGGGTTTGGTATGTTGGATAGAGTTATCGTTGGATAAGTTGAGATCAGAGAATTTAACTGGTGGTAGCTTCATAAACCTAGAGAATGGAAACTAAGATTTTGAGCTATTGTCGGTTCCTTTTAGCACCATTGCCTTGCTAGTGAATTGTGTATTCAAAGTGTTTATTCTAGTTAACGTCTGTGTTAAGGTGAGTTTAATCTTTTGCCAAATAACACTCCAAATTTGCATTATGGCATCCTTTTGGCTCATAAATCTTAAATGATTTTTATGTGGAGTCTAGTAATGTCCACACTGAATTTAGGCAATCTCAGTTGGTTACACCCATCAGAAATGCATAATTGGTCAGTTCTGGTAGACTTTGTGGCTATTAAGCTTGTGAATCAAAATGGAGATATACTAAAGATTAGGACAAAAATTTTAACAACATCCGCTACTGATAAAATGTATTCCTTAGTTCATGATGTGAAGAATATTTTTGGGCTTAACCAACCTTTTAAAGACTTTCAATAGCCATACAAATTGCTGTTCAGTTTTTCACTTTGAGAAGAATCTTCACGTTTATTGATAATGGTTATAACATGGCCTTACTAATCTAGCTATTTAGATCATAGTAAAGGTGAGATCTTGGTGTTGCATATCACAAGTGCTTTCTTGCTTATGAGCTTGATTCACATCATTCATATTTTCGGTTGCGGTGGTTATGAATTTATTTTCAATGTGTAGACTATTTTCTTTGTGGACTTGTATCCTTTTGAAACTCGAAAACTAGCAAAACGACTTATCAATTATGTTATTTATAAGGTGAATAATCTTGTTTGTAGCAATAATAATGTAGTACTTTTTCTGTGTCTGTCACTAAGTTTGTTAGCTACATTTGTGGTTAAGAATTTGGGTTTTTGAACAAGAATGAGAAAGAACATAACTGAAACAGATTCTTGCTTATGTGTTAGTTTCCTATATTTATGAGTCTTAGTTTCCTATATTTATGAGTCTTATAATTGCTTTATGTTTGTTGATGGTGTACAATAGGGCCTTTTTCTACCTCTGGTTATTCCACACACAATTATTCATGAAGGCCTAGGGGTAGTCTGGTTGACTGTTTTATGGTCTTTAAAGGTATATGCTTGTGATGGATGTTGCTTGTTTGTTATCTCAAGCTGGATTTTTGCTATGTAAAGACAGACATGTTTCAATATTTTGTTTAAGCTCTACACTGTTTGCAATTATTTATGCTGCAAAATTTTACTTGAATGTGTCATTACATATCATCTGCTAGGTACCGGTGCCATTTCATTTGGTATAAGATTTTGATAAGGAAAGGTGGACTAAAGATGTGTTTTTTCCTTTTCTTACTTCTCTTCTTGTTGAGCAGAGGTAATGAAGAAGCTTTGTTTGGAACTTGATGAGGACATGATTCTGAAGTATCAAGTTATGCCTGAAGATCTTGATGTGTTGGTCTCTGTAAGATATGATGAGGATCTGAAGCACATGTTTGATGAACATGATCAGCAGGAGAGTGAATGAAATCCAAAGCTCCGTTGAGTTGAAGAGACAGATACTCGAGGAAGATAGTGTTTACCATTTGGACACATACATTGTAGAACTTATTGACTTGAGTTTTTGGGTTTCATACAATATTAGAAGCTTTGGCTGCTAGTGTTTAAGGCAATAGCTTTACCTAATTTAATTTGTTTTTAGGTTTTTAATTTAAACTACAAATGATTTAGTATAGGAAACATTTTTATGCGTTTATGTCTTCTATTCTTTATTTATATTTCCCTTACATAAAAAGGTAGAACAGTAAGAGAAAATATGTTCAAAAAAGGATTAAAATAAAATCCAATTGATGTCTTATTTATAGTTTATGCTGATTTGACGTATATCTCCACATTCTTACCATTGCCTACCTTTCTTTACCACGGAACAAATTTGTTGTGCCAGCTATGTCCGAATAAATTCCAGCCATCCGTTACAATAAGTTGGATGATTAAGATCTTAAAGGCACAGCGGCTAGGATCTTAAAGGCACAACGGGGCACAATAATTCGGGAACAACAAATCTGCTCCCTCTTTACCATTCCTTCACGAAAATTAACCTGACTTTTTCTTTTTCTCTTTTTTATCACCCGAGACACAATCACCATCCTTATCTGGAGAATTATTTACTCTAAACTTCATTCTTTGAACAAATATCAGTGCAATGTATTTTATTTCCCAAGTAAGATTTAAATGTAGATAATATGATTGGATTGAAAATTACATCACCAATCATTCAAACAAAATCATTGATGGATTTAGGAATATACTGTAATAATTTTTATTACAAAATAAAATATAGTTAAAATTAATAAAAGTGCTTTTTACTTTTATATTGCCAAACAGTCTACTGTATAAAGCCCTTTCAAAAAAGTTATTTTTTTAATTGACAACCAAACAGTCAACTGGCTTTTTAGAAAAGCTCTTCTCAGAAAAGCTCTACTAATAAAAGCTCTACTGAAAAAAGCTTTATTGATATAAGCCCATCCAAATAGGCACTAAAGGTCCGTTTGGTTGAGCTTTTGTCAGTAGAGCTTTTATCAGTAGAGCTTTTCTGAAAAGAGCTTTTTTTAAAAGCCAGTTGACTGTTTGGCTGTCAATTAAAAAAATAACTTTTTAAAAAGAGCTTCATACAGTAGACTATTTGGCAACCTAAAAATAAAAAGCACTTTTTATTAACTTTAATTATATTTTATTTTACAATAAAATTATTTATGCTTCTTTATCTACATTAAAAAGTCTCCTTTATTATTGGATAAAGCTTCTTTATCTACATTAAAAAGTCTCCTTTAAGTGTTTACAAATATATCCTTGTCCCAGTATCTTTGTTAATTGGTTGATGATTTTCCTTAGCTACTATCTCAACATTAACTTCCTTATTACTGTTATTTTTTTCTTTTGTAACCATCTGCATTAGCTCTTAGTAGTATACTGTTAAAAACAATATTATCCTGTTAAAAACATCTTCCTTGTTGGATTCTAAACTTTCTTATGTTGGATCAAATATGGTCTCTAGGGGTAAGAGACAGTAACAAAATCATCAAAAAAAATTCATTTTCATCTAATTTCAATATAGAAATCACTGTAGGGAGGTCTTGTTGGATATTCAAAAGTACATATATCCTTTCATAACTTACCCTTTTCATTTTATTTGTAACTTTCATCTAGGCACAAGGACTTGTCTATAAAATTTTTCAAGTGAGACTAACGCAGAAATTTACAAAAAAAAAAACAAAGTAGAAATTTAGCATGTGAATGAAGCAACTGACGTAGACATCGTATGCTTCAGTTGTTGACGCAGACGTTTGTTGTTGACGCAGACGTTCGTTCACGCAGACGAACATCTGCGTTAACAACGCAGACGACTGTGTTGTGTCTTAACAACGCAGACGCAAAAGTTCTTCTGCATCGCACAAACAATATTTTTTAGGACCAAAAAAATTAATAGAAGCAGAACCGACCTTAGAAGACGAGAGAGATAGGTGAGCAGAGAAGAAACAAAACAGAGAGTGGCGTTGTGGTTTCAGAAAAGACCCAAGAGAGAATAGGTTATTTACGTAACTGACGGAAATAAGCATAAAAAGTAGCTTCCTGAAAAAGCTAGAATTTGGGCTTTTTAAAAAAGCTCCTAATTTTAGCTTTTGAAAAAGTTCAATTTTGACTTTTTCAAAAGCTATTTCTACTTGAAAAGTGTTTTTAAAGTTTGCAGTCAAATACTTATTTTTTTTTTCTGAAAATAGCTTTTGCGGTGAAAAAAAGTGCTTTTGGAGCCTCCAAAAGTTGAACCAAATATACACTTAATAGAGCAATGGAAAATTAATTAAAGGATTAACGTAATTTAACGTATGCAAGTTTGAGTTGGTTGTAATGATAGCCCTATTTCTCAGTGGAACAGGTAAATCAATCTTTTGAGTGTAAAGCTCAAACTTTTCGTTGAATTGGATACCCAAGTTTATTGTTAACACCTCCCATTTCAATAATTGTGAATATCCCTAGCAGTGTTGAATTTGAAGGCATTACTTACTATTATATATTATCTCTCTCCATTTCTAAATTACCATTAAACATCTACTTCTTTGGTTAGGAACCGTTTGGTTCCACTTCTATTTTTCTGTTATTATTTTTTGTTTCTGTTCCCTGTTTTTGATTTTTTTTTTCTAAAAAAACGAAAACTTGTTTGGTTGAGATTTGTAATATAAAAACTGAAAACAAAATCCTGTTTGGTTGATATTCCTAATAAAAACTGAAAAAGCATGTTTGGTTGTATTATCATGCTTCTATTCTTTTGTAATTATACTATTATGTGTAATAATTATAATATAATACATTATATTTTTAAATTAATTAATATTCTTTTAACCAGATTTTGAAAACGTAGTAGTTGTTCGATTTACCTTCTTCACTTCTTCAGCCATCAAGGAGATTAAATACATCTCTATCATGCCATTCCATACCCCATCTTTTTCATTTACTTCCATACAATCATTATCATCATTCATATTGTTCAAGCCTTCCATAACTAAATGTAATAACATATATGTGACATCAATCATAATAATATTTACAAAGTATTAAATGCTAAATATAGTTTAAAATAAACATGTGACAATGCATTGTATTCCACACTTAAAAAAATATTGGTTCTTTACATTAAAAAGAGGTATTACATTAAGATAATAAAGTCATGTGACATCATTAAAAATAGGAATTCACGTTAAGAATTGCAAGGCACGTAAATGCATTTAATATTTCATCTTTGCATTTAATGCATGAATACACGTTGCATGAAAGACATTTAATGTTTCAACAGATGCATTTAATGCATGTCCATTATTTTAGTTTAAAGATGAAGCTTTTCATTTAACAAAAAATGATAGAAGCCTTAGAGAGTGAAGCTCCTTTTACGTTATTTTACCTATGTTAGTTTGGAAGTGCTTTCCCCTGGAACATACATATAGTGAAGCTCCTTTACTTTATTTTACCTATGTTATGTTTTAACCCTCCAGTGGAACGATTGACTTTGTAAATGATGTAGAGTTGAAGTAATCCTTTATGAAAAAAAATGATAGAAGCCATGGATGCTGGTAAGAAGCTGTATGAAGCCAAGGTCTAGGTCAAGCCATGGCTGAACTTTAAAAAGAAATGCAGGAGTTCAAGCATGTGGAAGATGCTAATGCCCCCACTTTTGCTTCTTCTAATCTTGGTGTGAAGAAAGATTGTCATGGTCCTGGATGGCAAGAGGTGCAAGTTCATGATCCTGCAGTACAAGATGCAGCAGGCCATGTTGTGAAGACTTTGCAGCGGAGATCCCATTCATTGTTTCCTTATGTTCTTCAAGAGATTGTTCATGCGAAGGCTGAGGTGGTGGATGACTTGGAAAAATTTAACATGCTCCTAAAGGTCAAGGGGGGAACCACTGAATAGAAGTTCAAGGTAGAGGTCCACAAGAATAACAAAGGCTCTTTCCATCTCAATCAGATGGAGTCACATAACTGAACTTTGAATTTTACTGACCTTACGAACTCCATTTCTATCTGCTACTGCTTTGTTTTAGACCCTTGTTCTCTTCTTGGTGACTGGTTTGTGTATCTTGTTAAAGACGATAAAGTTTCTAAAAGTTTTATATACTACTATCAGCCATATAATCTTGTTGCATTCCAAGTGGAATTACCTTAAAACTGAAATCACAAAAATTGGCCTTCAAGATCAATTCAGGCGTTAAAAATAGATGTTAATACCAAGTTTATGCAGATCATATGGCTTGCTCTTGTGTTGCAATGGCCGCTTGCCCTTTGCTTATCGAAAGGACGGTTGATAATCTAATAGTTCTAATTGGTTAATCATATGATTAAGTGTATGATAGTAACAGACACCCAAATGGAATCGTACACAGATGTCTTAGAGAAGAGCTTCTGCGAGGTATAACATATTTTCCTACAACAGGCAATCAAATTACACAATAGTTCACCGTAAGACAAATCTAAGCATTAAAAAGGTAAGGATGTTAGCAAATGGACCACGTCAGAAGATGGAAGAGAACCAAAATGCAATTCAGCCTCCCTTACCAGAAAGGATGAACTTACAGTTCCCACTCGAGCCCTCAACTTCTTGTTCTACCCACCTGCTTTTTACCTCTGTTGATGCCACATAATGACACCCCAAAAGCTAACCTTTCCTAGAAGCTGTTACTAATACTAAGTTATCCTTCTTCGTCATAGTCTTCCTCCTCTTCATCTATTCTAGAACCAAGCTGTGCAAGTTGAAGAGGATCAATAGCCATTTTGTCCACCTCAGAAAGTGACCAACCTGGATACTCCTCATGATTAGGTTCAGTAGTTGGTACTGATGATACTCCCGCTGAGGCCTGAGCAGCAGTCAATGCAGCTTTTGCCTCATCGTTTTCGTTCACATCGGCATTCAGATCAAAGTTCCGCTCAGGCTGATTGGCCCCATCACCTACAACCATATTTTCCTTTGGACCACTATCTGTCACTGCTCCAGGACTAGAACTATTCTTTGAACCCTGTTGTTGCATGATGCAAGGTTCAGATTCAATCTCACGATGGGATGGCTCTCTTTCAATGTTCCGAGCACCTCGCCCACGGCCCCGTCCACGACCCCGGCCTCTGCCTCTGCCGCTGCTTCCTGCAAGGCTCATCTCATGCTGCAAGTACCAAGGAAAGTTAAATTCCATTAACCATCTATTTCGGAAGTGCGTCATGCATAAATGTGTGTCTGTATAAACATACACACGGTGGCAATTGGATGCTATTTATTGTCAGGATCAACTTCTTGAAACACAACAATTATACACCATCACATTGGAAATAGTAGCTGGAACAGAAAAAAACACCACATAGCTAGCTATTTGAGCACTCTAGGAAAACATAGATCAGTGTACAGATATCTGCAGGGGTACCAATAATGTTACATAATGACTTCAAAGGGGTATCTTACCATCTTGCTTCTCTTAGATTCTTCGTCACTATCAACACCCTCATCAGCAATAGGCTTCCTGGCAGAGAAAGAATTCATGTTTAAAATTTAATTTGTTAAGCAGAACAAACTTCACATAAAAGAACAGGAAGGAGAACAGCAGAATGCATTTTGGAGCCACCTCTTGGTTCTGTGATCTGCAGCTTCAGAATGACCATGACCATGACCATAGTCTGGAACTCTCCCTACTATTTCTCTTAGGAAATCAAACACTGTGTAGCTCTGGACACAATGTTTTCTGCAGTTTATAAAGACAGTCATCATAATATGGTTTTCTTCTTGTAGAATATAAAACAGATCAATAGAAAACCCTTTAGCAACTATTCAACCAAAAAAAAAAACACCTATTTTTCATAAACCGAGCCAGACAAGTTACAAAAAATAAAGTGCAGGGTGTCACTCACAGATGCAAAGAACTCATAGTCTTTGCTCCTCGTTGAAGGGTTATCTCATATGTACGATCACAGAGATCTTGCAAAAACAGTTCCAAAGCTTTAGCTGCCATAACATCAAAGAAGAATATGGGGATATTTTCATAAAACTCCATGCAATAATATCAAAGAAGAATAGGAGCCCAAACTCATACAACATAAAGCAAAGATCAGGAAAGCTACTCACAAACTAAAACAGGAACTGCAAGAGCTATCTTCCCAACGTCCTCATCAGCTTGCATTATCTTTTTAATACGTGCCTGGAAAATCAATTTGCATACATGTGCTGTCAGCCTAAGTGAGATGGAGATAGAGGAGAGTGGTGATCAAACCATCAGTACAATTATCAGAATTGTTGGTGAAATGTGTACACATAAGTAAATGCAAATCATCTAACAAAAAGAAAATCCACAAGAACTTTTACTATTTCATCTAGAAACCATAGATACAATTGCACAAACCTTGCTCGTAAAGATCGAAAAATGGAAGCAAATATGTACAAACGGGAACCATGTTTTCACAGCAGCAAATTACCGCAATTCAATCCAGCATCGAGCACAAAAGAAGACCATATTTATATTCTACCCAATACAGAACTAAACGGAACAAGAATGAAGAACACCAAAAGACCTAACCTTCTGTACTGAATTGCGCAATGAACACGAAACCAACCATATCAACTAGAGTAAAGCACAACTCAGACTACATGTCATCATAATAGCCTCGATAAACAGTACAATCGTACAGAACACCAACCACTCCCTTCAAAAACGAAGTACCCGCAACCTAATTTTCCCCAGAAACCCAATCCACAGAATACGAAATTAACCCAAAACCCCAAAACTGCATCACAACCTTTGAATCACCCACCTATTAATCCCAATTATAAATACAACAAACCGTCCACAAACTGCAAGATGAAAACTTCTCCACAAAAACAAACCCCCAACAAGTAATCAAACACAAACTTTTCGAAAGGCCCAAATCTAAAAACAAAAACAGAAATTCCTTAAAAAAAGTAAGAAAGATGCAACACAAAATCCGAAAACAACCACTCTGACACGGCAAGAGACAGAAGAAAGAGAGACTTACGGCTGGGAAACGAGTATCGAGCTTCTTCCTCATACCGTCAGATTTGCATTAAATTAAAAATCGAATAGAAGAAATTTAATTCACGGAGAAACAAAGACCATCAAAGCAATATTTGCAAGAGAAAACGAATTCAGCCCCCGACCATCGAATTGTATATAAGACTTAAATCTAAAATAATAAAAGAGAGGGAAAAACCAAATCAAAATCAAATCAAAACCCAAAAACCTAAACCTAAACCTAATTTTTGGTTCGAAGCTCTGTCTCTCTCTCTGCTTGCTTTTCAAAAACTCGATCTTCTCTTTCCATGGAATATCCGTCCGTACAGGTTTGACGGAAAGGGCAAATTGGACATTGCGTGATTCCTTCTTTTCAAGTTTATATAAATAATTTTAATGTCTTCAAAATCTCCTTTTTTTTAACCTCAAAATTAATATATAATTAACATTTTATTATCTTATATATTTATCTTAAGCCAATTAAAAATGTTGAATTTTCAATTATTCTTCTTATGTGTCTTTTTCACTTTAAAAAGACAATAAAAAGGTTAAAAGAGGAAGGATGATAGAGGAGGAAACCATAGTGATACTACTTGCATTGAACTCTTTCAATATAAATAATAATTAATGTTTGGAGTTTATATGATCAAGATGATACATTATAAAGTGAATTTTATTAAATTTGTTATATAATTTAAATTTTGAGTCAGAGTTGTTAATCTTATTCAAGAGTAATGTTTTAAAAATCAGACCGAAAGGTAAACCAGTAAGACAAAAGGTTTAAAGTTTAAAGGGTTCAATTAGTATTATACCGTCATAAAACTAGCTAAAGATTGAATAAAATTAAAAATTTTGAAATATGATTGAACGAGATTGTCCTTACTTATCGAAGAAGTTGAAGTTTAATTGAAAAAAGAGACTATTAAATGAAAATTAATTTATTTTAATTTATAAGAAGTTAATTGTTCAATGAAAAGTGATCGATTAATTAATAAATTGATCAGTTTTTAACAAACAAAGTTATTAAAGCAAATCGAGTCAGAAAGTTAAAACATAACTAAAAATTTGGATGGTTTAGGATTTTTATAGTTGAATCAGCCAAATTAGTTGAGTTTTTAATCATTGTTTAAGAGTGTGTCCAATTCAATTTTATTATGTGATTAAAAAACATGATTAAAAGATTGTTAGTCTTATTAATTCAATTTAATATATAATTCAAAAATTAGGTTAATGAAAAGTTTGAGTGAACATATTTAAAAGGGTTGGTCCAATTAATCTTTAAAAAAAAGAAGAATTGGGTTAAAAGTGATTAATCTTACAACAAATTAAGAATAATTAACTAGTAGATTTTAAATTTTGTGAATAAGAGAATTTGCAAGAAATATCACTAATGAAAATGGAAGTCATTATTTGATTAAATAATTAATTAGTATTGAGAGTTTTATAAATTCAAAAGACTTGGACTCAAACCTCTTTCTTTTTCTTATTTTGGTTCCTAATATGGATGTTTAATGAGTTAATTAAGGATATAATTAAGGGTAATCTAAAACTTTAACAAGTTGGTTTTTTCTTAATCATGTCATAAACATTCCTTCTCTTCCCGATCAACATTATTGTTATCATTTTTATTGGTTAAATATAGTAAAGTAGGAATATCAATGGATTGAGCCCGCCCTACCTGACCCTTGATTTGATGGCTATAGGCTAGCCTGTGATCCTTATTTAAAAAAATACAAAATGATATTATTTTTATTATTCTGATCGGACCACGGGGCAATCCGGTTTGAACCACTTTCGACCTGCAACCCAGTCAGGCCAAACCATTTTGGCCTATGGTCCAATTAACCTGGGGCAAAATTCCCATCCCTAGTAAAGAAAAGTTAATATTGTGATAAATGGTTCAAAATTTAGTGTCTTGATGACCTTAATTATGCATGGAACTTAAAAGCATTAATGTATTATTAAAGCATGATTATGGTATCACTTTTAAATGAAAACAACAATCCCATTTATTTCCTCATTGAAGATGGAAAAAGCATATGTATGTGCTAACAAATATTACAATATAAAGATAATTTGTGTGTGCTAAATTCCTTCACATTGTCATATCTTATATTTGATATCATATAATTTAATCCAATTTTCAACTTGTTTTATGTCTAAAAAGTTGATGACTTAGAGCATTTTAAATTTCTTCAAGTTTAATGTTCTTTGATTTTATATTAAAAAATATCAGGAGAAGTGATTCTTAACCTTATTAATATTAACATGTTGAAGGGTTATATGACAAGTAAGAAAATATTACAATAGTAAATAGGTAGGTAGTGTAAATTTCTAATGATAATTAACAAGTCTAATGAGTTTTTTCTCAAGTTGGTCTACATGTGATTTCCTAAATTAGAATTACATGAACATTTAGGATATTAATTATTTGAAATGGGAAATTAAAGTAATAAGCTTACTATATTTTACTCTTTATTTGCTACTAATTAATCAATTATGCTAATTTTTTGTGCATTATCTACTTCTATAAGCTATATATGCAATATTTTCTATTACTTAGGAGTGTATTTATGTTCCATTATGACTTAATCAAACTTTGATGTATATTCATTTGAAGATCTTAAATTAGTACTTATTGTGAATATTTTATAAATGATTCTCTTTTGTTAAAGAGATCCACTCCTCTTATTGCATTTCATTTACTTGGAAATGAAGTTGAGTCAATCTAATACAATTTAGTATGTAGTTGCTTACCTTTTCTAAACCTAATTCCACACAAATAATCAATTGAATTGTAAATTACTCCATTGTTAGGTAATACCTTATGTAATTTCCAAAATTTTCTTGTATTAATTATCCCTTCTTTTTTTTGATTTTGTGCATAAATGGAATTGAAATTTTAAATTTTATAGAATTATCAATTTTTAATAATATCTTAAGTCTTTTATTGAATGAGATGTAACTTCCAAATAAGTGACTTCACAAAAGTATTATGTAATCGTAAGTACCGATGCACTTTTTTATATAGTTCTTCAACAAAAATTAAATATAGGCGTAAATTTGTATAATTGTGTTTGATTTTTTTTCCAATTTTTTTGAAAACAACATCTCTATTAATTAGAAGCAAGATTGCGTACTACTAAACCTCTCGAAAGCTCCGATTATAATACGGGCAAAGGCTACCGATATCCACTAATGACCGAACACGTAACTTGTTTCTTGTAAAGCACCAAACCAATTTGGACACATGATACATTCCTAGGCAGGAAAGAATGCACTCTTTTATGGAAGTTTGGGTGTATACAACAATTGAAGAACATATTTGGACCAAATTGTGCTTGTAAGTCCCTCATTTATTGTAACAAATCTCTCAAAGCTTAACCCTTCAACATCTCAGTTCATTTTTGGCTAAAATGGTGCAGGTCATAATTACGGTAGGATTTTGTTTACATTCCTGAAATGATACTGCATTTACTCAAGCCCATTATAAGAAGAGTTTCATGTTCCAAAATTTCCATAACCCAGATACAAATTCTCTTTCTTTTGCGTTCCCAATGAAACCATTTGGTGCAGATCCATGCCCATCTGAGTCTTCTAGCATATCTGCAGCTTCATCAGGAGAAACTCTGCAGAAACTACAAGCTAATGATCAGCAGAGGAGGAACTCGATGGTCGTGAAGATGAAAGACAAAGTGGATAGCTATGAACAAGAGGAGCTTGTCGGTCCAGAATCAAGCAGTTCACGAGTTTTGCTGGATTTGAAGCTCTGTAATAATGTGGAGAACCCCAAGTTAGACCTCAACCTCCACGGCACGGTAAACGCTAGCTCTTCTCAGACAAAGGAGTCCACTGATGAGACAAGACATGAGAAGCAACAACCTGAACAGTCCAAGGTTTTCACATGTAACTTCTGTAAGAGAGAGTTCTCAACGTCCCAAGCTTTAGGTGGTCACCAGAACGCACACAAACAAGAGAGAGCTTTTGCCAAGAGACGTCAAGGAATGGAAGCCAGTGGTTTTGGTCACTTCCCATATTACAACAGTTCATACTCAACCCTCTCAGCGGCACAACCTGCACTCTATGGATCTCTCAGCAGGTTTCTTGGTGTGAGAATGGAGTCACTGATTCAGAAACCACCTTCTCATCCATGGATTCCCCCTGCATATCGCTATGGACATGGTGGTGTGTGGCCTAGGCCAGCAACTACGTTGAGCACTCAACCTTACGTTGATAGGCTAAGGACTGAGAGCTTGAACAATAATATAAACGGAGGGTTTTCATCACCTTCTTCTGCTTGTTCTCCCTCAAATGCAGCCATGAACAGACCATCTAGTGGTGATAACCTCAGAAGAAGTGACCCTCCAAAGAGTGATCAAGTGGATGCTTGTGAAGTTGATCTAACGCTTAAGCTCTAGGCATGTTAAAAGGGTTAAGCCTATGATTAATACTATTATTAATTAAATCTTAATTTCTTTGAGTTTATCTAAGCACATTTCATGTTTTTTTAGATTGTTTAATATAAATTAAAATTGGTATTAATTTTTTTAATTATTTTACCATTTTAGTAATCCAAATAATTAGAAAATATTAAGGTGTATAATGATTTTTATAATTTCTATCTTATGACAGCAATTTAAATTTTCTATATTTGAAGTTTCTCAATATTTGATTTGATACAATCATGACACTATATACTAATAAATGGCATGCCCTAGTTTTAAATACCTATTTAGTAAATTGATATATATGACATATGGAGAAATTAATAGAAATTAGAGTTAATTACTCCCTAATCCTAAATTCTAATCAATTATGATTTTTCAATAATTTAGATCAATATTGACAAGCAAAGACAACATAATAGTTTAATTATAGACCTAAAGCCTATCAATTGTTGTATGTATGGATGACAATAGGTCGGTCCATGAACTCATATTTAGGTGTTTTCAATTGGTTGATTCATGAGCCGAGACTCATGCCTAAACCTAGACTGGTTTAAAGTCTAATTTTTTTAAGCAAAACGATAAACTCAGGCTCGGACTCAATCAAAAAAATTGCAGAGTTGGCCTATTGTCATCCCTAGTTGCATGAACAAATAAAAAAGATAGCATAATTTAATGAGACAAAGTAATTAAGATTGGTTCACAAATCTTCCTCAATTATCCTTAATAAATTGAGATTCCCTTTATATCTCTTAATATATGCATATATTTTCTAATAAAATAAATTTGAGACAAAAATTATAATTAAATAAACATAAGCAAAATTGCATATATTATCACATAACTCCTCTTAAATTGGTTTAAACAAAAAAATTTAAATATTTTTTAAAGTATCTTTAATAATTTTTTATTATACCTTTTTATTCATTTATTAAATAAATTAGGATCATATTTAAATCAATATAAAACTATAAAATCTATGAATACCTCCTCTTTGTTTTTTTCCCCATAAATAGTGTCAAATAATATTTATTATAAAATTAATAATTAAGATCGAATTAAATTAACTATAAAATTTAATTTTTGATATAAAAAATTATAAATTAATCAAATATTTTTTATGCAAAATTTATTAATTGAAATTTTGAAATCTGGGTAGTGAGTAGTAACAAATAGGAAAAGGAAAAAAAGAAGAAGAAAGACTACAAGCAAAACAGAGTCTACCGAATCAAACCATTCACTCTCGTACCCGCCGATCCTGTCATCCCATATCCTTGGGTTAGTTCTTAGTTCACTTCTTCTCCTTTGATTGGTTTCTGTAGGTACCGTTGACTACTTTTCGTCTGAACTTTCTTTATGGGATTTTTCACGTTTCCTTTTATTTTCGTTTTTGGCTTGTGGGAATTCGTGGGTTGTGATGAATCCAAGGTTTTATGTCTGGGTTTATATTGTAGAGTAAGTTTCTTCAAATATTTACGTGGGTTTTCAAAAATATTGCAACTTTGTGGCTGTTTTATTTTAGGGAGTGGAAGCTGTGTTTCGAAATTGGTTGAAATTGTGACTTCTTGTTCCATGGAATCCGTTTCGATCGATTGGTTATTGAGTTATTGCTTCTGAGAAGATAATTTGTTTGTTTGTTTACCTTTCCTGATTGTTACAGCAAGCAGAGCAATATGGATTTGAGTGCGTTAAGCGAAGCCTTAGCCTCAGAATCATATGAAAGGATTGCTGACATTTGTGATGATCTGATGCTTAAGGCAAGTATCTTCTGTGCTTCTTGAATTCTTCTCCTTCTTTTTTCCATTGTTTTTCTTTTCTTTATTGGGGTTGTGTGGGTGAGTTTCTTTGCCAAAGAATGTTTGTTGTTTCATGTGTCGAATGAAACCTTTTACCTTCTCTTTAAACAGGTGGCAGCAGAAGGTGTTGCCTTTCAGGAGGAATGGCCTTATGCAATTCATCTTCTTGGGCACTTTTATGTAGATGATATGTATTGTTCACATCTTTCTTCTTGCTCTATTGTTTATAATTGTTAAGCTTAGTAGGGTTTTTGGGCAATTTCTGTTTTTAGGAAATTCAGGCTTTCGGAAGCGGTAGTTCTTTCATTATTGTAATAGATGCAGTCATTTCATTATTGTCAGTTTGCAGGATTTTAGTTTACTTGTCGTGAAGTTTGAGTACCTGAACACTAATTGCTTATCTCAGATTCGTAGATGCCTGAAACTGTATTGGTTCCATTGCTGTATGTTCAATGCAAATCATAGCACATGTTTTTGATTTTGCAGTAATAGTGCCCGATTTCTCTGGAAATCAATACCGGTATCAGTGAGGGAGAATCAACCAGAATTAGTTGCAGTGTGGAAACTAGGTCAGAGGTTATGGACTCGTGATTATGCAGGCGTGCATGAGGCTATTAATGGTTTTGACTGGAGTCAGGATACTAAAATTGTTGTTACAGCATTTTCAGGCAAGTCTGTAGACTAAATGTTGAGAGAACACACATGTTGGTACATGAAAATGTCAAGGCTAAAAGTTGAAGCAGTTGAGGTTTACATACTCAATAAGTTGATAAGAACTACTATTCTAGTTTGTTGATCAGACCAATATGGTTATACTATGTGGCTTTTAGATATTTCTGCTCTGTTATCTGTATGATTCTCCTGCTTGCTGGTGATATAAATTAGTTCACGGATATCAAATATCATTGGTATGTGTAGTACCAATAAAGGGGAAAAAAAAGAAGGCATGGTTGACCTCCTCTAATCTAATCTCCTATTTTCGGTTGATTTCTCCAGTAAGCGGTCCATTTGTGTAGTCTCTTGCGTTAGAATTATCGGTTGAGTTTTTCTATTGTTATCTTCATCTAATTGCACATCATTTCCTCTGTTACTTCAGATATTTCTTCTGTGAAATTGTATTTGCATAAATTGAATGCGCTGCTGGATGCGCCTCTTTTACTCCCGATCTTTCTGAAAACAATGCATCTACCTGAGTTTTTAAAATGTTGGATTTTTCATAATGCTTTAGGCCGTTCTTTTTTTGCAGAGCTTTACACCAAGAGGATGTTTCAGTTGTTACTATCTGCTTATTCAACAATCAGTATCCAAGATACTGCCCGCTTTCTTGGGATGAGCGAGGATGATGCTACGAACTGCAAGTTCCCCACTCTTTAACAAATTATTTCTTTCAAATAAGCTTTCAAGACAATAGCTACACCTTTGACTCTTTCCTTTGTTACTTCTTACATTCTGTTATTGATGTTTTAGTCCAACTAAAGGCCCCCTAGGAAGTATAAGTTTGCTTGAGAAGATTAGTAGCATTAATGTTTTTTTATGATGGGTATATAGTGCTGAAAATAACATCCATATTTTTGATTGGTGATTCTTAATTTGCGAAATAATTTCTGTAGTTAAGCTTGTATAGCTAACAAGTTAGCATCGAGTTCCATATTTACCTTCATAGAGAAGTTGTCAAGATTCATTATGAGGTGTTTTTCGTGTACTAATGTTGTACTTTTGGTTTACTGGCATAATATGCTCAGCCACACGTTACGATCACCATTGATATTCTGGGATTTTCCTCTATATCACCATTGATATTCTGTTATGTTATCTTTATGCAGATGTGTCACGACATGGGTGGATTGTTGATCATGGTTCTCGAATGCTAACTGTAAAGAAGCAGCCTGTTGTGGCAGAGCAGAAGCTGGATCCATACAAGCTACAACGTCTAACCGAATATGTTTTCCATCTGGAGCATTAACCAGAATTAGCGAAAGTGACTATGCTTCTGTTTAGATTTGAATCATTGATTAAAAAACAGTGATCTTTCTGTATTTTACACTGTTATATGGTGCCAACATGTTATATGAGTAAAAAATTTTGAAGTATGCAAGCTTTATAATATGAAATTAAAGAGCATATTTCAGATGATTATCTGAATCTGTCTGAAGTTCGGAAACACTATTCATAGAGTTCAGTTTTTAACTGAATTTCCTACTTCTTTGGTTCTAATATGCATGGTGAAAGGTGTTTATTGGCAATGCCAGAGATCTTTCCTATATTATAACACAAAGAATCATGACTGTTCAAGAAATTTACACATTCTGGTGAATAAACTTGTTCTATTCTCATCCTACACAAAAGCTCCCATGTTCACTTGCTGCATAGACATCAGAGAGCAGTCTCTGTTTCTTCCTCTTTGGCTTAGCAGGCCAATCTTCCCACTTGCCTCCAAAAACCTGATCTTCCTCCTCAGTTTTAGTTGAGACACATTCACGTTCTTCTGCTACGCAGTTTTTGGCAACCCTGAATCGATTCCACTGCTTAGACTGGTTGCTGAGTAGCACTAGTTGCCGGGCCACCTCCATTTCTGTGAGGTTAAAGAGGGTTCTTTTCGTTTTCGCCATTGTTGGAGTTTTGGTTTGTTGGTTCTTTTATACGTGTGCTTGAAGGCGGTACGGTCATTGAATCCTTATAGGAAAAGGAAAACATACAACTTCAGCGTCGTAGTCCTTGTACGATTCGGAGAACCCAACGATGCCGTTTAACTGAATAATCTCTAACTTGTCACTCAAGAAAATTTCTTTTTTACGATTTCGGTTTTTTAAGGAAATTTTGATTATATTTAAACACATTAAATTTCAAAATTAATCCAATAATAATCTTAATTTGGATTTTGGAAAATTATAAATATAGTTTAAAATAATTAGATGGAAATTAAATAATAGGCATATTCTAAACAAATATAAAGTAAACAACAACAACAATACTCAATAAAAATCTCACCAAATACTATCATTTACTTTGCTGATGAATTCTTTGCAAATTGGAAAGAGGCTACCGAGGCTTTTGGCCGACTACAAGTTCACGGTAATAACCCAGTTGGTGTTTATAACTGGTGTAAGCCTGATGTGGGTTGGTTAAAATGCAATGTGGATGCTTCGATCTCTATAGGGGATAATAGCTCGGGGTTTGGAGTAGTTCTCAGGGACGATCATGGTCGTTTTGTTCGGGCTCTGTCGGGTCACATTCCTGGGTGTGTTGATGCGTTTCTGGCTGAGGCTATTTCCATTAAAGAAGCTCTGAGTTGGCTTAAGGCTCAGGGGCTAGATCGGATTGTTATTGAATCGGACTGTTTAAGTGCTATTTCTCATATTCAGAATCCTACAAGCAATTTGCTAGAGGTTGGTACTGTGTTGGCTGATTGTGTTTCTTTTAAAAACGATTTCCAGTTTTTGTCCTTCCATTGGACTTCTCGGAATGCTAATAAGGCTGCTCATACGTTAGCTAGGGTGGCTTTGTCTTATGCATACCGATTTGAGTGGATTTCTATCC
>JAOSBP010000005.1:2130939-2151748 GCA_027563825.1 Erythroxylum mucronatum
AGCCATAACATATTCACGCTGATAATCATCAAGCATTTTTCTCACACCACCACAAGAGCAAGCTAAACAAGAACACAACATGCTAGAGAAGGGCGGAACCCTAGTTTTGTTTGGAGGAGTATTTTTTCGGCGCAATAGTTGCTGGGTAAAGGAGCTAGGTGGAGAGTGGGAGACGGAAATTCAATTTCTGTTTTTACCGATCCATGGTTGAATTGCGATGAGGGTTTTTTTATGCGTACTGCTCCATTACCAGGTATGGAGTACTTGAAGGTTGGCGATCTTTTCAATTCAGACAGTTCGGGATGGGATTATTCGTTTGTTAATGGAATTTTAGCTCCGGCTGATGCTCTGCAGGTGTTTAAAATCCATATTTCACCGTCTCTACCTTCTGATCATTTCTGCTGGCATTTCACCAGTGACGGTT
Organism: Erythroxylum mucronatum; assembly: GCA_027563825.1. NCBI lineage: Eukaryota > Viridiplantae > Streptophyta > Magnoliopsida > Malpighiales > Erythroxylaceae > Erythroxylum > Erythroxylum mucronatum. The sequence goes on from JAOSBP010000005.1 coordinate 2,131,364, forward strand.
TGTACAGTGTTAAATCAGGGTATAGAATTGCTACTGGACAATTCTCTTCTATTCCGGAGTGTTTGATTCATGGTCAATGGAATTCTCTCTGGAACGCTCAGCTTCCCCCAAAAGTGAAGGATTTCCTCTAGAGAGTATTGCGTGATTTTGTGCCTTGTAAACAGAGACTGTTGGAGAGGGGGGTTTCTATTGATCCGGCTTGCATAAGATGTGGTCAGGTAGAATCCATGAACCATGTGCTGCTCACTTGCCCCTTTGCCCGTCATATATGGACCACTGCAGGTATCACTATACAGGGGGACGACATTAAAGGCTGCATCTTTTCGGTTTTACTTGGTAAGCATTCTGCGTTGGGCTATAGGATTTCTGTGATCTGTTGGAGTCTTTGGTTCCATCGAAATTTGCTGTGTTGGGAGAATAAGGATACTCCTCCAAATGCTATCATATATTTTGCTGATGAGTTCTTTGCAAATTGGTAAGAGGCCACCGATGCTTTTGGCCGGTTACAGTTTCATGGCAACACCCCAGTTGGTATTTATTCTTGGTGTAAGCCTGATGTGGGATGGTTAAAATGCAATGTTGATGCTTCGATCTCGACAGGGGATAATTTCTCGGGGATTGGGGTTGTTCTCAGGGACGATGATGGTCGGTTTGTAATGGCTCTGTCGGGTCACATTCCTGGGTGTGTTGATGCTTTTCTGGCTGAAGCTACTTCCATTAAAGAAGCTCTTAGTTGGCTTAAGGCTCAGTGTCTAGATCGGATTGTTATTGAATCGGATTGTTTAGGTGCTATTACTCATCTTAATAACCCTACCAGCAATTTGCTAGAGGTTGGAACTGTGTTGGCCGATTGTCTTTCTTTAAAAAACGATTTCCAGTTTTTGTCCTTCCATTGGACTTCTCAGAATGCTAATAAGGCTGCTCATACGTTAGCTAGGGTGGCTTTGTCTTATGCATACCGATTTGAGTGGATTTCTATCCCTTGCAGTATTATTTCCGTTCTTGCTCTTGATTGTCCATCGGTTGTTATCGAAGTAGAAGAGGCTCTAGGGTCGGGTGTTATAGGGTAAAGCCTATTGGCTTTGGGTTTAGTTTGCTTCTTCTAGTTTGATGCTTTAATTTAGTTTAATGAATCTGTTTGGTTTCAAAAAAAAAAAAAAAAAATCTCACCAAATGCAGGCTCGTGAAAAATCAGTGTACGAGTCTTACTCCTAACTAATAGAGAGATTGTTTCTGAAATAAAATATTTACAAAATGTTTTGATTGCTAAAATTGAAGAAGGTTTAAATATAAAAGTTGTTGAAATTAATTTAAAAATTTTAAAAATATAATCTTTATTGAATTTTTAAATAATTAATTGATTTAAATTAATAATTATATTTATCTTATGATTTAGTGCCTGATTGGTTGAGCTTTTGAAAGATGAATAAGCATTTTTTTTCCACCGCAAAATTTTTTTTAAAAAAAAATGAGTATTTGACTATAAAATAAAAAAATACTTTTTAGTAGATATAAATTTTTTGGCAGGTAAAATATAACTTTTTAAGAAGTTTAAATTTGGAGTTTCTAAAAAAAGTATTTTTTCAGGTAGATTTTTCAGATCAATTAATAAATTTATTTTTTAGTCTTTTTTGTTCTTATGTTTTACACATAATTATCACAATATTCACATATACATCTTTACATTTATTTTGATATTTATATAATATTATTTAACTTTTTTATATATTTTAATATTAATTTTACTTATGTTATAATCTATATAAAAAGATTTGGTTAGATATATTTTCATTTATGTTTTATATATTTTAAAGTTATATAATAATTAATATATTAAGCTTTGAATATTGTTTAATATATTTTAAATAATATTTATATACATAAATAATTTTTATTATATAATAAAATATAATTAAAATTAAAAACATTTTTTATTTTTATGTTACTAAACAGTTTATTACATGAATCCCTTAAAAAAATCTTTTTCTCAGATGACATTCAAACCATCAATTAAGTTTTTAGAAAAGCTCTTCTAAAACAACTATACGTACGTATAAGCCCATCCAAACAGTAAAGTAACCAAGTCTTCACGAAGTCGGGCACTGAAAAATATCTGTTCTTCGGACAAGAGAGTTGCACCTGAATGCTGTTATGAGCATTACAAGGACGTACTTGTCGCCGTCGAGGTGGCTTACGTCACCGCTGACAGAAAAATTATCATCTCCGATGTGTGAAATGTATAGGGTCACCGCTAGTTCTTATCCACAACTCTCATTGTCTAATACCAAAACGGACACTTTATCTCTTATTCAGAGTTCTGGTGTTATTGCTTGCCTTCGTGCCACTAGGTAACTTCTCTCGCTCTGAGCCTCTCTGGGTTGAGTTATTGTGCTGCATGGAACTGTAGAGCAATGTTCTTCATGTGGGTTTATGGTAGAATGGGGTGGAGGGGGGCTTATCAATGCTTTTGATTTGATTGCAGTGCAGAGCTCGCTTTTGAAGCTGCATCAGCCGCACTCAACGGTGGCATTTCAGTTGTTAGTTCTATATGCATTCCTTCGTTTCAGTTTCATGTTTGTGCTTTTTGTAATAGCTTTAAGAAGGAGGGGATTGAACATGGTCTTTAATTGGTTCTCTGTTCAAGGGCTTTGGGGTTTGTAACTGTTCGACTGAAATCAGATGTTGAACTCTTTCTTATTCCCAATTCGACTGAAATCAGTTGTTGAACTCTTTCTTATTCCCAAAATTTTAAGGATTTGATGTAGTCTGAAGGGCTGGAAAGTGCTTTTCCCTGTTAGTAGAACTTCTAGCTGCTTCTATTTTCCATGAAAGAAGACTTGTAAGTTTTTTCCTATGCAGGAGTTCTAATCATTGTGTACTTTTCTAATGGGACTATGATGCATCTATTACTTTCCATGGAATGCAGCTTGAGATTGTGATGTCCACCCCAGGAGCACTTCAGGTTTTCTTTGATGTGCCATTTTCTTCCCACTATTTTTCTGCTTTTGATGACCCTGAATGAGACCAAATTTTTATGTTTTTTGCTCAGGTTGTACATCAGCTGGTGCAGGACCATCCCAGATTGGCCATAGGGGTAATCTTTCTTCTTGCAAAATCTTGGAATGCTTTAACATTTCGTATTGTTTTTTGTGCATTTGGGTATCGGGCAAGGGTAAGATGGAACATCTTTGAATGTTTCAAACTGTGTCTCCAAATAGTACTATCTTTCTGGGTTATGCCCTTGCTTTATCTGATATAAGTGCAACTAATGAACATTATGGTATATGGAAAAGAGCAGCGTTGAATCGTTAAATACCAGGGCCTCGTACAGATTGCAAGTGCTTGTCGTTGTAATCTAATCAACTGTATCATTCAGGTTGGTACTGTTTTGAGCTCTAAGGATGCTATAGATGCAAGGAATGCAGGGGCCAAGTTCCTCATGAGTCCTGCAATAGTGAAGGTGTCCAATTATTCTTCAAAATGTCTCCATTTTAATCACTAAGTTAATCTTGATCAGACCTAAATACTTTTAACTAATGCTTCCAATTTCAGTCTCCTATTTCTGTTCCTTGTCATTGATTAATCCTGCTTCTTTTCTGCTTTTTCTCAGGATATTATGGATGATTTCTCTGATGGAGAAGTCTTATACATACCTGGCACAATGACTCCAACAGAAGTAAGATCCCTTTAATTTTCCATTTTAAATTTCAGCAACTCCTCAACATCTCTATGATAACCTTGTAATTGATGTAGTATTCAGCTACTGCACCATATCTATGGTCGGATCGGTGTCTATATCAATGACAAAGTGCTGCACACTTTGCTCTGTAGTATTTTATTAGAGAATTTGATCCCCTTAGCTATTCTTCCTGGACATATTAGTCTGAGTTTACTGCTTTGCTGCTGTTCAGATATTGTCTGCATATAATGCTGGTGCCGAGATTATCAAGGTGAGATTGGTGGAGTTCCTACTTCTCACACTGGTTTCTATATGAGAACTGCATAAGATTGAAACTATTTTTTCTTACTTTGCTGGAAGCATGTTCTTCTAAGAACCGTTTACAGGTTTTGCATTTTTTGATGGAGTAGGTTTATCCTGTTTCTGCACTCGGCGGTGTCCCGTATATATCGGCAATTAAGAAGCCTTTCCCTCACATACCAATGGTAGCTTCTCAGGGCATAACAATAGGTTGGTTATTTAGTACAGTTCATCTTTTTCTTGAAGATCAGATTCAGTAGTTGTTCTCTGACAAAGTATAAGTAAATGTCTGTAGTTTTATTTAGACTAGTACTCAGAAAGGTCAATATGCAATGACTTGATGACATTAGCTTCAAAATCATTGATCTCAAGTCACCTTGTACCATTTTAATACACAATATCAATCATTTAGTCTGATTATGAATTGTTTTGAGTTCTGATGCACGTTCAAAGCTAACTGCAGATTCTGTGGGAGACTACATATCTCATGGAGCATCTGCAGTTGTTTTATCTGACGCCATATTCAGAAAAGACTCAATGCTTTATAGAGATTTCAATGCCATAAATCATTCTGCATACCTTGCTTCTTTACAGGCAAAAGAAGCTATACAAAGGTGAGTGTCACTACCGTCAGGCTCATGCAAACATAATACATATTGACTTGTTCTGAATTCTACATATTTAATCTGTTATCGAGTTTGCTACAACCTCATTCTCGACTTTGCTACCGTGCAGAAACAGAAGCTAAAACAGTTGCCTGCGATTAATTCCCTCGACTCATCTGTATCAGACCTTACCGCAGAAGTGTGCTTGATGGTGTTGATGCATTTTGACAAGATCTGAGTGTGGAATGAGAAGGTAGACACAAGATCTGTACTTGTATTTGTTTTAAACCAACACCTAAACCAATTTACTCGCTAACATGTCACTTGTTCAAGGATATTCTGATGCAGGAGCTGAAAAGCTTCTGCAGAATTCTTGGTGGGTTTTTCCCACTGAAGAAGAAGGAACAAGTAGTGTATATTCCAAAGAAAAAGTATGTATACAACAGTTCTGGTTTTGGGAATTGTCCATGTCTCTTTTCATGCACTATCTACTTCTAGTGGCATGCAGGAAAGGGAAAGCTTGTAGCCAATATTAGAAACTTTATTATAAAAATTTTTGGTGTTATTTTCTTAAAATTATTTTCAATGTTTTTGAAATAATGTTAAAACATACGTAATATTCATAACACGTATTAAACTAATTAGATTTGGTTGTAATGTAATTTATTAAATTAAATTTAAATTCATAATTTATTATAATTATTTTAAATTATTGATCTGAATTGGATTTAATCGATTTATATCAAATTTAAGAATTGAGTTTAGTTGTTATATTAATAATATTTTAATTAATTTGTGTATATTATATGTGTTTTATTTATATTTTTAATAAAAAATTGAAATAAGTTTTCTAAAATAAAAATTAAGAATTGTTTTTGTTTCAAAGAATCTTTATAAGTAACATAAATATAATTTCAATAACAATTATAATTAGTATCGAAATATTGTAATTATATATATTTTTTAACGAAAGAACCTGCAGCGGCTATCCTTTGGATGTGTATACTGTGTAAACCTCCAGATTGACACAATAGCTCACAAATCATACCAATCGGGTACTCCGTACTAGACAAACTCTGTACGATAGACTTGATCGATAGAGCGTAGGTAAGAGAATCGAACATAAAATTTTTTGACCTCAGTGCTTTTTCATTCTGCTAACTCCACCACTCCTTATAGAACATAATTATGCTTAAACGTAATGATAAATTATGTCGAGTCGAACTTGAAGAGTGCAAACTTGAAGTCGAATTTAAGTTCAGTTTAACCTTTTAAATAGGGATGACAATTCCTTGGTCCGACTTAAAGTTAACAAGTTAGGTTTAAGTTGATCGAATCTTAAGTTAGACTCAAGAAGTTGAAATCCGAGACTTGATTTTTATTTGTAAAATTACGTTGTCTTGTTGAAGATAATGTTGTTTTGTTTTGTCAACCCTAATTATAATTTAAAATTCTAAAATAGACATTTCTAATGTTCCAAATTAAATTTTAATTTTAGTAAAAAAAAGTAAACAATATCTAACAAAGAGAGGTTGACCAAAAAGTTAGGTTGCGATAATAACAAACTACCGACCAAAGTGCCTCCAGTCAACATGTGTACATTAGATGTTTCTAGACATTTCCGAGTCGGTGGTTTGCTATTTTCACGAGATTTTGACAACGACCTCTCCTTTGCTTTCGCCTAATTTCCCGTTCTAACAAAAAAAAGGCCTTACCTTTAATTACCTTCTCTCTCTATATATGCATATTCTTAATGTTTGTAACTATAAATATAATATAATAATTACTAGTTATTTTCTTAAATTGAGGATTAATTTCATAAAAATTTAAGAAAAAATTAAAAATTAAAATTTTACAACTTAAATTTATCTTTAATTGGTCTATTTTAATTTATAAAATAAGTTAATTTTATAAAATTAAGTAATTAATCAATTTTTAATTACTTAAACAAATAAACAGAAAATAATTAAATATAACCGAAAAAAGAAGAAAAAATAAAAAATAAAAAAAGGACAAACTCTCTTAATTGAGGACCTCACAAACCATTAACAAACATTTACAGCAAACATAGAGTTAGCGGCACCACCAACAAACAGCATAAGCGAGAAAACTAAAAGCTGCGAACCCAAAATTTTATTCGTTCATTAATCAATTTGTCCCTATCCTTCTCCTCAATCCTTCTGTTGCCTTTAGGTTTGTTCTTAGATCTGTTCTTGTCCTTCTCTTTTTTCCGTGTTGCTTTTGCTTTTGTGGGTTGTTTCTTTCATTTTTGTGCTTGTCCCAGATCTTCATTGCAATTCTGTGTTCAAAGATTGTTCCTTTTGTTGGTTTCGCCTCTTGAATTTGCTTTGTTTGGATCGCTTTGTGTTTTATTTTGGTGGGTTTGGTTTTATTTTTAGAGATCTAAAGTTATGTATCTGGGTCTATATTGTACGGGTCTTCCTCCTTCGTTTGTTGCACTGCACAGTGAGGTTATGTAGGTTCTGGGACTCGGGTTGTTGTTTCCTGTCGAATTTTGTTTTGATTTTTCGCGGGCATTTTAAAAGTTGCAATTTTTGTGTTCTGGGAAAGGAAAGTTACAATCTTTATCAGGCCTGTGAAGGTCGCCTTCCAGTTCTCTACTTCGGTTTTTTGGTGTTTTTACTCATGAAAATCTCGAGTAAATGCTTCATTTAATCGGCTATTGGCTACATTCTCTTAAATGGATATTTTTAACGGAAATTGTTATTTGGCTTTTAGCATTTTTGGTTTGCTGATTAGAATCAATGGCGATAGTGTGCATTGATTTCGTTCTTATAGGAACATTGCATGTTGTATTTTTGCTTAAATAACATATCAAATTCTATGTTTGTCTTCCTAAAATATTTATGAATTAGCCTTCATGTCTTGAGCGCTTTTTAGTTGTGTAGTAATACTCGTTTGGGACATCTGTGTTGAAGACTGCCAAAGATCTTCAGTTGATGTTTTGTTTTATTGATTTTTCTATCAATTTGGAGCCTTTGGATTCAGATAAGTGTTTCTTTAAATTTCTGTATCTGCTGGGGATTAAAAAACCAAGTATCAAAATGTCTGTTGTTTATTGGTGAAGGTTTAACACCAGAATTGCCCAGCATCTGTTGGGTTTGTCGTAACTAGAGCATTGAACATTGTTTTACACATTATTCATAAGAGCAAGACTTGAAAATGGTCCCATGATACCATGAGAAGATGGCCGCATAGAAGTTACATAGCTGACCTACATCATCTTGATAACTGCTTGCAAGTACTTGTTATATCAGTTATCCACCTTTCTCCTTACTGTATAATTTTAACCAGCAGAATTCATTTTCCTTCACATTTTATGTAGGTAATTCATCTTATACTTCTCTAGAGAATGTCTCCACGATCAAAGTCCAAGGGGAAGTCCAAGGATAAGTCCTCTGCCAAATCTGTCAAGGAACAACAGAAGGGTTCTGTTAAGCCTTGTGGTTCTACTAACACTTCAAGTGGCAGTCCAGCAAATGCTTATAACCCTCTGTCGGGCACTTTCCATGCTCTTGAAATTCCTTCAGGTACTTCATCCCCACCTTTAAATGACAGTAGTCATTTCAGGAGTATAGATGACAATGATGAGCATTCCAGTAGCCCTCATGGAACAGTATCTGAGTATGATTCTGTGTCCAATAATGGGAGCTGTTCTGGTGAGTCGGAAGACCAAAAAGAGAAGATAGCCAACTCAGCTAGGTTAGAAAATGTGCCTGGACTAGACAATGAAAAGCGAGAGAAGATTCGATTAAAAAATGAGAAGAAACATCAGCGTCAAAAAGAAAGGCGGGCACAAGAGTTGCATGAGCGTTGCACAGGCTATCTAATGTCAAAAAGGTTAGAAGCACTGTCTCAACAGCTTGTGGCCATGGGGTTTTCTGCCGAGCGGGCAACTCTGGCCCTTTTGTTGAACGAGGGCAGGTTGGAAGAATCAGTGAACTGGCTCTTTGAGGCAAATGAAGAGGAAGTTCGCAGCAAAGAGAGTAAACTTGTCGGAAATAGTAGCTTAAAAATAGATATTACTGAGGAGCTTTCTCAGATGTCAAGATTGGAGGTGCATTTCAAATGCTCAAAACAGGAAGTTGAAAGAGCTGTTGTTGCTTCTGAAGGGGATCTTGTGAAGGCAGAGGAGACATTACAAGCACAAAAGAGGGAAGTGCCTGTTGTACCACCAGTCAGACAAGAGATTGCTGATGCAAAGAACCTGAAAAGGGTGGAAGAAAAGCCTGTAGTTGCTACTTCATTGACATCACAGCCAAGGAGGAATGAAAGAGACCCTGTGAAAACAGCAAGTGCATTGCCAAGTTATGCAGAACCTGCTACTAGCAGACATCTACAGCTTTTGAATCAAGAGAAGGCTTTGGCTGATAAAAGGTGGGTCATGGCAGGATCAAACCCATCTTTCTCAACAGCTGTTGCATCACCAGTCCAAGGGATTCCTTTATCAGCAAAGCTAGAGATCAGGCATGGTATTGCTGGAAATGACGTGAATAGTTCTCAGCAGATGATCAGGGAACCCATAGCTGTAATGCAGCATCCACAGTCTGTAAATCCCATGCAAGATCCAGTTCCTGGCATAAGTGCCTTGCATTCTGTACCAGCTGGATGGTATTCAAATGATGTTACAGGCGATAGCATAATGCCAAATGTTAAATTACTACAGAACAGTGGAAACCTAAACCGTGTAAATCAGAATTCAGAGCAATTTTACCACCCAGCATCTTATAAAGGAACCCAGTTACTATCTACTAGCCCAGTTGATTTCACATCCGAGCTGGTAGGTTCATGGGGCATGATGAGGAAATCTCTTGTAGTTCCTTCAGATCTCCATGGTTCATATGGCATGCCATCTACACCTTCACTTGCAGTGCCATCATCACTTGGTCTATTTGCTGGCTGGGGTTCGGCAAGAACTTCAGGGTCATCTGCACATGTTGATTGGAACACAGGCGGCTTGATACCTGATTTAGACTATACCAGTGTAGATTGGACTTTGGATTCAAACTTGTTACCCTCCAAGTCAAGTGGGTTGTGGCTGGGAATTTCTTCCTTGTTGACGAACAGTTCTGCTACAAGGATGAGCGGTACAAGTGGCTCCTGCATACCAGGATTACGGGACGGTGGAGTGACACAAGAAACATCTCAAGCTGGTCTGCGTGAATGGACCTCTCCTTTTACAGGAAAGGACATGTTTAGTTTGCCTAGGCGGTATGTTACTTCTCCTTAGGACTACTGTAGGACTTTGGAACAGGAGAAGGGAATCAATGCGCTTGTGGCTGATTTGGATCTTGAATCCTGATGATTGTTTCTTGTTTCCCTCCTAATTGCAATTATTAGTTTCTGGCTTTACATGATTCATTTTGTGCCTTTCCATTTCATTGCATCTCTCTTTTCCCCTTATTGTCTGGTTCTTTCAGAAGCTAGCAAATATTTCACGCTAAAGGGTGGTGGTGAAAACCGGTGTCTCTGAATTGTTTCATTCACAAACATTAAATTACAAGCTAATTGAGTAATAAAATGATACTTTCATCATCTTGGACATAAAGAATTCTAGGCTATCTATAAATCCTTTTACTATTAAGTACCACTTAACTGAAATGTTCCTCCAGTTGATAGGCTAGCAACTAAGAATTGATATACTGTTTATGAAGGAGATGAAGAGGCTAAGCTCAAATTTACTTCTTGATTCATTCTTGTGTTTAAAGATCAAATCTATTTTAGTGCAAATACTGTGAGACAAGTATACTGCCTTTAAAACTATTTGTTATTTCAATTTCTTTCTTGTCACCATAAATGTGATTCTGAAATTTGCAGTTATACCTTCAAACTGTTAAGTCGTTACGGATTTGACTAGAAATACATATCATATTTTGCTAGTATCTAGGCATAGAAGGATCCTGAATCTAAAAACGTTTCACAGCAGATGATAATCCTACAACTTATGATGGTTGCTAACCAACTTTACTCCCCAAGGACGATCTCGGCAGTGTCTTATGTAAGGAACAAGAGTGCCTGCATCAACCTTTGCTTTTGACTTGCAGTCAAAAGTCAAGGGGTAATGAAAACAAGGCTCTCTGGAGTTGTCCCTTCCACAAGGTGGATCTCGGATGTATTGGTTATTCGTCTTGTACAAAAACCATGGCTTCAATCCTCCCAGACCCTGTGCCACATAGCCAAACGTCGACCACGCACTAGTCACTAATACATTACTCAAACTTAGGAGATATATTTCAGCCCATGCCTTCATGTTGTGCATGTTATCACCAAAGTGTTGATAAGCTTCATGGCTTGGCTGGTAAACTCCAACGGCTTCACCTGTTACTGTTGGATTAGTCCAATACATGTTCTTTATGTTCTCATAGAACTCTGGATACAAAGATGTCACTAAGATAGCTTTTGATGTCCCATTTTGTGTTGGTCTAGCTGCAGATTTCTGGGTGTCTATCTGTGGTAGCAGTTCTTCCTTCTTTCCACATGCTAATATTTGATCCAGAACAGTTTGGAGTGGAGTTGATTTAGGCTTGAATACTCTTACTTGGAGACCAATCCTCTGATCTGCTCTGGCCAAGTATGCCTCATAGAATCTAGTAATCAGCCCCCATATATGATTTGAGGGATTGAAAATATAGTGACCCAAGTGGTAGAAAACTGTTTCTTTTTCAGGGAACAATTTCTTTACTTCTTCCTCGAAAGATGGCAAGAGAAAGAAAGAAGGAACAAAATATTGATCTGACAGCAGAAGCAACCAAGGTATATTCTGGAGATGATCTTGGCTTTTGTCACAATAGAAAATCCTATCTTCATCATCTCCACCGTGATTTAAATTGAGATATAGATATGGAGGTATTGTTTCCATTCCTGCATTTGTTGCTTTCTTCATCAAGCTTCCCACACTATGTGAATGCTTTACCTTATCATTACCAAACTCATGTTTAAGAGGAAATTTTGAAGGCAATAGCCATGATGACTTTGGAAATGGCTCACAGAAGAGATCTCTCATATCACGTCCAAAATCAACGAGTAGAATCCGGTTTGTGAGAAGTGCATAAAGAAATGATGAAACCATGCTCACCATTCTGTTCCCCAAGCCATTAGCAGGCATCCATACAATGTAATTACACTTGGATGTTTGATTGACTTGATTACTCTTCAGTTTCTTGAGAGCATTTCTGTAGGATTTGGTATTAGGTCCACAGGCTCGATGAAGCTTTTCATACTTGCGCAGTTTTGACTGCAAATAGGAAGATGGTTTATAATGCGATGATCTATGATACAGGAAAGACTGGTACCTGCTTAAGCAGGAATCTTCCTCAATCCCAGGAGGGAAAAGTCCATAGAAGAGCTTTTCATCGTCTTCACTTGGTGGTGAAGACGAATGATTACTTGCATCTGGTTGGCCCTGGGGAATCATGGTAGTCTGAGTAAAATCATCTTTTGAACTTGATCCATTGAGCAGTTTGTCATCTGTTGCCATGTTCTCAGAGCCAGTAGTGTCATTTATCGAACCTGATGTATTGTGTAAATCTTGAGTAGATTGGACTGGAGCCTGATGGGTATCACCTGCCAAGCTTGTTTCATTGAGTAGTATTGAATGATCAGACGAAATGTTTCTTGTAGAATTACAGTCGTTCTGTGAGTGATTCTTTTCTGTACCATTAGCCATTTCATACTTAGCCATGTTGGTATGCTGAGTGGAATCATTTCTTGAACCTGATAATCACATGCATACAAAAGGAAAAATCATGTTTAATGCATTCATAACCAAGTTTTTGTTTCTTATTATAATTCATAAACAGATATTTGATAGAGATGGTCTTTACCAGGACTTGGCTCTGTATCATTACGAGCTTCAATAGGACTCCAAGTTATACTGAGTTTTTGGTTCTGGAAAGTCTCGAATACCACGAATAGTCCAGGCAAAGCAAAGAGGCACACAACTAAGGCTGCTCCAAACCTCTTGGAGTCCAATCCAGAATTGCCCATGGCGGCTTGAAAGATTTCCATGTTTTAACGTGACTGCTGACGCTTCGTCGAAGTGACCACTGTCAGTAAACGTTGTGATCAGTTTTGAGATTTCGAGTTCCCGGAATAGTTCAAGATCAGTAAACATTCCAAGGAAGAGACATCCATTTCCAGAAGATCAAAATCCAACAAACAAGAAAGATGATAAGAAGTGCAATAATAAGCAATTCATCTAAGACCCTTTTTTTCTTGATGAACAAAGATTAAGTCTTTGCAAGAAAAGTTCAAGAACTCAAAAAAAAAAAAAAAACTGTTCTTGTTCAATAACAAAAGCTTAATCAACCAAGAAAGAAAATTCTTCAATCCATCTTTCTATTTTCTTTTCATGATTCTCCTTTCCAGTGTTCTCAATAATGAAGAAGAAAATGTAATATTCCTAAGAACCTAGCACAGTATTTTCTGTCAATAATCTATCAGAATCATAATTCATAAGGACCTGCATTATACACAAGGTAAGAGCAGAGAAGGAGATCATTAAAGGGTTAGCAAAAGGATTTCTTTATGAAAAACATGATAAGCTACAACAAAAGCAACACATACCAGGATCAAAACATGCAGATTTCCCAGTTAAAAACTTAAGAACTTGAGATGTTATTCCCCCGAATCACCAAAGTTTCCATAAATCCTTACACTCCCAAGTTTTTACTTTTTTTCACTAAAACTTGCGTACTCCCCAGAATCACCAAAGTTTCCATAAATCCTTACACTGCCAAGTTTTTCCTTTTTTTCACTAAAACTGACGATTTCTTTCCTCTCAATCTCACTAACCAGGAGAGACCCTTTCCTTCTTTAAGTAGAAAATTAAATACTAAGCTGCAGATGGTAATATGGAATTTTAGCATGATCCTGAAAATCTATGGTAAAAACATCGTACCTGGTCAATCTCATAACGTAAAACCGGGCAGTCCTTCGTACACTTTAACTGAACATGTTGGCTAAACTTAAGGCTTCACTTACTAACAAAAGACCATTGTCCAAGGAATCTGAAGATTTCCTGAATCATGTCTGGTGTTCGAATAACTTACAACAGAAAGAAGGAAAAAAAAAATACTGAAACGAACTCATGCAGTTCAATACTACGTTAAAGAGATCCAAGAACATGGGAACATAAGAAAAACAGACAGAAACTAGAGATTGAGGAAGAGAAGGTCAAAGGGTACTCAGAACAAACCTTGTAACGTTAGTGGTGAGTTCTGGATGTTCTGAATTGTACAGTTCGATTGCTCAGTGATGAAAGAAAAGTAAATCAGATTGGATTCTGTGCATGAAGAACACAGATCAATACTAAATAAATAAAAAATCCATGAACTTTATTAAATAATTAATGCTCAATTGTGAGCTTTAACAATCTAACCATATAAGTCAAAAAAATTTAATTACCAGTTTTAAAACGATTTGGTTCCGTGAAATTATGTCGGCGTAGTATTCTTTATATCATCCACAGACTCCATTGACAGCGATGGAGGTCCTATCAATCCACATTCTTTGTCATCACAAGTCTTTTTTGTCACTACATACAATAATTTACGTATTCTTGTAGTAATTTTAGTAACATATTTATGAGATTTTTGCATTAATAAGTTATTTTATACTTAAAAATTTTCATATACTTATATATTCATTTTAATTTTGATGTAATTTATTAACTAAAATTTCACTTAATTAAAACATATCTTTTCAATATCTACTTAAGTTGACAATTTACTATTATCAACAATAAGAATATTTACCTATAATAACAATATTATTAAGGGAGAGCCTAGGAGCAACTAGTAAAATTTACTAATCATAAGATAAGAAAATCGCGTATATTGATAATCCCGACTCTCGCAAAGCAAGAAACTTTATGCACGAATTAATTATAAAGGAAAAATTAAAGGGATAAAGTATAAGTAACATTTGCAATTATATTATAAAAGCTTGTAACGAAGGTAACGTGGAATTTACGTTGATTGAGATTGGGGAAATTAAAATATTTTTATCTTTTGTTTCTATTATTTTTCTTGAGATCCGGACAATAATATTTATGTATGATTGAAGACTAAACCAAGCAAATAAGTAGCCATAATTTAATTTTTTAAAAAATTTGATAAGTTCGAGTATTCGAGTTTTGGACATATTCAAAATATTCAAACCTGTTTATTAGATCGAATTTTGGAAATGTTTGATTAAATTTGACCTTAAAAAAATAGGTCAATCTTCAAACCGGATTTTTTTTTATGTTTAAACTTAATCGATGTTTTAAATATCGGAGTGAAAGTTACATCAGTAAAACAAGAAGTTTAAAAGGTTCAATAGGTATTAGTTCGTTATAAAGCTGGTTAAATATAAAATAAAATTAAAAATTTGAAAATATGATTAGAGGAAATTGTCCTTACATATCAAATAATTTGAAGTTTAATTGAAAAAGTTAATTGTTCAATGAAAATTAGTTAATTTATAAAAACTTATTAATTTACGAAACTAACTGATTAATTAATAAACTAATCGATTTTTAATAATAAAAGTTATTAAAATAAATCAAATCAAAAAATTACAAACTGAACGGAAAAATCAACTGGTTAAAGATTTTCGTGATTGAATCAGCCAAATCTATTGAATTTTTTAAAATTGAATTCGATTCATTAACTTCGAGTTGAATTGTTCCCGATCTTTTTTGTGGTCCTTAATCATATTCTGCGGACCACAAAAAAGATGATAACCATAATTTTAAGGTAATTTAATATTTTTATGGAAATAATTTTTATCATATATTTCATACACATATGGTATATGGCTATGAAATTGACGTATTAAGTATTGTCAAAATCTTACAACTCATCAAATCTTAAGATATTAATACTAATATTTTACATTTATATTTAATTATCAAGTTTATTATTTATCTCAGATTTCAATAATTAAAGATAAAAATATGAAATAATTTTATATTCTTTTCCCTATATGAGAATTTAAATAAAAAAATCATATATTGCTAATAAAAATCACCATACACTATAAACCAACAGTTAAAATATCTAACCAGTTCGATCAATATAATTGTAAAAATTTTGAATCGCCTAATTCTTTAGTTCAATTTTTAATTTTCTGATTCGATTTACTTTAATAATTTTTTGCGTTAAAATTCGACCAACTTATTATTTAATCGATCAAAATTAACAATTTCTTATAAACTAAAATAAATTAATTACTTTTCATTTAATAATTTTTTAAATTAAATTTTAAATTCTTCGATAATGAAATGGATTTGCTGAAACTTCGTCACAAATATTTGCAATTACGATGTTAATCCACGATCGCAGATTAATCTGTAATTCGCAATTTAAAACTAAAAATTAGGCAATATATTGCCAATTTTGATTTGCACAAACAAAGGTGCAATTATTGATAATGGAAGATGATGATTAACAAGCTCAGCCCCTCAATCAAGCAACTTTATTGACAAGCTTTATTCCAAAAGTTGCATCCTCACAATGCTTTACATGAGGAATAAGAGTACCCAGATCAGCTTTCACTTTTGTCCCTGACCTGCACTCATAACTGGGGGGAATATGGTAGCAAGGTTCGATCGAGTTGGGTTGACGGCAAGCCGGATTCGGAGTCATTCTCTTCTCCGGCATGTACAGAACCCATGGCCTCAAACCTCCAAGGCCTTGAGCTACATAGCCAAAGGTAGACCAAGTACTAGTGACCAGATCATCACAAAAGCTTAGCAGATTCATTTCAACCCAGGCCTTCATGTTGTGCATATCATCCCCAAAGTGTTGATACCCTTCATGGCTTGGTTGATAAACTCCAATTACCTCTCCTGTCATGGATGGAGCTGTCCAGTACATGTTCTTGATGTATTCATAGTATTCTGAGTACAATGATACAACTAATATAGCCTTTCTTGTCAGGTTTTTGGATGCTGGAATTGTAAGGTTTTGAGTGTCTACTTGTGGCAGCAACTTCTCCTTTAGCAGACAAGCTAGAAGTTGATCCATCACCCTCTGAAATGGGCTATTCTTAGGATTAAAGACTCTTATCTGCAGACCGATCCTTTTGTTTGCTTTAGCTAAATAGGACTGATAAAATCTTGTGATAAGTCCCCAGGCCTTGTTGGAGGGAAGAAAAAGATACTGAGCCAAGTTGTGGAAAACCATTTCTCTCTCAGGGAACATTTTGTTTAGTTCTTGTTCGAGAGATGGGATCAGAAACAGTGATGGGATGAAGTACTGATCCGATTTTATGATCAGCCAAGGGATTTTTCCAAGAACAGCTTGGTGTTCTTCACAGTAAAATAGCTTATCACGATCATCACTGTTGTGAGGTAGGTAAATATACATAGACAATGGAGACAGATTCATGATTGCGTTGATGTTGTTGAATCTTAGCATGTTCCCGTAACTATGCGGAAACCGGTGATCGAATAGTTTGAACTGATTCTTCAGAGGAAAGTCTGCAGGTAATAACCATGTTGTGTTTGGAAATGGGTCACAGAATAGATCAGCCATGTCGGTCTCGAATTCAACGAGCAAAACCCGATTCGTGAGGAGAGCATAGAGAAATGATGAAGCCATGGACAGAATCCTGTTTCCCAACCCTTCAAGACCTAACCATACAACATACTTACACCCTGTGGGTTCAGAAACATTGCCAGATTCAAGTCCTTTCACTGTCCTATTATACGTTTCTGTATAAGGTCCACATTGCTTGTGAAGCTTTTCATAATCTCGTAGCTTACTCCGGAGATATGGAGAAAGCTTATGACTCGAGCTTTTTCGGTATAAGACAGACTGGTACCTGCTTAAGCAAGATCCTGCATCTTTTCCAGATGTCGAAATTTCACCGAGCAACATGTCATCAGGCATATCAGTAAATTCAAATGAGTGACTATCTGAGTCCAGTTGAAGAAGAAGAATGTTTCTTAGCACGCAAAAGGATCAAGAAAATAAGTTTTCACAAGAACTAAACCATGTTTTGATTGAATCTGTGCAACTCAAACATTAATCTAATCAATGCCATATTCAATTTGCAGATAGTAGCATA
This sequence comes from Erythroxylum mucronatum, assembly GCA_027563825.1. Taxonomy (NCBI): domain Eukaryota; kingdom Viridiplantae; phylum Streptophyta; class Magnoliopsida; order Malpighiales; family Erythroxylaceae; genus Erythroxylum; species Erythroxylum mucronatum. Next base: position 2,149,025 of record JAOSBP010000005.1, read on the forward strand.
TACTTCAGGCCTTAGATGAAAAGTTTCTGATAAGCAGAATTGAATCCGAAATTGTCACAGTTTGACTACTTTTCCTGATAATTAGCAATTGAAAACTTCACAGTTAACATGGAACATATCCTTTTTCGAGGATGAGCAGACAATTCTGTTGATTGAAAAGCAAAAAGGACAAGAAAGTTGCTATAATAAGCAATGCAAGGGACTCACCTGCAGAATTCTGATCTTGTCCTTTCAGAATCGTGACTTTGGAAAATCCTCCAAACAAATAGAACATTTGGTTCTGATAAACGATTGTTATCACAATAACCAAAGTAAAAGCCACAGAACAAACAATCAGTGGTGCGCTGAACCTCGCCATACTGATAAACCCGATTCTCTTACTGTCAAGAACCTGTGAGTATTAGCATAGAGCACATCAAATCCTACAGAATTTAATTCTTCCAACTCTCAATTCATAGATCCTAAAGAAAAATCTGCCACAGCCTGCAATGTGCTCCTAATTTCACTTGTTAAGCCTGGAAGGGAAGCTTCAGAAAATCAAAATTCAATGTAAAGATCAAGCTTCACAACATAGATCAAATCCAAAAAAAGAAAAAGAAAAAAGATAACATAACTACAGTTTCTGCTTTGCATGCATTCTAGAAAGCAGGTACCTAGCATTCACTTGTCACAGGTTCTTCCCCTCCTTAAACCTGACCCTGAATCAATCTATTAAGTTAAAAGTTCCATTTTTCTCGTCGTAGAAAGTGCTCGTTCTTAAGTTCTTTATTCACCTTTACGCAGAAAAATAGTAGCGTGCTAGTTTGCTAAATGATATTGAATTAGATTGCCAATGAACAATTTGACTTAGTTTGCTGACAGAAGAAGTCACTTCATCCTATCATGCCCTTTTAATCTGGAAATTCCTGCAAAGTTCTAAAACATCCAAATCTGAACTTCTCGGTTTGCAATTACTGGGGAAAATCTTTTTTCCTGAAAAGGGTGGTTTCAGGATTTTTATTTGCATCTATGTTATCACAGATCAGGGAAAGTCTGTCAGGGAGTGCTTGAGATAATTTTCAGGAAAAAGGGTCACTTGCCAAAGCACCCAAATGATTAAACTAAGCTTTCTTTAGTTACAAGACTTGCACAAGCCAAAAAGCATCACAACTAAAGGCTTGTCAATATTTTTGATAGATCCAAGAAATCTAATAATCTATTCCATGACTTGTTAGGTGCAGAGACTCCATGGTTAAAATACTGCCAGATCTTGAGCTTCGGCAGCAAAACTGGAGAGATTTGCTTATTCCAGCTCTTTCAGAGTTCTATTATGCAGTTCTGTGTAAGGTCCAGAACGTCTACGGGGATTCTTGGTAGTACTGTAATTCGAGGAGGACGAAGGCTGTAGAGTCGATTTTTTCTGGTATACGGCACTCTGATACGCATTCCTGATCAAATCCTGAAGACAATAGTCAACCAAGAAAGCTTGCAGGCAATGCTAATGGCATATTTGGACTCAAATCCAAATTAGATTAGATAATAAATTTTCAAATCTAATTAATAATGAAAAATTAAATTAACTTGAATTTAAAATTAAGAAATTAAATTATATTTAGTCCAAAAAAAATAGTTTGAGTTAATCAAATTTTAGTTTAAATTTAAAATTTAAAAATTGATCGGAACTTCTTTTTTTAAACAATTTTGTTTTGACTATAAAAATTTAAGATCAAAATAATATTATTCTAAAAGGAAAATCCAAAATAATATTGTTTTGAAGCAGTTTAAATAACTCAACCTGAATTTATCTATTATAGTCCCCACTTTAAGAAAAATTATCTCAATTGAGTAAATGTTTTTTCTTCTTTGAATGATTAATTAGTTGTCGTAAGTACGGATGACATTTGAACCCACGCTTAGTCCGATCTGCCCCAACTCACCCCAAAATCAACAAGTTAGGCCTGAGTTGATTAAGCGTCTGGTTTATTTTTACAAAAGATCAGGCCTCGGGTCAGGTCCGTGTTTAAGCTACCCAAGTCTGACCTAATATTAAGATTTGGATAGAAGTTGTCAAGCCTAGGCAGACTTAGCCCAACCCGAACTATTGAATTGCTAATTTATCAAACAATTTTTAAATTATATAAAAGTATATAACATCCAATTCATTAAAATAACAAGAAGATCCATAGGATCGAGTGTCAATGTAACACAATATGAAACAAAATCCAACCAAACCATCTTCAATATAGTTCTTTGCCTTGTCTTCATTAAGACAGTCTTCCACTATTTCTAATCCTTGTCCGAACTTCAAACAAAGCAATCTCCATATCTATAGCGCTCTCTTAGTGAAGAAGACAAGTTCTTAGTACTAAACATCCTTTGCACGTACGTACCCTAAAATTCTGCCGAATCCATGTTCATGGAACTCTGTGCATGAAATTTCCCTGCAAATCCCTCAGTTTTCGAACCTGACCATGTTCGTGAATCGTTCCTCTTGCTTGCTTCAGAATCAAATCTCTCTCTATATATATACTTTGCATTTTCAGTTGCAGTCAATATCAAGCTCTCGAGTGAGCTTCTTCTTTTTTTTTTCTTTTTTTGTTGTTGTTATCTTTTATACACCACGAACTTGGCAGAACTCAAGCTCCAAGTGTATAACAGCAACTCTAGGCTACTCAAAGCACCTTCAAAGAAAAAGGGTTACAGTGGATTCACCAACAAGTGTGCGTGCTTGGTTAAGGAGCAACG
>JAOSBP010000005.1:2153436-2169114 GCA_027563825.1 Erythroxylum mucronatum
ACCATGCATGAATATGTATGTGAAAGTTCTTCCTTTCCATGCAACTTTTGATCTGATGCTTAATCAGATTGCAGCTTACTCGGATGAGGCTTTCAGATCAGATGCGTAATGTTTGTCTGTCTTTTTCTTTTGAGTTTGTCCCTGTTCCAGTTTCTGTAGTGGAGAATGAACCTGGATTTAATAATTCATCAACCGTTTAATTTTTATGATTGTAGAGAGTTCGGACTTCAGGGTGGGCTTGCGACTGGACTTGAGCTTGGGCTGCCTAAGTTTGGTTCGGTATGAGGCCCGACAATTGTGTAGAAAATGACATTATTTTTAATTTTAACTAAAAAAATTTTAAAATTGGGTCAATCCAAGATGAACCAAGTCAGGCTCAAACTTGGGTTTGGGCCCTATCAGGTCTCATGTCGAACCTGAACCAAGGCAAAAGATGTTGGACTGAACTCAGCCTTGGGCAGCCCAACATCCAACTCATTGTTATCCCTAATTGCCGGTAAGATTGACAATCGCCCTAACAAGTTTCTGGTTTATTTTTTGATTTTACTCTAAGTTAAAATGTAGTTGAATTTGTTCAAATCTTTTAAACCATCAAACTGATTCTTTCAATTTAAATTATTTAAAATTCAATTAATTCAAGTTTTTGTCTAGATTAAACTAAATTTGAATATCTAATTATAATATTCTTTATTGATTATTCATTTATCATACAATTTTGTAAATATTTTTCACTAAAATATAAAAAATTAATTAAGGTTTGTCATTTGATTATTAATAAAAAATTAATACAAAGGATTTTATAAATATTTAAAATTATAACTGTTATTATTATTTCTAGATTGATTAAAAGGATTATCTATTCAAATAGTTATACTATGCTAATATCATCAATTTATAAATTATTAGATTTATTGAGAAAATTTTAAATAGTTAAAAATGTCACAATCAATGAAATAGTAAAGAATAATTTAGAAGTTAAATTATGCAGAAAATCATTAAGTATGAGCAATTTTTTAACAGTAAACTTAATTTTAATTACCTAAATTAAATGGAAAAAGAGGATAATTATATAATACCTAAGAATTTAAATGAAAAGTTTAGAAAAATATCAATCTGAACTTATTTTGATTTCATCTAGTTCTTTAAAATTTTATGTATGCATATTTCAAACTAAAGACTTTTAGTGTAAACTAAATTAATCTTAAATCAATAAGTTAAATTTGATTTATTTAAATTCACATTTTGTATTTATTTCCTGATCGATTTCAAGTTTAGATTTAAATTTAACTCAATTAAACTCGAGTTTAACTTAACTAAACTTAAAGTCAATATATTAAATTTCGTTTTAACCAAATTCATATTTAAATACTCAGAGTTGGAATCGTTTGAACTCAAGTTCAAGTTTGATGAAATTTTTTGAGCCCGACTAATAGTAACAAATTAATTAGACTATAGTAAGTTTGGCAAAACTTGCTCAACTCGACCTAACTTGACGTGGTTAGGTCTGCACAATCTAAAGTCAACATGTTCGACCTAAGTTGACTTGGTTATTAGCCAGACATAGAGATGTTTGGTTTACTCGAGAAAATGATAATAAAAATAAAAATAAATACTATGAAGAATGAGAATGGATATAATCATTATAATTATGATGGTTGGTTAAGGAAAATGAATAATTACTACTACCATTGATAGCAATTGTTTTGTTAAAAATCTTGATAAATAAAATTTTGTGAAATTTTTGTTTTACATCAAATTTTAATATATTCTAATTAATTATATTTAATATTAATATATTTTTATTAATTATATTTATTTAATTATATTGTTTTACAAAAAAAGAAAAATAACCTGTCACACTCTGTGACACTCCTCTCACAGACATGGCAACGATCTGTCACGCTCGTAACATTTGTGCGATACACAAAAATGACTTTTATTCCTCTCATATTCGAAGGGTATTGAGTAATTCCCAAAACTCGGATATAAAAGTACTATTCATGTAATGATAATATATAATCAACCAATTGTTTTTTATTTCTTACCCATTGATATCTTCTCAAACTCATTAATCAAGCACCCCGTTAAGATCAAACTCATTTTTGAAAAAAATCTTAAGTTTCTAGTCGGGCTCGGATCGAGGCTGTTATATTCAATTTGGCCTGAAGTTCAAAATTTTTGTATAAAACGGCGTTGTATTGAATAAAAAGACATTGTTTAAAAATTCAAAATATATATTTAATTAGGCCAGTTCGAAGCTTAAGTCTAACCAATTCATTGTCATTACTGAACTCAAGTCGAAATAACTGAAACTAACAAATTAAATCAAATATGACTAGGTTCGAGCTTACACGCTCCGAGTTTAAAAAATTTTGTAATCCAAACCCGAACCAATCTATTGTCAACAATTACATAAAATTAATGATTCATACGGCCGGCTAAGTTGGTCAAAACACTTGAACAAATTTAGATTGAGAAATTTATAATGGATCTATTGCTTTCACACTTGCCATTGTCATTTTCTGTATAAAAGACACTTCTCCACCATTGTTATCAAATTATATCACTTGATCTTTATATATATAAAAGGGAAAGTCAAAATCTTAGAACAACGTACCAGTAATCTACTTAACTAGTTTGGTGACGAATAGGGGTAGCGACCAACTTAGTGTTTTGACAGATTCATTGTGTATAAATATATATATATATATCATATGTTTCACATTGTCCACGTAGGGACACAGCTAATCCTCAAGAACACTCGTTGTTTGATGAAATGTTACTTTCCCTTCTTCTTGGAGGGAACAGTTGAGTGGAGGGAGTGACCGTTAGGTTTGATGGGTAAGTTTTGAATGGTAGTTGATGGTGAGTAACGACCGTTCTGGGTTTTGAACTCTTGTTTAGTGTTGGGAACATGTTTGGTCGTGGTTTAGGGTTTAAAGGTTGCAGTGGAACGTATATAACACATGTTGGACACGGAGGACTAGGAAGCTTCTTCTTCTTCTTCTTCTTCCTCACACCATTTTCTGAACACTCACATGAGCCTGGAGGGTCTCGCATTCATCACTCAGAACTAGTGTTTTCTCAGATCGTTTTCTTCTCAGTTTCTCCATAGTTTAAGAGTATGTACTTGGAAGGAGCTTCTTTTCTCCTTACTGTTTCTGGTCCTGCGAACATGATTCATTCCCCAAGTTGTTGATTTGATTGTTTTGTCTTGTTTTGGGATGTCCATTTTGCAGTTTACCAGTTCAGCAGTTTATGATTCTTTATTCGTTTTTCACTTTTAAGTAGTTGTCAGTGGAAGCTGTAGAGTTTGTGAACTTTGAGAAACGTTAATGAAGTCTCCATGTGATGCATGTTATTTGACATTGAAATGAGATCTGAACTTCGCAGAAAGACTATCAGAACTAGCAAAAAGATAACAAAGATTGGTTACGGTCTAGAGTCATTTCTAATTGATTTGGAATTGTATCTGATGCAAACTTGACAGAAACATGTTGGACTGTTAGAATTGTAAACCTGATTCATCCTGTTACACCGAATTCCAGGTTCCGAGGAGGCTTGAATCATGGCTGAAGAACTGGAAAAGCCACTGTTGGATCCTGAGAGCTTCAACCGAGAAGGAATTGACTTGGTGAGTTGCGTATCGAATGTATGAAGATGTATCAGAAATGTCGGAATACATTTCATTGCAGCTCATTCTCTCTGAAATTGATTTCACAGGAACGGCTGCCATTGGAGGAAGTCTTTGAACAGCTCAAAACATCAAGACAAGGACTCTCGTCTGAAGATGCTGAAGCTCGAATCAAGATTTTTGGTCCGAATATGTTGGAAGAGAAGCCTGTAAGTACCTTTTCCCACTATCTTCTTGCCAAATTAACTGAATCAAACTTTACATCTAGCAGAAGATGCAATCAGGACCATCACAGATTTCAACTGAATTCTAAATCCACCTGTTCTTCCTCGGATATCTGCTAAGATAGTTTAGAAAATCAACTAGGCTGATCTTACAATTCAATTGAACTGCACTTAACCACTGTCTTTGTGCAGGAAAACAAGTTCTTGAAGTTCCTGGGTTTCATGTGGAATCCATTATCATGGGTTATGGAAGCTGCAGCAGTAATGGCAATAGTTCTTGCCAATGGTGGAGTATGTACTTGCTCTTCTTAGACGATTATTTCAACGAGTTCTGTTTTGGTTCATCAGCATTAATCCAAACCATAAAAATTTCCAATTTGGCATGAATTTTTCAGGGACAAGGACCAGATTGGCAGGATTTTGTGGGGATCATTTGCTTGCTAATAATCAACTCAACCATCAGTTTCATAGAAGAAAACAATGCAGGGAATGCTGCAGCTGCACTTATGGCCCGTCTAGCTCCCAAAACAAAGGTCTGTGCTTAGCTTTTCAGAATTCTCTATTGTGAAAGGGCTGCACTTTTGCCTTTTCATTTTCAGAGTCTCCATTGTTTACTTCCTCACATATGTGTTTGAACCTTTCTCAGATTTGATTGATTGATGCAAATTCATCCGAGCTTTGAACTAGTTAATTCTGAAATTTTAACTGATCATCTGGGAATGCAGGTGCTGAGAGATGGGCAATGGCAAGAAAAAGATGCATCCATTTTGGTTCCTGGAGATATCATTAGCATTAAGCTCGGTGATATCATCCCTGCAGATGCTAGACTACTTGAAGGAGATCCACTCAAAGTTGATCAGGCAATTTCTTCTTACTTGTTCCTGTCAATTGCTCACCTGTACACAATCCCAGAATGATGGAAAGAAAATTTTCCTTTTTTCCGTTGCAGTCAGCTCTTACTGGAGAGTCTCTTCCTGTCACCAGGAGGACAGGTGATGAAGTTTTTTCTGGTTCAACATGTAAGCAGGGAGAAATTGAGGCTCTTGTAATAGCCACTGGAGTTCACTCCTTCTTTGGAAAAGCTGCACATCTAGTTGATTCAACTGAAGTTGTTGGGCATTTCCAGCAGGTAACAAAGGCTTTCCCAACACTCCAGTCTTCTATGGATGCACTTGAAACAATCTTTTGTTTTCTCATTTGTTGTTCCTGGAATTAACTTGATACTAGAAATCTGTACTGAAATCACTAGAGCAAGAAAAAGTAAAAAATCTGCTAGTTTGAAGTAACATGGTTACTATTATCTTGTGACAGGTCCTTACCGCCATTGGAAACTTCTGCATTTGCTCTATAGCCATAGGAATGATCCTAGAGATCATCGTCATGTTCCCAATACAGCATCGGTCATACAGGGATGGTATCAACAACCTCCTTGTTCTCTTGATTGGTGGAATTCCCATAGCTATGCCTACAGTATTGTCTGTTACGCTTGCTATTGGTTCTCATAGACTCTCTCAACAGGTGCAAATCTTAGAAACCACAAGCATAAAACAATTTGTAAAACTATTGAAACTTAAAAACAGATTCTGTTTTTCTTTTCAGGGTGCCATCACAAAAAGGATGACTGCCATTGAAGAAATGGCAGGAATGGATGTACTCTGCAGTGATAAAACTGGAACACTTACCCTGAACCGTCTCACGGTTGATCGCAATCTTATCGAGGTAGAAGACTAACTATATTGCAATGCTGTGCTCTTGAATATCTACTGAACACAGATTGTTATGTATGACAGAAGTTATTGTATTCCAAAAATCCCTATATATCTAATTAATATTGTAACATAATCTTAAAAGTCACAGTACATGATCTGCAGGTTTTTAACAATGAAATGGATAGAGAAATGATTGTCCTGCTTGCGGCAAGAGCGTCTAGGTTAGAGAATCAGGATGCTATTGATGCAGCCATTGTTAACATGCTTGCTGATCCAAAGGAGGTAGAGACAGAAATGAGCATTCAGTCAATATTCTTTCCTTCAACTGAAATATTATGTCAAGACCAATTTTACTTTTATGTCTACAGGCACGAGCAAACATCAAAGAAGTCCACTTTTTACCATTCAATCCTGTAGACAAACGTACTGCAATTACATATATCGATTCTGACGGTAACTGGTACCGTGCCAGCAAAGGAGCTCCTGAACAGGTGTTTACTTGTTCAATTTTCAATTTTTCACACCATACTTATAATATATTTGAGAACAGAAGTTCTCAGATATATTTCTGCTCTCCGCTTGCCTTTATTTTCTTCTAAGAATGCTTCTATTTTCATTATTTTGTTGCAATTTATGAGGATTCTGTCTGCAACTGAAGATGATGGTTAAACTATTATCTTAAGAGGCCTGAAATTATTATCAGGACAGTTAATTAGTCTCAATATTGACTTACTGATATATGGCTGAGCATGTAGCTAATTGAACTTTCAAAACTCTGATTCTATTGTCTATAATGCCAGATTCTAAATTTGTGCCAAGAGAGAAATGAAATAGCAGCGAAAGTGCACAGCATCATTGACAAATTTGCAGAAAGGGGCTTACGGTCTCTTGGAGTTGCTATTCAGGTATAGAGCTTGTGTCATTCTTCTTGGCTGGATTTTCCTGTACATAATTGTTGGAATACGATTACACCAGATTGATTTGAGCTTTATTTAGCAAGAGAATTAAGATACCTTTTTTATTTTCTTATGAACCCATTGAACTACTTGTAGGAAGTACCTGAGAAAAGCAAGGATAGTCCAGGAAGTCCTTGGAAATTTTGTGGACTGCTGCCTTTGTTTGATCCTCCAAGGCATGATAGTGCTGAGACAATCCGTAGAGCACTTAATCTCGGAGTATGCGTTAAGATGATTACAGGTAGATGCAAATTTTGTTGATTTGTCTAAATCTTTCAGTTGTTAGTAATCTGTTTGTACTTTTGTTAGAGAAGTGCAATATGAGATTTATTGACATTTTTCTTGAGAAATTTTCTTGAATCATTGGTTTTTAGAAAAGTGTATCAGAAAAGCAGCCAGCGTGGCTGCTTATCAGATCGCAGATATCTTTCTTATTGCCTCTCCGAGTACCTCCTGCAGACATATCAGTTTAGAAACTAACACCATAAATATGCTAATAGGTGATCAACTGGCAATTGCAAAGGAGACTGGAAGACGACTTGGCATGGGGACAAACATGTACCCCTCTTCATCATTGTTAGGCCGTGATAAGGATGAAAATGAAGCTCTTCCAGTGGATGAGCTCATTGAAAAAGCAGATGGCTTTGCTGGTGTTTTCCCTGGTACTTGTGCTGGAAACTAATATCTAAAATTACTTCAAAATTTGGCTAAATTACAATAACATTTTGACACAAACAAAATGAAATAAGAACAAATGCTGAAGTCCCAGTAATTTTGGAAAGATAAGTCAATTTTCTGTCAAAATTTACCTGTATAAAGCTTCATGCTTCTCTTTTTCTAATTGAAACTATAATTTTACTATTTCAGAACACAAGTTTGAAATTGTAAAAATTTTACAACAAAAGAAACATGTGGTTGGAATGACTGGAGATGGTGTGAATGATGCACCTGCCTTGAAGAAAGCGGACATCGGAATAGCAGTCTCAGATTCTACCGATGCTGCAAGAGGTGCAGCTGATATAGTCTTAACTGAGCCTGGATTAAGTGTGATTGTTAGTGCTGTCTTAACCAGCAGAGCCATATTCCAAAGAATGAATAATTATACAGTTAAGTATAGTTTCCAATCTTGCTTATAAGTACACTAAATGCAGAATGGTATGTGCTACAGACCAATATCAAGATGCAAATACGTGATGTTCTCTGTAGGCAGGAATCAAATATATAAATGATCTTGAGCAAACAAAGTTCAATGCATTCTCACACTTAACAAGTTGCAATATGACATTATGTCTAGCTTTTGTGTCATTTATGGAGAACTAACAAGTCTTCATACATCTGCAGATATATGCTGTGTCCATAACCATTAGGATTGTGGTAAGCTGGCTTTCTTCTACTTTATTAAACTCTTTCTGCAGCACTAGTGCAATAATATTTGAGCGTCAGTTCTGCTTACATTCTTGATTGACTTGTGAATTTAATTGATCCTTTTTGCAGCTCGGTTTCGTACTTTTGGCGTTGATATGGGAATATGACTTCCCTCCTTTTATGGTACTGATAATTGCGATACTAAATGATGGTAAATTCTCAAAATACAAATACTCATTCCACTTTTATAAATAAATGATCCTGAATACTGATAATCTGTGATTATATTTAGGGACGATAATGACAATTTCGAAAGATCGTGTAAGGCCATCTCCAGGTCCTGACAGTTGGAAGCTCAATGAGATATTTGCAACAGGCATTGTCATTGGCACATATCTTGCTGTGGTCACTGTCCTGTTCTATTGGATTGTGGTGTCAACTAATTTCTTCGAGGTAATGAACTTATATTCCTGTCCTAAAATGTTGGAACAAGTACTAGTTATGCATCTCTTAACTGATTTATTCTCTCCCTGATAATCATCTCTCAGAGGCACTTTCATGTGAAGTCCTTATCCAGCAATACTGAGGAAGTTTCATCTGCCATTTATCTACAAGTCAGTATCATTAGCCAGGCCCTGATATTTGTCACACGCAGTCAAAGTTGGTCATTCTTAGAGAGGCCTGGAGTACTATTGATGTGTGCTTTTGTGGTGGCTCAACTGGTAAGAATTTTTCACATTATACCTCCCCTGAAGGGATGCAACCCACGACACAAATTTAGCAGGTTCAGATTCCCAAACTGTTACTGAGATGGCTGTTCTTCAATTTTTCAGGTGGCTACCTTGATTGCTGTATATGCACATATTAGCTTTGCTTATATTAGAGGCATTGGATGGGGATGGGCTGGTGTGATATGGTTATATAGTTTGATCTTCTACATACCACTGGATATTATCAAGTTCACAGTTCGTTATGCCTTGAGTGGTGATGCATGGAATCTTTTATTTGACAGAAAGGTGAGATTGGCAATCACTGTTCAATGCTCTGGTGTTTGCAATTCTTCTTTCAGGAACTCAGTTTTTTTGACTTGATCTGTTTTGGTGTCCATAACAGACGGCTTTCTCTTCTAAGAAGGATTATGGGAAGGAAGATAGAGCAGCTAAGTGGATTCGTTCTCAGAGAAGTCTACACGGTTTGTCGGGTATTGACTTGGAGTTCAACGGAAGGCGATCTTCTCTGATTGCTGAACAGGCAAGAAGGCGTGCTGAAATCGCCAGGTACACTGGAATCATTAGCTATTCTCATAAACAATTCTTTGAGGAGTAGTTCCTACAAGTTAGAAGTTATAAAGGTGCTTGCTAAATATTCCTTGATCTTTGCAGACTTGGGGAGCTTCACACATTGAGGGGGCATGTTGAATCAGTAGTGAGGCTCAAGAATCTGGACTTGAATGTGATCCAAGCAGCTCATACAGTTTAAATCCATGACAATAAAAATTGTAGCCTTTCAGTTTTCTGCAGAAGCCAAACCAGACAGAAAAGATTGCTTTCAGGACTGATAATGGTTGCAATTTGCCAAGATTCAGTTGAGATGAGATCATTCATAATTTAGCTTGTACCTTATCTTTTCATGTCTTCTGGGATAGAATAGTGAAGAGGCCAACTCAAAAGTATCTTATGCTAAAGATTCATCATGTTCTTTCGTAGTAAAGTTGCAAACCCTTTTGTTCGGGAGGGACATTCATGATCTGTTCTTTGAAAATTACACTTTGGATGCAGAATTTTTCATGTAATATCAGATAAAATCAGTGTAATAATAAACTTCATGAGAAATTGATTCTTTATTTTGGAAAAGGGTTTTATTTGTGAATAAAATTGTGGTAAGTGGGTGAGTTTTTGGAGCTGGTTTATAAAATCTGTAGCCATAAAACACTTCTCAGCCGCCATGAAAACTTGATCAAGAACCTTGCCACACCATTTATTAGGAGAGGATAGTGTTAGCAGTACCAGTAGTATATGACAGTCTGAAATTTATCTCATGTCTGGCTCTAGCACTATAACTAAACAATGATTGTGAAAGATGGAGGTCCACAGGAACAAAAATACAGGTCAAGTCACACGAGTTATATTCAAATGCCTGGGTAAGTAGTGCAGATACAGGCATCTCATTCTTAAAAGGACACAGTTGTACCAGTCAATATTCATAGCACATAAACAAAAGATTTGGTCATTTCACTCATTATTTCTTCGTCCACCAACTTCTCTGACTAGGTAAAAAGATTGATTCTTTATTTGGGTTTCCTCTATTTTCTTGCTTAATCTTTACACAGATTTGCTTGAGCTTCAAGTTGGGAAGCAAAGGGATTGATGGAGTTCCACTGATTTTTGTAAAGATCGATTCTTTGTATGATTTTCCTTTACTTTCTTACTTATGAGGAACAACTAATCCTCTAATCTGATGAAAGATTGAACTTTTAATATGATTTTCCTCTATTATATTCTTAAATCTTTTCACAGTTAATCTTGAGCTCCAAGTTGGGACAATAAAAGCCCTCTGGGTGAAGGAATTAGGTCAGTTCCATCTGTCGATATCTATGGAGTTACAGTTTTTTAATCGTCTTCAATGGCTGACAAGCTTTTACCATTGTGGGGTAGAATTGTTTTTGGTCATAAATCAATGATGACCATCGAAAAAGTCCACCACCACTACTACCACCACCACCACACCCATAAGCACCACCACGATCAACACCACCATCACCAGTCACTTAGCCGCCCCCACCAAAAAGTAAACGCTATTAAGATATTCATATTTTTCGTGATACAGCTCCTTCCTTAGTGCTCATCTTATTACTTAATTTTTGGTAAATGTTTATACGTAAGTTGGCATTATAATATCCACTGACACAGACACCACGTACGCAGATACTTCAACTTTCTGTCTTTCTTTTTGTTTTGGTCAATGGGGTGCGAGCTCACTGCAACCTCTAAATCCGTCTTGTTGTACCACTTTGGTCGCCACCTAACGAACAGATAAATCTTGCACTTGGCATCCACTTTCTTCTTCTCCTCCTCCTCCTCCTCCTCCTCCACCACCACCACAAACACCGTGACAAGCACCAACTTATGTGATCTTGAGCTAGTCCTGTAAAATATGGTGGCTATGATGATGACAGATAAAAAAGTCAACTTAGCTCAACTTGGTTTCTTAACTTGTTCTTCTATCATTTCAAGACCAAGAAAACAGAAAGCATCTCTGGTGATGGTATTCTATTTTGTTCTTCTTTTAGTGGTAGTATTGTTGCTACCTTCTTCCAAAGCTGCAACTTTCTGTAACCAAGATGATCAGAAATCTCTGTTGTCTTTTTTCTCCAATATATCTTCCTCTGCTTTGAATTGGTCTTCTTCTGTTGACTGCTGTCTCTATGAAGGTGTTGTTTGTGATTCTTCTGATGGTCGTGTTGTTGGTCTTAATATTCCTTCTAAAGGCGTCACTGGCTCAATTTCTCCGTCAATTCTCAATCTTTCTCGTCTGTCATACCTCAATCTGTCACATAATCGTTTTTCTGGGGCTCTCACAGATGGGTTCTTCTCTTCTCTTAGTAACCTTCAGATCCTTGATCTTGGCTACAATCGTCTCTCTGGGGAACTGCCATCTAATTTCAGTGCAAGTAATGGCAAGAGTATGATTCAGATTGTGGACTTGTCAAGCAATCGCTTTCATGGAGTAATCAGTCCCTCTAGCTCGTTCCTTCAATCAGCTTGGAACTTGACAATCTTTAATGTCAGCAACAATAGTTTTTCAGGGTCGATTCCTTCTGATATCTGCCTTGCTTCTTCTCGCTCTGTGATGATTCTTGACTTCTCCAACAATGATTTTAGCGGCCAAATTCCCCCAGGACTAGGCCAATGTTCCAAGTTGCAGAGATTCTCTGCAGGTTTCAACAATCTCTCTGGGACACTTCCTAATGACATATACAAGGTTGTCTCACTTGAACATCTCTCCCTGCCTCTCAACAATATTTCTGGTCCCGTAAGCGATGCCATCACCAACCTTAATAACCTTAAGATCCTCGAGCTCTACTCTAATGGATTTAGTGGTCCAATACCTCTGGATATTGGCAATCTTTCAAGCTTGGAGGAGCTTCATCTTCACATCAACAACCTCACAGGAAGTCTGCCTCCCTCTCTGATGAATTGTGTCAATCTGGTCAGACTGAATTTGCGCGTCAACAAGTTGGAAGGAAACCTGTCTGCCTTCAATTTTTCCAAACTCGTCCAGCTTAGCATCCTTGATCTTGGCAACAATAACTTCACAGGTAATTTGCCTGCAAGCCTTTATTCATGCAAGTCACTGACTGCAGTTAGATTTGCTTTTAATCAGCTAGAAGGTCAGATCACACCTGACATATTAGCGCTACAATCTTTGTCCTTCCTGTCAATTTCCACCAACAAATTAAACAATATTACTGGGGCACTACAGATTCTGATGGGTTGTAAGAACCTCACTACCCTGATTCTCTCTGTAAATTTTGTCAATGAAACTATACCAAGTGATGAAAACACCATTGACTCGTCTGCATTCCAAAGTCTTCAGGTTTTGGGCCTAGGTAGCTCCCAGTTATATGGTCAGATACCTGCCTGGCTAGTCAATCTCAAGAACCTAGAAGTTTTGGACCTGTCTCTTAATCGACTTACCGGTTCTATTCCCAGTTGGTTGGGCAGTCTTTCAAATCTCTTTTACATAGACTTGTCAAGCAACAAGCTTTCTGGAGAATTTCCATTGTCACTTACAAAACTGACAGCTTTATCATCTCAAGAGGCTGTAGGACGAGTCAACCGCAGTTATCTAGAGTTACCCGTGTTTGTAATGCCAAATAATGCTACTAATCAGCAGTACAACCAGCTCTCCAATTTACCACCAGCTATATACTTAGGAAATAACACCCTCAATGGCAATATACCTACAGAGATTGGCCAATTGAGAGCCCTTCATGTCCTGGACCTCAGCCATAATAATTTCACAGGTAGTATTCCGGACCAGATTTCCAACCTGACTAACTTGGAAAGGTTGGATCTTTCTGGAAATTACTTGTCTGGGGAAATCCCTTCGTCCCTCAGAGGTCTGCATTTCGTATCTTGGTTCAGTGTGGCAAATAACAATCTTCAAGGGCCTATACCATTTGGAGGTCAGTTTGATACTTTCCCCAGTTCCAGCTTTCTTGGGAATCCAGGGTTGTGCGGTTCAATTTTGCAGCGTTCATGCAATAATCCATCAGGGGTCAGCCATCCTGTTGAACCTAAAGGTATAAACGCCAAACTTCTTGTTGGACTGATCCTTGGTATCTGCTTTGGCACTGGACTACTTGTCACTATCCTTGCACTGTGGATATTGTCTAAGAGAAGGATCATTCCAGGAGGTGACATTGAAAAAACTGAGCTAGATACAATTTCGATCAATTCGTGTTCTCAATTTCCGTCTACAGCTGACAAAGATACTAGCCTTGTCGTAGTATTTTCAAGCGACTCCTATGAGCTAAAGGATCTAACCATATTGGAACTTTTGAAAGCCACTGACAACTTCAATCAAGCAAACATTGTGGGTTGTGGGGGCTTTGGTTTGGTTTTCAAAGCAACTTTGGCTGATGGTACCAAGTTGGCAGTGAAGAAGCTGTCGGGAGATTTTGGCCTGATGGAAAGAGAATTCAAAGCAGAGGTGGAGGCTCTATCTACAGCACAACATGAGAACCTGGTTTCCCTGCAAGGTTATTGTGTACATGAAGGCTTTAGGCTGCTTATCTATTCATATATGGAGAATGGAAGTTTAGATTACTGGTTGCACGAGAAAGCTGATGGTGCATCTCATCTAGACTGGCCAACCAGGTTGAAGATTGCTAGAGGAGCAAGTACTGGTCTGGCTTACATGCACCAGATTTGCGAGCCACACATTATTCACCGTGACATCAAGTCCAGCAACATACTCCTCGACGAGAAGTTTGAAGCACATGTCGCTGATTTTGGATTGTCCCGATTGATACTCCCTTATCACACTCATGTCACAACTGAACTTGTGGGGACTTTGGGTTACATTCCTCCAGAGTATGGCCAGGCATGGGTAGCCACTATGAGAGGGGATGTCTATAGTTTTGGGGTTGTAATGCTTGAGCTGCTCACTGGGAAGAGGCCAGTGGAGGTATTCAAACCAAAGATGTCAAGAGAATTGGTTGGTTGGGTGCAGCAACTGAGAAGTGAAGGCAAGCAAGATCAAGTTTTTGATCCTCTCCTGAAAGGGAAAGGGTTTGAGGAGGAGATGGTGCAAGTGTTAGATGTGGCCTGCATGTGTGTAAACCAGAATCCTTTCAAGAGACCAACCATTAAGGATGTTGTTGATTGGCTCCAGAATGTAGGCTCACACAGAAACCAAAACAAGGGTTAGTGGCATATGCCTGCTTCTCCTTCATCACTAAGATCAGATGTATACATACAGACTCTGTTTTTTTTTTTTTTTTTTACTTTCACATTTTATACAATGTAAATGGAAACTTTCCACAGAGATGTATAAATAAATAACTACAGACAAGTGAATTCAGTTTTTGAGTTGCAGTATTGTTATTTTCTATCAGATACATGAACTCTTGTCACACATATCATAAGCAACAGATTCCAGTTTCCTATAGTAAAATTCTAATATCTGATATATAAGAAACATAAGCAAATCTACTTAATACTCCTCAACTAGATGGTTGAATGTTTAATGTATCATCCTTAAAACTTGTTAAGTAAAGAGGAGAAAGAAGATGGAACTTGTTTAAGTAATAGTATATGCAATTATGATAAAAAACATGTTCTGCTATGCACTACTCTCCGGCCAAATCTGGGGAAATTGAAGTTTTTTGAATTCTGAATCACAGGGGCTGACACTAATAACAGGTACTCATCAGAAATGGGGACTTAGATACTCTTTTCTTGTGGTATCTGAAATGGATGAAGGTTTTGGCTGATGTCGTTAGGTGTCCGAAAAGTAATTCCACTATGGACAGAGCTGAAAGATTTAGTCTTGTAGCTTGAGCACCATCAAAGGGGCTGAGAAATGGATGAAGAAATTAAAAGAAGGCCGAAAGGGATACCTTTACTTTACGGAAACAATATTATTTCTGGTGTCATCATTCCTACTTCTGCGGCTTCAAGTTTGTACTTTTATCCGATATTGGAAGTTGCATCTGTTGATGAATAGTTATACAATGGAAGTCTTTCGGTATATCCAGTTTCTGTTGTCATGGAAGAAAGGAAAGCAGCTCTGAAAGCTGGTCATAGGATGCTTGTAGAAAACAAAAAATGAAAAACAAGATGCTTGCAAAAAACAAAAAATAAAAAACAACTTAGTTTAGATCAAAATGATTGTCCATGATAGGGTTGAAGACATCTGTGAATGAATGGTGTTAAGATAACGTGAAGAGGCTTAAGGCAATGGGTGATACAGAAACTCCAACATAGGGATGTCTCATGTGATTTTCTTGGTTATATCTGCACAGGCAATGGTCTGATGCAAATCTAAAGCTCCATAGCAGTTGTAATCTGACAGAATTAGTGGCTAAAATTTCCTGAAATCAAGTTATTTCATGTGTTTATTTTACCAAGTGGCCGCAGACCAACTTGTGAACCCGTAAGTGTTCTGGAAAACTAACATGAGCATATAATCTGCAGTATCCAATTAAAAATGCAATTTAGTAACTTGTCTTTCATGTCAAATTCTAGACTTTTACCTTAAGGATAAAGCTAGACACCACCTGG
>JAOSBP010000005.1:2189493-2221257 GCA_027563825.1 Erythroxylum mucronatum
GGGTGTTAGTCGCACTCGGCACATTAACCTTGTTATTCGCTCTAGCTAGTTGTTAGCTCTTTATTTACCAAAAAAAAAAAATCTCCACCATGCAAATGAAACAAACTAATGAAAGTTGATATCTTTTTGTGTAATTATGAAAATTAAGGTCCTGATAATTGAAAAAAAGAACTGTACTGCATAATTACGATAATTTGTGATAATTAATCCAACCACAATTTCGACAATTAAGTATTTGTTTCTAATAAATTTCCACTTGATTACTGGAGATAGAGATATGGTTCAAGTAAAATAGTTTGAACTAGCTGTGGTTTGAGCTTTATTTTAGCTTTGAATACTTATGAAATGAAGCCTGTGTGCAATACATAACAAAACAGAACCCTGATGAAAGGACGAGCTTATGTGCAAAAGAACAAAGAAGATGGAAAGAAAAACAAACTAGCTGCATATTAATGGAATTTTGATCCGGTTAACTCTGTGTGCCGATACGAGTTCTTGATCCTACAGGATTCATTGCCAGATTATCACCACGAACAAAATGCATATACAAGCAGTAAACACGATCCTGAAGTCGGCCAAATTTTGGTATCTTCATTCATTTTCTGCTATGAAGTTTGGCAGCTCATTGTGGCAGAGATACTCGTCACATATTGATGCAGATTGCCAGTCCTTCCTTAGCCGCAAGATGTCCTCAGTAAATGTTGATCCCGAGGCTCCGATGAACACGCTAGACATGGCACAGATTGTCTTATCCAGCATAGCTTCCACCTTCAGAAGAAATATTGAACATAGTGAATACAAGAGCTTCCTATAAGAGACTGGACTTTGGACACTATTAGGATTCCACCCTTGCCTCAATCATGCAGTATGGAACTACTGCATATGCTTTAGTCAAATACAACAATATACTTTCGTACTTTAAGAACTTCAGCATTCCAGGAAGGTCCAATCAAGACAAATTTATAGGTTCCTAACCATTTCAAATGAAGCAAATGATTTACCCTTTTCTTTGAACAAAAATAAAACATGTGAAGAGTACGACTTTTTCATCCCTTTGTCGTCAAAACTTTCGGAACAATTGGAGAATTGAAGAAGCAAGAATGCTAACAATAGACTAAGCTTTCTTCAATCCAAAGAAAATGATACTAAAAAAAAAGAACAAACACTATTTACCTGAGAATCATCCTGCAGACCATGTCTGTGCAGGAAAGCATCCCACTTTTCAGCCGAATTATAAGACGGACGCTTTACAAGGGGCACGGTCTTCCCATTTACAACAACCAATGACTGAAGCAATCCAGTTTCACTCTCTGCAGCATCGGTTGAAAGATATATAACTGGTGCATTGGCTCTTCCAACAACTCGTGAGATGCAATCAGCTGCTTGTGGAATGGGATAAAAGCAACTAGGTTTTTTCGCATTGCTGGCAAAACATTCAAAAGAGGATTAGAAGCATTAGTATAAGCTTTCTCAGCAAGGTACACAAAGACACATCCGTTAAACTAACTGATTGTACGTCTACCCGATTCACGCCAAAGGGATATCTAAGCATACTCTACATGACCAAACAATTCAATCCAGCAAAACTACAAAAATTGAAGAAACATCAACTGGTTTACGGCAGGGAAAAGGAAAGAGGAAAGCATACCAGAATGTCAAAAATCCATGGCGTCGAAAATGGAGAGCAACAAAATTCTCCCCAAGGAAAGTTTGAATAAACCGCTGGGCCGTAACCATGATAACCCTACTCGGTTCGATCAATGTCTTACACTTGTGAGCAAGAGGACCACCGGGCTGCGTCAACCAATCCTTCTCCAAATCAGCATAAAACACATCTCCAATAGCAATGACATCGTCATCAGACTTAAACTTAGCTTCAATATCCTCAATGCTCCTTTTACTGGGTTTCTTTGTATCCTCTTTCCAAGCAGATTCAAGCTTTCCCATAGAAAGCCCCAATGATTTCAACCTCTTAAGATGTTCCTCATCAAGATAACATGGATTCGGCTTCGAAAAATAACATATAAACCTGTCAATATGAGGATGACTCTTCTTCAATTCCACGAATTCTTCAAATGTAATCACAACCTTGGTCCCCAAACACTCATTGATATGAGCAATATCCAATACCCTATTGTACTGATAGTCAAATCTCGAACTTGGAATAACCAAAACTCGATTCAACAATGCAGCGAAGAACATATGCTTTTCTAAGCAAATCAAATGGTTACTCATTTGGCCGGATAAACATATTGCAAACAAGAACTTATTAGATCTAGGCTTCCACTGAATTGTCCTCCTCTCTGAAAACCTCTGATCCACCTTCTTACACGTAGAATCCAAGAACAAACCTTTATTATCAGATTCTGAAGACCCATTACCTGATTTGTGAGTAGACAACAAAACTTGCTGAATTTCTTTGTTTAAAGAGAACTGCTTCAAAAGGGCAGACTTCAAATCCTCCAATAACAGATTACTACTGTTAGTGGGCAACTTTGGATCGACATTACTACTAGAATTAAAAGCAGAGGAATTCACAAAAGATCGGTTCCATATAGAGTAAAGTGAGAGCTGTTGTTGTCTAAGCAAGTAAAGAGCCCGCAATTCAGACTCTCGCATACGATCAGAGAAAGAATCGAACTTGAGAAGAGCCAAGTTCGGGGCAGAGAACAGGTTCCGGAAACTCGCGGAGAAATAGAGAAGAACAATGAAGAGCGGAAGAAAAATGGCGATCAAGTAATAATACCGTCTGTTGCGGGTAAAACTGAAGAATTTGAAACGTCTCCGCAAGCTTGAATCCAGGTGGTCGTCAATGTGGAATGAGGATTCGTGGTGGTTATGGTGGTGGTTATGGTTATCGTGTTTCCTGTCATTCTGATCTATCAAGTTCTCGCGATCGTCTTCTTCGTCCGATAATGGATCTCTCTCCATCGTCTCTGAACTTCTCATCAATCAAGTTTGCTTCTTTTGGAGTTTACAGTAAACGGATCCAAGTGATCGATGAAATGCCTGAACCAGAGGTCAAACAGTTGTGGAAGAGCGCAGATAGAGAGTGTAAGTATGAAGAGACTTGCGGAGAGGAAGCCCAACTACGAAGCAAAGAAGTTAGGAAAATTATGAACCCAACGACCATAGTCGGTGGAGGAAAACGACAAGGCACTGACCGACACTGTTGCTGATTGAGCTTCAATATGTGGTTAAAAGTGTTGTGGAACTTGTGTAACTCTTGATCTAATGATTCAGATTAGTTTCAGTCAGAGTCCCAGATTGAAAAAGACTCGAACTTTCTATGTTAATAACTCGATAATCACCTGCTTTCTGTCAAATTTTACTGTTTATCCATTAACAAATTTATAGTTTGGATTCAATCTGTTTAAAATTAACGGATAAAACTTACTTTATCTGAATTTGGAACGGTTTAAGTTTTGATTCCTTTTTTCGACAGTTTGGTTCTTGAAACTGGAATCAAACGAGGACTTGGCATGTTAAGATTCCTATTTCTTGTGACGTCACATTCATGTTTCACTACTATTCACCAACGAATGGTGGCACCTGGTTATTAATGTTGGTTGGATCAAATAGTTGATATAACTAGCCAAAGTCCAGAACTACAATAAGGAAGACAAGACACGCAGACAGAATATCAAACGACCACTTGGCAAGCTTGCATGTCGAACATGTCTCGCTCTCTCTCTATGTTCACTTCACTGCTGTGTTTCATAACATTTCAGGGTCTATATATATTACTTCTTTCGTGGTTAGAAGACAGAGATGCTCATTTTGAGATTCTGCAGAAGTGGAAATGGAGATGAGGAGACTCATAGCAGGATGTGGAGTTGTGAAGAAGATAGATCACCACCGCCTGGTCATGATGAGCAGGTTAATAACAACAAAAGCTTCCAACCGAGCCTCTGTTCATGGAACTAAGCGACCTGTTAAAGAAACCATCAATGTACTTTCCACCACCTACTATGAGTTTATACTGTGATTGTGTAGTTACTAGTAAGGTGGCGGGTGGGATCTTTTCTCTCTCTTTTGTCTTAAATTCACTAATCCCTTTTGCATTTTGCATCTGAATGTTCTGTCATGGAAATGAATCCGTCGTCACTAATGGTGTGCTTTTCTTCATTGACACAGAAGGAAGAAGCGAAAGAGGAGATGAAACAAGCGATTTTACTAAATCTCGATCTTCTGCTCCTGAATCCTAATGGTTAACAACCCAAAAAGCTTTTTAAATTTCATGGCTTTCCCTTTCACTTTCCTTTTCCATATCTATGCTTATGTTTATTGGTTGTAAGCTGCATCTTAATAGCAAGTCATAATAAGCTTGGAAGATGAATACCAACATGGTAATACAAGTGAAATTGTAAACTAGTCTAAAGATGTGATCTTTTTGTGACGTGATGTATATTGAATAGGATGATTCTGATCAGCTATGAGTCTATGACTAATATATTACCAGAAAAATGGTTGATGACAGCCTGCAATTTTTTGAGACTTTGATGATGAGCAGTTACTGGAAAGAAGATGATACCATCGGGATCTTTAGTAAATCACAATCAACATATACTCCTGAAGGATTTGGTGGAGATCTAGAATTATTCTTTAAGCTAACTCTGATCACCTTCTGTGACTTCAACAAGCCTTCCACGTATCCATTTCTTAGTAGAAGGAACTGTTCTGGCGGGCGTCCCCTCTTTCAGGAGCTTAGCTTTTGATCCATTAACTAAAGAAATGTTTCCAGATTTGTGAACCCCATTGAGCTTCAGGCTTACAGTTTGGTGTGCAGAATTGGACTCTTGTATGAGAGTATCCAAACTGAGCTGAGATAAACCATGGTGTGCAGAATTGGACTCTTGTATGAGAGTATCCAAACTGAGCTGAGATAAACCATACCCATTGGAGCTTTTAGCAACAAACTCGTTCTGATCACCATTCAGTACATCATGGAAGGTGAATTTAGTTAGATTGGTGTTCTCTTCTTCAGCAGAAACTAGAAGTTTTGATCCATTTACTTCCCACAATCCTGCGTCAGTAGAGCTTCCCTTGCCAATACCTTCTTCACTCTCAATCGCTATAGTTGGTCCTCTTGCTGCAAGAGAAGGATCATGATCGTTCTCATTACGTATAACATTTCCGGGATCTATGGACTCAACCAGTTGCATTGCTTCAGCTATGAGCCTTCTGGTTTCCACGAGGGAGGCTTGAGCAACAGGACTCTTAGCTGCAGCAACCTCAAGTGCCTTAGCTGCCTTCTGAGCTTCAGCAATTAATAACCTGTGGGGTGTACGATATAACATGAGGTTTGACTGTTCACTGTGGACTAGAATGTTGTAGTAAGAACAGTATGGACTTGATACATGTCTAATTCTATTTGTATTCATGTTTTGAGGAATCCAGGATATGCAAACAAACCTTGCTCGCTCAATGGCTTCAGATTTTTTTGTTTCTGTGACAGTTCTTTGTGCTCTGATATTCTTCAACATTTCCAACTTGGAACTTGCCAAAGGATCTTTGTACAATGGCATTTTACTTCTCCTCACCTTCTTGCGCTCAGGTTGACTTGTAGAGTCATTTCCGGGAGAGTTGTTTGCATTACTCACCATTGTCTTCCTGGTGTCTTGTTTAGCACTTGGCTTCCGCCTTGGCTTCGGTTTAGTTCCAACTGGTGTGCCATGATATTTAGACAGTGCAGAACAAACTCTTTCACGATATCCCTGGTGAGAGTGAAATATAATAATTGAGTAAAGCATGAGAATCATGGAAGTTGCAGAACTGATCTTGTTCTTTTTTGCATAGCTACAGTGCATATAGTTATCAAAGTTTGTCAAGTTTTGAAGCATGCAAAACTATGGGAAGTACTTACAGGATCAGCCCATTTGGCAGCAATGGCTTCTGCAATTTTTCTTCTCTGCTCAAGGGACTTTGGTGCTCTCTTGCCACCTTTAGGCCTTGGCATTGATCTCCTACGTTCAACACTTTCCAACCATTCCTGTTCAAGCTTTTCACTTAAAGTCTTGTAGGAATCCCACTGCAGCTCTTCCTCCCCAACATAACCATTTCTTGAAGCTTCAGCTATCAAGTTTTGCCATTCAAAATAACAAGTTTCCTGCATCGTTTGCTTCTCACGGCGCTTTTGCCACCCCATTCTCACTCCAACCCCGATCTTCAATCTTGTCTCCTCGCTGAGAGATGACAAGCAAATAACCCACAGAACGAAAGTATTGGAAATGTAAGCATTCAATAACTTGACTACAGCAAGTACACTTAATGTAACACCCAAGATAAGCACATCTAGATTATTAAAAATGAGCAAGGCTCTGGGGCCAATAGGTGAGGAGAGAATTATAAAAGAACCAATTATGATGGTGTACTAACCTCTGCGCATGTCCAAGGTTAACCAACTTCATCTTGACCTGCATTATAAATTTCACAATGAGAAACATTTTCAATTTCATTGCATGACAAATGCAATAACACAATCGGAAAAGTTCTGAGCTTGATTTCTTGGCAGACACATGATAAGTCATGTCCTCAAACCATCAATAGTCATATTCCTGATGAACTTATTCTGAAAACTAATTGTAAATACATCAGTCAATTAGAAGACGCTTCAGTTAGATGGGCCAGAAGCTGCTGAAGACAAAGCATTGGTTCAAGAGAAATTTTGCCAAATGAGTGGACTGCTAAGTGGATAATGTGTGATGTTTTAGCTTCAATGTAGTGCAAATCCAATATTGGATATCACATGTAGTGTTCTTACAACTATTCAACTTGTCCTAGATGACTCGAGCATCAATTAACCTAACACTGCCCAACTGACTAGAAAATCTGCAACTAGCCAATTTACATGTGATGTTGGAGTAACCTGACTTGAAAATTACTAAGAAATATCAAGATATTCATGGCCAGAAGTTTGATAAGTTGATAAGCTTTCTAAACTGAAGCGCTTCAGGTGGCCACATGACATAGGAACAGGTACAAAACGCCCATCTTTTCTCAAGTTACAGACCAAGACAAAATAGTTTTGTTTCTTGACTAGTACCTGAACATCCTATGAATTTGCATGAACTAATCTAGTTAAAGTCATGTATCAATTGTTATGAAATCGAAAAAGGGTTTCTCATCCGGGTAGATTTTGATCAAAGCATCTCAGGCCATGCCATGGGCACACACAAAGTCATTCTTACATGACATCACCTTTGGATTCTGCATTGCTAGCCTTGTTCTTTCTCTGATCTTTTGTCGGGTTTCTGCATAGAATCAAAGCTAAGTGGTAACTTACAGAGCTAATTACAGAAGAAGAGAAGAGACAACAAGCAACATAATGCTTTACAAATACAATCACTCCTCACCAGCACTGTGCTTCCTGCCTTTGTTCCAGGGGGTGTTACCCTTATTTGCTTTAGAAATCCTTATCCTTCTCAACCTTTCTCTGTCATCCAAGTCCACCCATTCTGAATTTGAAGACTCAACCTGAGCCACTGAGGAATCTGAATCAGCATCAAGCTTAATGTCTTTGTAAATCTTGCTTCCATCTTCCTCAGAAACCAAGCATTTCGGTTCAAGGGTAGTAACTGCGGTAATCCAAAGTTTACTCCTCCTATGAGGATCGACCGTTTTAGGCAATTGAAGAGACGTCCAAACTGATAACAGTCTCTTGCTATCACCAAACGTAAACGGCCTTGATAGACCTTTACAGGGAATAAGAAACTGTGCCCTTAGAGGACCCAGATGGTATTTAGAGGAAGCTTGAGAGAAAACAATATCTGTCCAAAGAAATCAACAAGATAACAGTAAGCATAGCACCAAAGTTAGTGATCATAGAATAAACACAAATGGCGAAGTTATATACATGAATTAACAATTTGTTGCACTAATTAATTGGGAATAACGTTTGTACAAAAAGCTTAAAACCTCAAATTACTACTGCAGAACTACTAACGAAGCATCACAAAGGAGTGAAATTTTTTGCAAGATATAACCTTTATTGTTCTTGCTAAAAGCTTGAAAGGCAAAGTCTTTAGCTTTACGCAGTTTTTGAATCTTCCGCAGAGCAAACAATCACGATAAGGAAAAGAAGACGAGGGTAAAGAAGAAAGAAAGAGCATTGAAGTTAATAGGTAAAGAAGGGAGTACCTAACAAAGGCATTGATGAGAGGTCATTCAACCGAAACCCAGAATTTATTATCTCAAATGAACTAAAAGAATCAAACTCCAAGCAAATTTAGCGGCAAGCATGCAATTCCAACCATTATGGACCAGCAAGCTATTTGCTGGTGTGCTTGTCTGTGAACAGAAAAGGGATAATAGTGGGCATGAAGCTGTCAAAGGTAAGGTACAGTTGAAATGTGGATTACTAAGGAGGGCAAAACAGAGGAAGGGAATGAAACTGAGAGAGGAACAAACACAGAGAGAGGGTCACTTCACTGGCGGTGTCTGTTGGTCGGTAAGTTGAAGATAACGAATAGTCTCAAGTAAATTTTTGTAGCCCATACAATACTTCTGTCCTAAATTGAAAATTTGATGAACAAAGATGTCATTTTTGTCAATGGGCCAACAACCCATGTCTTACTTTCATATGGGCTTCAAGCATTTACTGGAATTCTAGTATTGATTTTGTAATTTTTGTTGTTAGTTTTAGGGTTTATTCAAATTCAATAATATTTTTCTATTACATGAGCTTTTGATGGATTACATGTAGATATTTGATGAATTGTGTTGTCCCCTTAATTCAAGAACAAGAAAATGCCTATGAACTTTGCCATCATACATCATCAATTTGGATTTGTTTTTAGGATTTCAACCTTTGCGTTTAAAACATTTTTAAAAGCCTCAAGAGCTACTCTTGACTTGAGCAACTAATTAAGGCAATCCAAGTTCCAATCTTTGGATTTTACCATTGTTTCAAACCTCCGTAAATTCCTCTAACTAAAGATTCTAAAAGCAGACAAGAAGTACTGCCAATTTCCAACCTAACCGAACTCTTCTCAATTTTTAAACGTGAAAAATAACGAAACGGTGGTGTTTAAGAGTCAATTTACTCGCTTAGGTTGCCTTCTTCTGGTGACATATTCAATATCGTCTGCTGATTCCTTCCTTTTCATTGGTTGTTTATAAGTTATAACAATTTGGCTCTCTGTCTCTGACAAAACAATTCTATAACAAACAAAATCAGAATTTGGCTCTCTGTCTCTGACAAAACAATTCTATAACAAACAGAATCAGAAAATACCAAGTTGGTTTCTTACTCGAGGTATGCATACTTACTGATTTCCAATCAAATCCTCTCTCAGCTTTCTTTCCATCAGTCGGTTCCTTAACTTCTTCATAACGTATAGGTAATCAGAGTACTGTGCTTGACTTGAGCAGAAAAAAGTTCGCGTCTTTCAACAGAAAAATGCTGCCCATATTGATAATTTCCATGGTTGTTGTCTGCTTGTTCCACTTTTGTTTCCTACGGCCAATACAATCAGGACTTCGCCAACAAGACAAGAAGGGGAATATTAGGAACGAGGATGATTCTGAGTTTGAATGTGTTGTTTGCTTGAGCAAGATCTGTCATGATGAACAAGTCATGATTCTTCCAACATGTAAACATGGTTTCCATTTGTCTTGCATCGAGATTTGGCTCCAGCTTCGGAAAAGTTGTCCGCTTTGCAGGGCTAAGGTTACAACACTTCCACCTTCACCTTCACCTTCACCATCAACTTATCGTCGTTTGTATGACTTCTTGTCTGTTTTGACAACTTTGTGTCGATACATTGGAAAGTTGAAGGAGAACCCTCTTGACTTTGAGCTCACGTCAGCATTTTGGGAGGGTCTCTGTTACCTTTGAAACCATAGGAAGGGGAAGTTCCATTCTTTGATGTTTGGTAAGTAGGAATCTTCCTCCTTGGCCTTGTTCCAAGGACCTAATTTGATTTCTGTCAAAAGTCACAGCATCGTTGGAGATCTTGAATTCTCAATGATGTTACTGAAATAGGGTAATAGATGTAGTGAATGATTATGTGCACCTCTTTAGGTTTAAGGTGCCAATGAAAATTCTAAGAATCATTTTTTTATCAGTTTGATGAAATGGGAACTCAGAGCAGCCAAGAAGTGGTGATAAATGTTTTCCTTCTCTAAGCCATTTGACGAAATGATTCAAAAAGGACCTTCTTTCTAGCGCTTCAATAGAGATTAAACAATGGATTCGAGTGTTTACAGAAAATGAACAAAGGAATCTGCTTGTGGGATTGAAGAGGATATTGGACTTTAATTAGACAACTAATATGAATTTGATTAGTAGTTGCAGAAAACCAGTATCTTATTATTATTATAAATATTGGGGAGAATGACATGGTTTCATGTAAATAGATTAACAATGAAATTTAAAAGCTTCTGACATAAGCTCCTTCCTAGTATCTGGAACTAGATTGTTTGCTACATAGCCATAGTTACAAGGAAATAACATACATAATTCCTCATACGACAGTTTGAATATCCAACAACTTGCTCAGACCAAGCAGGCTTCCATGAACATCAATTCCCTTCTGAACAGGCATTTGCAATCTTTGCATTTATTCTTAATGCTTATGGTTCAGACCAAGGTGCTCTTGTGATGCTGACGATCTGACTCAGAATGGTCTTGACTTCCTCCGGAACCATTTCCCCGGTTCGGGAATAATCTACTTGAAGGTCCTTTAAAAGTTTGAAGTTTTCCTCTCAGGAGATGATCTGCCATGTGAAAATCTGTAGTATTGTTAACTATTGAAATTGTTAACAAGTTTAAAGCTTCCAGAGAGGCCACCATCATCCTACCTGATGATAATTTAATTAAGACTGCCAAGAGTCTTTAAAGATGACCCATGGGATAGCTTTATGCAAACTTGACAGCAGCTGATAGTGAAAAAACAATATTTATTGCCAAAGTTAGTAAAGAAAGGAACAGAAGTCCTTGATTTGCCACACTGAAACATTCCCAATTTGTTAAGACAATCATTTGAATCAATTAGAAGGTAGTTCTCCTCGAGATTCTTTCAAACATATGATAAAAACTTGATGATCTCCTGCTTCTGTTCGAATCAAGGAATCTTTGATTAAAAAAAATTGAAACTTTTGGTAAAAAAATGCAATCTTTACCCTTCAGTTCAATGAAAGTTAATCTTTCTCTTGGAGGTTGAAGCATGCCAGGAAGGATATTAGTCATTAACTTGCACTGCAAAAAGGACAGTTTTAAAGTAAACTATGAGTTATTTGAGTCAATTAAACAATAACAACATAAAATGCAGAATAAAGAACATACCTTCAACCAACTTCCATTGTCAAATGAATGGAGGCTGCATCTAGAGTCAAAGCTAAGAAGACAAGAACGGAAATAAAGAAACAGACAACCTCTGATTGTGTTCTTGAAAAGTCATATCAGTTTTAAATTGCTTTAAATCTTCCAGGTCATAGTTCAAAGAAATGCCTTCGAATTTTTTTAAGTATAGACCAAAGTATCATCATATTTCTTCTTCCTTCCAACTCATATATCCTGACAAATAGCAAGGTCCAAGTCTCTGGTCTTCAGAGTTGATTCAATGGTCCTTCCGACATTTCTCCACACATGGTCTTACTCTTAATTGCTATCACTTCTTCTGTTCATATATACCCTTGAATCATATGTAATCCATAATCAAAACAAGAGTTGTCACCTTATTCCTTTCATTTTCTCGCCTGGGTATTGCTCATTTTTTAGCTTAACAAACACACAGCAATTGACTTGTATCTGTGTGAAATTTGGCAGAAGCAAGAACAATGGTTGGTTTAAATGACTCAGCGGTAATAGAAACCACAGGCAAGATCATGGTAATGGCCATAATAATTCTATTCTTGGTGGTGATTTTCGTTCTCTTCCTTCATTTATATGCAAAATGGTTCTTGTGGCGCACTGAAGAACCTCCTCTTTCACCACCTCAACGGAGGGGCTTACGTCGCGTGCGTTTTACCTTCACCCCCGTTGATGACTCTCTGCACAATGCACTGGACCCCTCTGTCCTCAGATCATTACCAATGGTGATTCTTGGATCAGAAGAGTTCAAGGGTCGTTTAGATTGTGCAATTTGTTTATCTGAAATTGAACAAGGTGAAAAAGCTCGGTTGCTGCCTCAATGCAACCATGGTTTCCATATTGATTGCATTGACATGTGGTTCCTTTCCAACTCTACTTGTCCTCTCTGTAGAAACTCAGTGGCACCTCTAAGTCCAATCCCAGGATTCTACAACAGCAATGATTTGGAAGAGAACAATCAATCTTCAGAGGAAATTTCTGATTCTCAGTTTTCAGTGGAACCTCCAAGTTTTTCAACAACTGTGCTGTTCCGGGCTGATCGGACTCAAGTAGGCGCTTCAGTATGTGGCAGGGGCAGTGGCAGTGACTTGGAGCAAGGAACTTCTACTCAATCAGTTTCATCATCACTACCGTCCTCGTCGTCATTATCAGCATCATCTTCTTATTCTTCATCTGAAGTTGGACCTATGCCTGAAGTAATATTGGTCATGGAAGATGCTATGCAAATGAGTGATAGCTTTGAGGAGGAGGAAAACAAATCACCTGTGCCAATGCCAAGGCTTCTGGTTGAAGGAAAAGGGGTTCTTCCAAGCAGTTCTCTTGACGTTTAACGAGGAGAAGATCGGTTCGTGTTGAGACTAGAGAATCGATAGCTTTTCCGTGAATTAAAAAGAATCCTCTCTGCTTCCTTTACTTGCTGTTCTTTTATTTTGCTGTTGATATCATGTTTCTGAATACTCTTATGTAGCTAATTGACTATGTACCTTAACAGAGAAACCTCATTGGCATGATCTTTTCTTCCCTTTCTTTTTTCTTTTTAGGGAAGAGGGGCATTCAATACTAGATAGATTAGCATATTGTACAGCACAGAATCCATTATCCTCCTTAAGAAGGTGTAATCATTAAAGATTATGAATGAGTGCGGGTTTCTTTTGTAAGGGTTTCTTCATTTAGGTCGTTCTTTCTTCCTGTTCCTTTCGTAAGTTCGAATCGATCTAACTGGTAAAATAACATGAAAGTTTGATTCTATGACAATGTCTTTAACTTCTGAGTATGCAGGCAGTCTAGTGTTCAACTTTTTGAAAGTAAGAAAACTTTGTAAAATTGTGAAGAAGTCCCTGGAAATCCATATTGATCATGTTATTTAAGGTCCTTCCGGTTCATGTTGATTAGTTGGATTGAAGAACATAACAAACAAATGGTTCTTTAGGTGGGACAAAATGAGGAATGTCTTCAGTTAACAACAGAAATGAACATGCTAAAAATGTTCTTTTTGAACTCTTTTCCCCAACTAATACAACTGTTTTCACTTCAGAAGTCACAGCTGGTCTCAGATGATATTGCAGAGATTCGTTGCCAATTCAAAAGAACTATTCAGACTGGATACTTTGTGGCCAGGAACATGAAATTACATTGCAGATTAGTTTAGGTCTTAAACTTCATGCCTGTATTACCCGCAGTTACGGTTGCATCGTCTGGAATTACTGCAATAATTCATAACTGCAGAGTAATCTGCAATCCGTGCTCAAGTCACTGAGTAGATGGGTCCATAGACAGCAACCTCTGCATCATTGTTAACATCGTCGAGACAAATATAAGGTATCTCATTCTCTGACTTCTTCACCTTCAATGGGCTAAGGAGGCTAGTTAGTGGTCCTGATGATGGCTGGAATTGCCTTGAATGAGCTCTAACACTCCCACATATTGGACCGGAAACATGACCTTGTC
This sequence comes from Erythroxylum mucronatum, assembly GCA_027563825.1. Lineage (NCBI taxonomy): Eukaryota > Viridiplantae > Streptophyta > Magnoliopsida > Malpighiales > Erythroxylaceae > Erythroxylum > Erythroxylum mucronatum. The sequence goes on from JAOSBP010000005.1 coordinate 2,203,256, forward strand.
TTTGAAGCTTCGTTTTGGGGCTAATCGTTGCAGGCTCTGATCCAGTTTGCTTACACTTTTTGTCAGCTTTCCACCATTTGAAAAGTGAGCTCTTCCATGAAACCTTGCTCTTTTTGTCTTCCTTCATTCTTCTACCTCCGACTTCAATGGGAACTGGTGATAAAGTCAGGATGTTTCTTTCCCTTGCATGTAGTCTTGCTTCTTCCAAGAACTGATGAATGTATTAACAAAGATATTATTGAGAAGAACTTAAAAGCCTCAGTTCAGTTGTCAATTTTCAGAAGTAAGAGTTCAACAAAGTGGAAGTGAAACTGAAGCTGACAGGTTTTTTTACCTGTGTGAAATCCAGCTGAAGATCCAATTCATACCCACCATAGTCCCTTGTCTCATGGTTCGGGTACACTGGAGACTCCATTTTTTCTTCCTGAAAATTGACTGAACCTGAAACCTTGAGTTTATACATCAGAACAGAATAGCTGAAGAGACACTGATGACTATCAGAAATTTTCTGGGTAGAAGATGAGAATGAAGAACTGGAAAGACAAGGAATGAAGTGGAGTGCAGAGCTTATGCAGATGGAGTTAAAAGTAGAATCCGTAACTTGTTAAATTACGCAGAGAATGCTTCTCCAAGTGGCAAAAAGGAAAAGGCAGAACCTGCTATGATGTTTCATCATTGAATAAAAGCAAGAAACGACTCTTAAACTTTAAACAACAATGATTGGTAGCAACCACTAGTTACTGTCAGACATGAAGAATTAAACAAAACAATGATGATTAATTATGAAAGCTTATCAACTGTCGTTGGGATTGAAGCATATACAAAAATGCACTTAAACTGCCGGGTGTTCAGGAGTGATTTGAGGCTTGCTTGTTTTCTTTTATTCAACCAGACATGAACTGAGGACAGGTACCTTAGGATTGGAACACACCAAGTTCATACTTTTGACTTCTGATGAGATTTGACCTTCATTTCATGGTTTGCTGCTTTGCTTAACCTGGTACTATAGTTCATACAGCCGGCTGTGTCAGGCATAGGGATGGAAAAAAGATCTTAACCAGGCCTGGCCTGAATCAGCTCGATTTTGAAGTCAGGCCAAATCCGAAAAAATTCGAACTTGAACTGGGACTTCAGAGATATAGGTGCCTGACCCAAGCCCAATCCGAAACATCCCTACATATACAACCCCTTTTATACAACTTTGGGTCGAAAAGCCCAAACTCAGTTCAACAAACATACTCGAAAGTTCGAATAAACTCGGGCTCGGACCTGCCAATTTTTTTGACCCGGTGGATGCCAGGATCCATGCCTTCTTGAAAGAGAAATCAAGAGAAGAAAAGGTTTGTGAGGGTTTAAAGAGAAGATGGTAACTCAAGAAAATTCACACTTCCAACTAAATTCAGACAAACATCACAATTTGGAGCTTCAAAACATTGGCTAACAAACTGCCATAGGTAACATAAAAATTAGCCACCAGACCCAGAAATCTGGGCATCAACGTCTATACAAGGCCTGTTTAAGTAGAACAGAAACCTAAGAACCATTTGGAAAGAAGTTTCTCCTCTAGCCAAAGCTTTGCTAATGTCTCCATTCCTCATCCTACACATCAAAGTTGTAGTAGTGGCAAAGCCATGACGATGCCAAAGATCGAGAACAGTAATAGCAGCATCCAGGTTGAGAATGGCTGTTTTCCGTTTCTTTCAAGGTCCTTAGGGGTATCTATTCTTTTTTTGTCTTCTATTAAAGGCTGGTTTTCCAACTTGGGTCTTGATTGATCTTCTTGTGGAACATTTGGAGATACCTGCTCAGAAACAAGCTGCCCAGAATTCTGCTGCTGATTATACTTCTCCACATACTCTGGAAACAATTTCCTAAATGTTGGGCTGTCATAAGGGGAAACAAACATCAAATGGAAAGTTAGACCTTCAACAGGATGTTTCAGGAAAGGAAAAGCATATGTTAAAAATGCTTAATAGCAGGAAAAAGGTGAAGAAACTATTTGGACAATGCATCAAGACTAATTGAGATTTATAGACTTCAACTTTCAAGCGAAAGGGCTCTATGCAAAATAGAGATGCATGAAGAGAAGAAATCAATTCACTGCACAATGACATGGGTTCTAGATTCTATATAGCATAATGACAAAAGTAAAAGCAATAATCGAAAGAGAGAAGTCGCATGCAGCAATTGCATTGATGCAGCCTTTGAAATAAATGTACAGAGAGGTTGAAGTACAAGATCACGTAAATCACTCAGGTTCCTGAATAAGGAGAGAGATAAACAGTTCAGCAAATCCTGCAATGACGAGAAAAAATACTTACTTCTTACAGTTGAAGGCAAGAGAATTCTTGGCAAGAAGCTCCTTCTCGGGGACAGTAGTGTCTACACTGCCTGTTGTAGGACTGTTATCCATCTGCACAATAATCATACAACTTCAACAAACAAGTCGTCTTAAATAAGTAATATAAGCTTCATGCATTTATTTTATGAGCTTATCCAATAAAGAAACTGGTACTAATATAAGAAATCTAAGTAAAAATCTGATAAAAATATAATCTAAAAATAATAGGCATATGTCAATTTATGCAGTAAGATCACGACAAATAAGATTATGAATCAAGTAGTCTGATCCAGTGAAACCACTAAGAAAACCCAAAATCCACAATCCACAATCTACTTACCATGAATGATAGAAGGCCCGTAAGTATGCTGCATCATGAAACAAGAGAAAAGTTACAATTTGGGTAGATTATGAAGTTATCCATGAATTTTAAACAGCTAATGGCAGAATTTACAAGCATATTACATAAATATCATATGATGAAACATAACAGCAATGAAATCTGTTTTACCTTGATACAGACCACATTGGGTTCCAACTTTCTGGATGAACTGGGGAGTTGAGGTGAAAAAAAACTGTTAGTCATTAAGATACAGTAAAATTTCTGATTTATTTAACATAGCAGTATAGGAACTTACAGTCACTCATTGATAAGCAGATTTTCTTTTGCGTCATGAATCGTCCATTGGGAGTGATCATGCTATAAAGCATAAAAAATTAAAAAAGGAAATGGATTTTTATTGTCATTACGTAAGAAGAAAGTAAAAACGAAAAAAATATTTTTAGAAAAAATGACAAAAAGTCGATGATGAGATTATAAATTACGTGATTCCAGGAGGTTTATAAGGATACTCTGGAGGGAACTTGATCTTTCCATAGTAATATCCACCTTAACATATTAAAGATAAAAAATACAAATCAAAATCAGAAATCAAAAGAAGTCATGAATTTCAGATAGGCATGAAGTAATGGTCAACAAACCTGCAAAAGGAGTTCCTGCACTTCCCTCCAACACATAATCTGCAATACCAACATTCAACAACACCAAAATCAAGAAACTGAATAAAAACATTTAGATGAGAAACCAGAAAGCCCCCACTAAAGTAGAAACAAAAACAATATATTCAAAAACTCTCGCTCATCCTTATAAAGGATAAATGCTAAGATATGAAAAACTTTCAACGACATTTCCAAGTTGCTAAAACCATGTTAATTATCAAATCATAAGCGATTGTTTCTCCTTTGAACTATAGTGCCCCTTTCCCTCTCTAGCACTTATCCACATGCAAATTTCATAGTTTAATATAATAAAAGCAAGAAAGATGCATGATTCAAAAATGCAAATTCAGCCAGTCTGACAAGGCACAACTTAAACTACGGTGTCCAGTTACAGCCCATAATATAAGATTACATGAGGAAGTCAGCGGCGCATCAGAGAATAAGTGTGACATCCTTACTCTTGGTTCAATCTTCTTTATCCGATTTTCCATTAAAAAAATTACATCAAATTTATTTCATCTTTCAATTCTTCATCAAATAATGTTTTGGACAACATCCCAGGCTAGTATTATATTAGATAAATATTTTTATTTCCAGTGTGTCCAGAATCCAAAATCCAGAACTATCAAATGTCATATGCACATGACAGCAAACTCAAACACCACAAATAGAAACTTCTCTTCTTTATTAATTTAAAACCTTACATACCATAATTCACACTTTAAGGAGCAAAAAGAGGTAAACTTACGCCATTCAAGTATGTTGCTTGGTGAAGGACGGGCAACAACATGAGATACTGGCTCCTACAATCAAGTGATGAATACATGTGATACACATACGAATTCTAATAACCTGTACATCTCACCCATCCGTGATTAATATTACACTTACATCTATTTATAACTAAATTGCCAGAGTCACATACTACCCAATCTTCTACACAATATCAAGTTAAAACCTATAAATGTAATGCAGTGAATTGAGGGCAAAAAGAAACATACTTTACAAAGATCTCTAAACTCCTTCTGAAGCCGCTTGATGCACGATTTCTCAGCCATCACACTATTTGCACCCTTTAACTTGTTTGATGCTCCGAAAAAAAAAAGATAACACGTACTGATACACAGAAGAAGCAAAATTGAAACAGTCAAACAACTGAACAGAACAATCAATACAACGAATGATACGCGTAAATACTGAAAAACTTGATCAATTAACAAAATTTATCAAACTCAGATTCTTCAACAAGATAACTTAAATCAAAGTGCACAAAAACCCTAATCTTGATGCATTAAGTTGAAGCACGACAACAAATAGAAGAACACAAAAACAGTAGACGCCGATCAACCACCGCCGGCCGCGAATTGACGCTAAAAAACATGTTGAATTACAGAATTGAAATACAACTCAACCCAATTCGCCATAAAAATCCCTAAAAGATGAAGATAATGAAAGATCTTACAAATTAACGAATTTCACAAAGAACCAGTTGATTTTTGTGTAAACAAAAGCCAAACTGTTAAAAGGGGCACATACCTCGTGAAAACCCAATTCGACTAAGCGAGAAAGGACAGATTTTAATTAGGGTTTCTCAATTTTCTCAACTTCCCCCCTTATTTGATGAGATGAGATTGAGAAATAGAGCAAAGAGGAAGAGGAAGAAGAAGAAATAGGGCATTAATTATAATAGTTAGACTTTGACCTTTTATCATATTTTCTTTATTCACAATTTAAAAAAATTTAGTGGTCAATTTTGTATTACTTCATGTCTATATCTAATAGGATCGTATAGATATAATATTCTTTTTTTATTATCTTTAAGATTTTTCAAATTAATAAATTTAAATACTAAAAATTGTATTTTTTAATTAAATTTAACAATAATAACAACATCGAGTAAAAATTCCTAACACGAACAACTTAAGCTATTTTAATTTGTTAATGTTAAAAAAAAATCCTAACATGCGAGTATAAGATAGTCCAATAATATGCAGTCTTAATTCTAATTAATAAAAAGACTGTTTTCAAAAAATTATACAAAAAATAACAATAAAAACAAATAAACTTTAAAATTATTCTAATTCATTCTATTTTCCTTTTAAACTTCTAAATTCATGTTAATAACATTAGAACATAACAAATCTTAATTATAAATTTAATATCAAAGGCATCCAATATCTATATATTTTACTTTTTTATTGTAATTATTAAAATCAAATTTAATGTAAATATATTATAAAAGAAAATTAATTCTATCACTTATAAAAAAAGTCCACTAACAAATTTTAGTCAAATATTACTTTCCTTAAATAAATTTTATTTTACCATGTTCTAAATATTTAAATCTAGTTATGATTCATTATAATTTAAAATAAAATAATAATAATAATTTCTTATATTAGTCTAATTCCAATTTCCAAGACAATTAAAATAATAATATCACGTGATTAAGAGCTAACTTAAATAACTGACAAGTGAAAAAAATCTGACTCAACAACATGCAACAGTCAAAGACAAAGTGCAAGCACATGATCCTACTGCTTCAGATCCCAATCTTCTTCTAGTCCTGTCTGTCTTATGCTACTAATACTCTTTTTTTTTCTTAAACACTTAACATTCAAACTCTGGTACGAATCACACTTAACTCTTTCCAAGTTCCAATCCTATATAATCTTCAAACCAACCAACCTACCATACTTGCTCAGTCTTCAAGCTTCCATCATTCAACCAACAAACTCTTGCATACCTGCACACATTCAATGAGGACATACTCCATAGCTGCGGCTCTTCTGCTTTCTGTCATTCTCCTATCTGCCTGCCTGAACATGGCACGACCGCTTCCCTCCTTGTCGGTCCCGACCATGGCTTCATCGTCACGATCAGTTGGAGACCTGCAGGCTGGCTACAAGCAACTAAACTCGAGTTTCAGAATGATTCCTCCAAGCAACTCTAATCCCATTCAGAACAAGTAACTTCTGGGACTTATTTTCAAAGCCCTTCTTCAAGCTTCCATCCATTCCATTGCCCACCATTTGCCATGACTAACTCTGGATATCACATTTTCTGCTCCCCAGGCGCAAACCTCCATTCAATGACTCAGGATCGAAGAACAGAATGGCAGCTTCTAGCTCCTCCAACCCTCCAAGAATCTGACTTTTCTCTTCCTTTTAAATTCTCCTGTTCTTTCATATTTTTTCTGTTTTCTTTTCATTCATTGTTTACCATATTTTCGTGCTAGTGTAGGGTAGTTTTTGAGAGTTAAAAGTTGATGCATTACATAATGTATCTACAGATTTCACAACCCCAGACAATTGAGTTTTTGATGTATAAATGGAAGCTTTCCGGTTTATCATATATAAAGAAAAGCTCACATTAGTTGCTTACAGCAGCATAAAGTGATCATCTCTCAAGTTGTATCCTATATAACATATTCAAGACCTGCAAGAATTAGTGATTCTACAAATATGATTAAAACAAAGTAAAAGGCTTAAGCTCTGTGGTACTCAGTTTATCTCTCCAACTAATTTTCTACTGTTTAAGCTCTGTGCTACTTTGAAGTATAACAAAGTAAGAGTGAATACTACAAAAACCTTGCTCATCATAGTTTTGACTTCTTTATTGAAGCTTCTGATGAACTATCATCTCTCCCTCAGTTCTAGCCTTTCATGTCAACAGAAAGAAACGGCCTTTGGCATACAAGAAGCTTCTGATGACCTACAATCTCTCCCTCGGTTCTAGCCTTTCATGTCAACAGAAAGAAACGGCCTTCGGCATACACCTGATGCTTCTTCTTTCTTGGATGCACAATCGATGTCAGAACCCACTTGGTGCTTTTTGTTTTTCAACTTCTTGTTTTTGTACCAGTGAAATCAAGTGTGGCATGTTTAGGATATTTCTGAGAAGCCATGAGATGCCCAATCTGTTTCATCATTTTCTTTCCTTCATTTAGATTTGATGCATTCTTGGAAGTATTACTAAGGATGGGCTCATTTGTGAAAGACATTGATTAACTGGATCCAAATGTAGCAGAAAATTCTCTGTAAGCTGATTCTTTTGACACTTGCTTTGGCCTCTATTGATCAGGATGGTTCGTATACCTGTTGCAGTAACACAAGGTGAAAAAGAACTTGAAATAAAGTCGAATTACCCAATCAGGACCTACAAAAACCATGAGTAAATCCACAAAAAAGTAGTAGACGTTCAATGGTTGCACCAAGATTGTTTCTTTACTAAAAATGTCTAATTTAGGAGAAAAATTTTATAAGAATCCTGATACTGCAATGCAAAAACCATGTGGTATACCTATCAATATCTAGTCTGCTGAGTAGATATGGGCCTTGCTTTGTCTTCAAGAGCTCAACCTGAACAGCTAGTAAATTCGGTGCTATAACCTCTCCTAATGATGCATTAATGGCCATAAAGCACTTTTCAAGGGTAAACGAATCCAGATGAGTGCATCACAAGCTCTCCAAAACGTCCTTGCAGCCTTTAGCCGTTCAGAATAATCAAGTAAAACCAGACGTCAATTGCTGTTAATAGCTAATAGATTGAATATCCAGGACATATAAATGTTAAATGATATAAACTCCAATTCAAAACATTTACACAGTTAAATGCACATAAAGCAAGACAATGCAGAGGACAAACGTAGATAAATGAAATTCTGAAAATGGGGAACCACCAAAATTTAATAGTAAAACATACTCCACAATTAGTCTGTGTTTAATTTTTCCAGAAGCATTAGAATCTAGCAAAGCTTCAACAACTCGTGGCCCTCCATCTTTTGTAATGATTGACTTCCAATCTTTCATTGACGGGAGATCAGAAGATAAAGCTGCATGAACCTGTTCAATAATATCATGAATTCTGTGTGAGCATGGCAAATACAGAACTGACACCAGAGCTCTCAACCAAGCATAAGCCACACATCTACCAGAAAACACTTTTGCCTGTGTCAAATTTAACAGAAAACAATGAGAGAGAGCAGAAAATAAATTAGAAACATGAAAGGAAAGTGGAGATAAACCCCACAACCAGAAGTAAGTGGTAACAGATAAACTTCTGCACAACACCCAATAAACAAACAAATATTAAGAAACCAAACAGACCCAGAATCACAAATTAAGAGAATAAACACGAGAACCTACCAAAAATACAAAGCTCCAACTTCAACATATGACACCTAATCAGCATATAAACTCACGAAAAGGGCATAAAAGACGCAAGCGTTGAAAAGAAAACGCAACATAAATCAGACACGAGAAACAAAACACCAAAAAGGAACAACCTTGCAAAAGAACAAGCATTGAATAAACAACAAAGTTATAACTGACTTGCCTGAAAATACACGAGCAGAAGAAAGTAGCACAGAAAAGCTTTGAGACTAAGAACTACCCCGGACTTGGAGCTAAAGAGTAGCGAGCAGAGAAACGACCTGCCGTTTTCAAAATAATGGGACAGCTACAGTCGAGGTATATTAACGTCATGTCGTTTTGCTTTGGGCTCCTGGTCATTAGGTGGCCCAACCATTACTAATTATAATCCTTCAAGTGTCAGTTTAAAAGTTAATAAACACTTTTCTCTACTACAAAAACTTTTTTTTTAATATGTGTTTAACTGTAAAATAAAAAGATATTTTTTTAATAGATATGACTTTTTTGTCAGGCAAAATACAGTTTTTTAAGAAGCTCAAATTTAGAACTTCTTAAAAAAAAGCCTCTCAAATAGTTTTTATGGTAGATTTTCAGATCAATTAGTGAGTCTATTTTTTAGTCTCTTTTGTCCTTATGTTTTTACACATAATTCTCACAATACCCACAAATTCATCTTCACATTTATCTTGCAAACTCATTTTCTCTATTTGGTTGTTTTATATGTTTTAATATTTATTTTTTATATTAGTTTTATTTATGATATAATCCATATAAAAAATTTGGTTAGATATATTTTCATTTATGTTTTATATGGTTTAAAATTATATAATAATTAATATATTATGCTTTGCATATTGTTTAATATACTTTAAATAATTTTTATATGTATAAATAATTTTTATTACAAAATAAAATATAATTAAAATTAAAATTGCTTTAAATTTTTTTATTACCAAATAGTCTACTATATGAAGCTCTTTCAAATAAACTCTTTTTTAAATGACAGTCAAACAATCAATTAACTTCTTAAAAAAAATTTTATAAGAAAAGATTTACCAAAAAAAAACTTTAAGGACAAAAGTTCTATTCTTATAGGCCCAATCAACCTGAGGCTAAGACAAAAATGTCAAGTTCTAACCTTAAACACAAACTTTAGCTCGATTTTAAGTTTAATTAATAGAGTTTAAATAAGATTAGAAGTAAATTGGACTGAGTTCAAGTTTTTTTTTGGGGGGGTTAAATCAACTTATAATGTAACCAAATAGTAAAAAAAAAATGTTGGATTTGTTATTATTTTATTACTTGACTTTAATTAATTGACTCATTAAATAAATTATTTAAATTACATAATTTAAAATTTATTAATATTTATCAACTATAACTTTCACAGACATCTAAACATTATCAACACCTTTCTCCTTCTTTAGTACAAGAATGGTAATAATCAAACAAAAGGATAAAGACGTTTGCATTCATGAGCATGTGCTTTGTTGAGTGTCTAACAACTCATGTGTCTGCCTTGTTATTATTAAAGGAAAACAACACAATCGTAGTTGGTATCCATGCAATGCAAACCGTAATTTGCGATACGAGTCCAATCAAAGACTATAAACATTTCCATGGGTATCGTCATTATTACGATCGACATAGAATTACAAAATAGAAAAGTTAAATCCTCTGTTTTATTTAATCAATTCAAACTTTGTGTCAGTTAATCATATTCACATGTTTATGTGAAATTCACAGTAAATATGTAAATAAAATTAATTGATATAGGGTTGAAACATTAATTTGAGAACAGAGGATTATGGTGTTCAAATATTTAAGGTTTTGTATTATAAATTTTAAATTTTAGTGTTAAAAATGTGGATTTGTTTAAATTTTATAAATTATTAAATTGTTATAATTTATTAAAAAATATTTATATGTCTAAATTTTGATATAATAATACTTAAAAATGATAATTCAAATTTCATTAATATTATTGGTAAATGAAGGACATATTGAGTTGATAAAAATTTTCTTCTTCTTTTTTTTTGATACCATATCATTAATTGTATTCAATAATCGACAAAACCATGTTTCTAAAAAAATGAATTGAAGTTAAATGATGAACTTAAGCTAATTGATTGTAATAAATAAAATACAACTATAGTAAAAGGTTAATTTAATTATTCCAAGTTAGATCAATTTAATTTGCAAGTTTAAGATTAAAATATTAGAAATATTTAGTGACCAATTATTGTAATTATTTACGAACAATCTTAACATAAATAGTGAAATCAATATTTTAATAAATTAAAATATTTTTATTTAATAAAGTTAGTTATAAATGATCCCTAGTGATTAGCCATATAATTAATATTTTAAAACTAAACCTAATTTAAGTTGATAAGAAAAGAAATTTAAGGCTTAAAAGATCTAACTAATTTTAGGATGTAATAAATTTGGTTAAAATTTCAATAAAATTAAAGAATTTGAAATATGATAGAAAAAGATTGTTTTTATAGTAGAAAAATTCATGCTTATTTAAAAAAATTTGTTAAATAAAATTTAATTGATTTATTTTAATTTATAAAAAAATCAATTTAACAACAATAATTATTAAAATAAATGAAACTAAAAAATAAAAATTGAACAAAAAAATTGATTATTTCAAAGCTTTTAATGATTAAACCAATCAGATTTAATTTTTTAATTATTGCATATAATTAGGTTCAAAATAATATTGATTTTGTCAATTGCATTTCAAACATATTCAGTAAAGCAAAAGTAATAGACTTTTAAGTCGAATCGAGCTTTTGATGGTCTAATCCTACCAGGAATCAAATTTCTTGTTCTCCTTTTTCCGTACTACTTTTTTTTTTTTAATGGAACAAAAACTAAAGATTACAGAATAAGACGGAGGTGACAAATCCAAGGATATCTTCTCGGAGGACCGAGTAGTGGGTGGGTGAGATAGAAAGAGCCGTTGAAGTGAAACAGCTACCCCGTGCCCAACCCTACCCAACCATTGTCATCCACACTCGGAACTCCCGCCGCTAATTGGTCAAGCTGCTGTATCTTGACTGTTACGTAAAGCCCTCATGCCAAATTTGAATGGTGAAGCAGTCAGCCACCCATGTGCTCTCCCTTTCATGCCTATCATCTTCTTCTGTCGTCTTCATCGTATCTATTACAACGCCAAAACCATAAAATACAAAAACCATATTAAAGACAAAGCAACAACCTAAGCTTCTGTTGTTTGATAGTTAGTATTAGTATCAATATATAAGAACAAGTCACACTCTGCTCTCTCCGACACTCCCGTTTTTAATCAAGCTAATTACCTTAATTAGTGTCTGAATTTTGTACATAACCGTAAAAACACCATGGCATCTGAGCTAAGTCAAGTATAAAACTACATATTACCTGTAAAGGTAAAAGCAAACAACTTTCTTTCTTTTTTGGCTGTTGTCTTTTCATTATTCGATATGCTTTAAGGAAAAGCTCATGCCAATTAACTTGAGTGTAGGACCAAAGTGAGAAAAGCTACTACGCTGCAACTAAATTTGTTTATTAATAATGCATACATTTGCTTTTAAGGGGTGATTTATATTGTAAAATTAACTTTTAATTTTAAAAATTAGAAATTTTGAGTCCAGATAAAAAAATTATAATCACTTTAGATTTACAAGAAATAGTTTAATTAAAAATCAAAGAAAATTGCTAATATCTTTATAACAATTTACTTAACGTATATATCGAAGACAACCTCCCTACTAATTAGAAGTAAGACTGCATATTATTAGACTTCTTTAAATCTCTCGAATCATCAAAAGTTTTTATTAAATTGTTAATCTAGTTAATATATATTAAAGGTAATAAATACAGATCTCATTAATATATCATCTCTTTTAACTATCTTCACTCTAATACTAGATATTGCATATATGAATTATATAATATATTAAAATAAGGATGTAGTTTGAAATATAATTATAATTTAGGAAAAGTAGTAAATGAAAATTTTAAAAATAGACTAAAATACCAAATTGACCTATTTTCAATTAAAAAAAGGCTTTATAGATTACTTCCAAATATAAAAAGGATTTTTTAATTTTAATTCAAGCCTTTTAATTATATTTATTTTGCTAAATATTCAGAACACCAAGGAGATGAGTCAGATTCTGACACAGCTGTCTGAAATGATTCTTTCAAGTTGCGATGTCTCTTGAGTCTTGACTTATTGCTTTGAACAGCACAAGAGGGAAAGTATTAACGAATAGAATATTAGGCAGAATTTTCCACGTGTGTTTAAAAAAAATTGATTTAGACCGAATATTTACCGGCGGATTTAATGACCAACACCCTCGCTAATTTGTAGGTACCTCACAAAATCCCAATGGAAAAAATATAATTTTATAATTAATGATTAAAAGTCTTAATCACATTTTCTTAAAAAAAAGTTGAATAAATTTTTATTTACGACATACCCGGTGTATAAGTCTCCTCGCAGGGTTTAAGGAGGGTCATAATATAAGTAACCATTTTTTTTGTATTTTTACAAAGAGACTATTTTTATGACTTAAACATGTGACCTTATAAAGTTGCTTCAAAGCTCACCCTCGTAATTAGCACGTAACTTAATTTATTTTTAAAATAAATTATTTAAATATTATGTAAATTTTAGAAATCTATTAAAGTTGTATTTTAACATTTCACCAAATGCTTATTTAAACTTTAATTGATATTATAATTAATATTATACTCTATTTAAGTGTAATAAATAGTTTGAAATAATTATTAAAACACAAAATATACTAAAAATTTACACATTTGGCCTCTCAATAATTAAATTATTAATTTAATTTATTTAGCACCATATTTGAATAATTTAAATCTGACATAATTTTAAAATTTTAATCAATTTTTATTTTAATATTTCATTAAATGTTTAATTAAACTTTTACTGATTTTTTTATTATCGTATTTAATTATAATAGATATTTTGAATAATATTAAAATGTAAAGTAATTCTAAAATTGACACTTTTGGCTTCCCAGTTCTCACTAATTCATTTTGCCTACACGCCAATCCTCTTTCACTCTATAAATGCTCCGCATTCTCTGACTCTGGTGGTCAGCAACACCCAACACTTCCTAGTCTGTTCCTCACTACTTTTCATTTCCTTGTTTGAGTTCATAAATTCTGATCATGATCCAGGAAAAGGAAAGCTTGGCAGGAAGATCAGGTTCTGGGACACACATCACATGTTCCAAGAAAAACAAAAGACTCTTGCTTGGAACATTTGCTTCTCTTCTGCTAGTTGCCACCACAATCGGTATAGTCACAGGAGTGAAGTCTCACAACAAGAACAAAGACAAGAATGATTCGTTAGCTTCACATCCTGTACTCAAATCCGCTTGCGGTAACACAAGATACCCGGATTTGTGCTTCTCGGCCATAGCTGAAGTCCCCGGAGTCTCTTCAAGGTTGGGTAGTCAAAAGGACGTGATTGAGCTGTCCATTAACCTCACGACCAAAGCTGTTCAACACAACTTCTTCACTGTAGAGAAGCTTATAGCAACCAGAAAGCTCACCAAACGGGAGAAAACTGCGCTCCACGATTGTCTAGAGAACATTGACGAGACCTTGGACGAGCTCCACCAGGCCCTGGAAGATCTTAATAAGTACCCCAACAAAAAATCTCTCACCCAACACGCAGATGACCTCAAAACCCTCTTGAGTTCTGCTATCACCAATCAAGACACTTGTTTAGATGGCTTATCCTATGAGGATGCCGACAAACATGTCAGGGAAGCTTTGTTGGCCGGTGAAGTTCACGTCGAGAAAATGTGCAGCAACGCACTTGCCATGATCAAGAATATGACTGACACCGACATTGCCGCTGAGCTCATGCTGAAGGAGAAAACCACGAACAGAAAACTCAAGGAAGAAGTAGAAAACCACGACCAAAATGTATGGCCTAAATGGTTGTCAGGAGCCGACCGGCGGCTGATGCAGTCCACCAGCGTGACGCCGAACGTGGTGGTGGCGGCGGACGGCAGTGGTAATTACACGACAGTGTCTGCAGCCGTTCACGCTGCGCCCAAGAAGAGCAGCAAGAGGTACATTATCAAGATCAAAGCTGGTGTGTACAGAGAAAATGTGGAAGTGACAAAGTCTCATACGAACATCGTGTTTGTTGGAGATGGAAGAAAGACAACAATCATCACAGGAAGTAGGAACGTGGTTGATGGAAGCACAACCTTCCATTCTGCTACAGTCGGTATGCTCTCTCCCTCATTGATTCTCTAATTTCCTCTTGCACATAGCTTTCTTATGTTTCTTGATGCATCCATGGCAATGGAGGGATTTAATCGAATTAGTGTATGAAATTGCACATTCCTGGCATGTGTGACTCAGTCTCAAATGACATTTTTCCTTTTCTTTTTCACGATTGACCAACCAACGTATGAAAAGAGAACCAAATTGTCATAAGCATGCACATGGTGAATGGACCTTTGTTTGCAAATCGGTAGTTGCTTTTCGAAACACGAAATGTCAAGATCGATCTTTCATAATTTTCTACTCATCCCATGATTACCATAAGAATCAATTAACCAGATAATCTGATCCCGCTTTCTTTGCCTGAAAATCAGATGAGGATAAAACGAACCACACTTTGTTTTATATCTCCCATTTGAGCTCCACTGTTTGTGTCGTGTCGTGTCCTTTTCTCTTTTGACCTTTTAGTCCTGTCAAGCTCTAACATAAAGTCTGTCAACTTAAATACGAGTTTGTGTATAAGCAGGACTTTTCTAATATGAGCGCATTCCATTTCAATCACATTAGTGCATGCGTGAATTTTTAATTTAATCTCAAGTTAGGAATAATTACTATTAATATAATTAAGTTTACTTTTCAAACTTGGAAACGTATGGGAAGGGAAGTAGTTACAAGAGACAATTAAGGTTGTCGTTTTGTGGCTTTTAAAGTTGGCGGACAGCTGCCGAGTGCAGGGAGGTTGTGGGTCCTGTTAACCTAGACAGCGTGCATCTGACGTAGGAGTGCAGTCTTATCATCATTCCCCGTCACACTAGGATTTAGATGTGACTTGGTACAAGGATTTAGATGTGACGGCGGATATTTCCTGGATGCTTCCTTGTTATAGGGTAGTGCTTGCAGAGTTGCAGGAGGTCGCATCATTATAATATATTATTTGAACTTTCCTCATCAATTATTGCTCATCATAACTAAGTTTCGTGTTCAACATATCAACTGCGTACAGTTCTGTCTTTAGTGTGGTTGAAATTAGCTTTCAGATTCATTGTACACTCGTTATTTTCCTGTCAGGAAATCCACAAACATTAGTCAGGCTCTTTCTCGTAGAAATATTCATTAATATCCAATTAACACACTCCCAACCATGTGGTTGCAGCTGTGGTTGGGGCAGGATTCTTAGCCAGGGACATAACCTTCCAGAACACCGCGGGTCCGTCCAAGCACCAAGCTGTGGCACTCAGGGTCGGGTCTGATCTTGCAGCGTTTTACCAGTGTGACATGCTGGCTTACCAAGACACACTCTACGTCCACTCAAATCGCCAGTTCTTCATCAACTGTTACATAGCAGGAACGGTGGACTTCATTTTTGGCAACTCTGCTGCTGTGCTCCAGGATTGTGACATCCATGCTCGTAAGCCCAATTCAGGGCAGAAGAACATGGTCACAGCACAAGGTAGGACGGACTCGAATCAGAACACAGGAATTGTGATCCAAAAATCCAGGATTGGCGCAACCTCTGATCTTGAACCTGTCAAAAGCAGCTTCCCAACTTATCTGGGCAGACCCTGGAAAGAGTATTCCAGGACTGTGGTGATGCAATCGAGTATAAGTAATGTGATTCACTCGGCAGGTTGGCATGAGTGGTCTGGGAATTTCGCACTCAACACATTGTATTATGCAGAGTATCAGAACACTGGAGATGGGGCTAAAACCTCAGGCAGGGTCAACTGGAGAGGGTACAAGGTGATCAGTAGTGCAACAGAAGCTCAAGGGTTTAGTCCTGACAGGTTCATTGCAGGAAGTAGCTGGCTCCGTTCCACAACGTTTCCTTACTCTCTTGGCTTGTGAAGAAGATTAAATTTGATGTGATCATATGTATGTAGTAGTTGTGCTGCTTGGTGTTGAATTGATTGGAGTGTTTCCTGCGGTTAATCGAATAATGTCATCGATAAGAGTTGACTGTTCTTGCTCTACACATGCTGTTAACTATTATCAGAATTAGATGGTACCATAGACTTTCATTTTGGCAACGCTGCTGTTGTTTTCCAGGATTGCCTAATCCAACCAAGACAACCATTTACAGCCACCAATCCAGCACCATCATAGCTCAGGGCAAGAACCCTAATATCAAAACACAGGTAGTTCAATTCAGAAGAATACACTATCAGCTGTAACAATCTCACGGCTCCCCCATACATAGGTAGACCCTGGAAACAGTGACGAAACCAAGGATGAAGATATGGGAGACCCAAATAAAATAAAAAATTATGTTTGGATGTAGGCAGAGGGATGAAATGGAATGGAATGTAATGACCCAAATGACTCAGGCCATTATTTGGGAGTCTATTTTAAAACAAGATGGAATGGCAATTAATGGCTTTGGAAGCCATCCTTTGCCATCCAAAATCCAATATTTTGTGACCTCCCAAATTGAGGGGTCAGGGATGGAATGGCATGGCTTGCCTTCCAAACCCTAATTTAATGACAAAAATATCCTCAAAAAATTAATGAAATTACAATCCCAGTCCAGCAAATACCTACGCGGCTACATGTTACTATGTCCATTGTGTTTCTCCTTCAACCGGCTTCTTCCATTGACGAACGTTTTCCTCCACAGCTACTAAGGTCATCTGTTTTCGTTTCATCAGGGAAGCATCGATTATTCTTCTATGTTCATCTTCTTGACACTTTTTGTATGTGAAGAAATCAGAAATTTTTATTGATGCTGGTGTCATCTTCTTTGTTTATCGATGGACATGCGCTTATTATGTATTATGTGTTTCATGGCAACTATGCATATTTTATTACAAGGGTAATTTTGGAAAAAAAAATTACAAGTCATTCCATTCCATTCATTTTTAGTATCACTTCCAAACAACAGTCAAAGGAGTCTCCCTCTTATTTTATTGAAACTTCCAAACAATAGAGTGGCCCATTTGTTTCCATTCTATTCCACTCCATTCCATTCTGTTCCATTAATTGTCATTTCATTCCATTGTAACACCCAAATACCCCCTGGAAGGATATGTGGATGCCACCCATGATAGTACAATCAAATCAGACTAGTTTACACACAACATCGCAAACAGTGCTTACAATACATCATCATACTATCAGAAACAGAAATTCAAAGTTATTACAGGCCCAAAAGTGTTAACTAAAAATATGTTCAACAATACAAAAACAGACTCCTTTGGCCAATGCAGTTGACTCGTCCCAGTCTTTAATCTCTTCGCTCTGAA
>JAOSBP010000005.1:2221357-2236011 GCA_027563825.1 Erythroxylum mucronatum
TTGTGGAGGGGGTGTCGGAACCTGCCACAACAAACGCAACAACGCAAATACACAGCCACCATGCACAGTCTGTAGAATTTGCCACAACAGACACGACAACGCAAATACACAGCCACCATGCTCAGCCTGTACAGTGGAAGGATAGTTAGTTGCGATTCTTATGATTTTTTTGTTTTATCTTTTTTCCTCCACTTGTATAAAAATTATGTACAGCGTCTTTTTCGTTTAATGAAAATTGAGAACTTTCTCTCCCATTCTCCTGCTTCTGTCGCTCTCCCCTATTTTGACAAAAACTCTCAAGAAATGCCACAATGCTTACTACTCGGTCTAGTCGTTCACGAACTCCACCCCGTGTCTATGTAAACTTCTGCCCTTTAAATCCAAGATCAAGTGTTTGAGCATTGAAAGCCAATTCTCAAACAATCTGCAGGCTCCTCTCTTCAAGGAACCTCCTAATTTTTTAGAGCCGTGTAAAATACAATTGAAGTCGCCACTAACTAAGGGTCTGAAAGCTGGTTTCCAGCTCTCAAAGATTCAGCCAGAAGCTCCTGCGAGTCAGGGGATTCGGACTGGCATATGCAACTGTAAGAAACAACCTGTGCTCCAACAACTCTACCATTAAATGAATATATTGAAAATTGTTCTCCAGGATTCTGAGTCTCAAATTGTCGTGCCAAAAAAGCCAGATACCGCTGCCAAACTCAACAGCTTCACTGCGGTGAGAGTGAGCAAAACCACTGCATCTAATGACCTCATCCGCTTTCGTCCCCGAGACTTGAGGTTCCAGCAATGCAATAAGATCAGGCTTATACATGGTGCAAAAATGACGAAGATTCCGGCGAAAATTAGGGACACCACGCAGTTGTTTTCTTTGACAAAAGGGCAAAGCCATTTAGACTTTTCCAGAGAAAACTCTCGATCTTTTTGGTCATCATCTCCAGTTTGACTTCAGCCCATATATGACTTTTCATGATTGTTCAGCTCCTCTTACAGTAACTTTTGTTTTACCTAATGACGCCTGCAATATTTCTGAAGACAAGGTCCTGTACTTGTTATGATAGATATATTAAACAGTCATAAAACATGAGAATCTGTCAGTCTTAGATCATATGATCTTAATGTATGTAATTATGTATACTTCTGAGAACAGGTGGTATTCCAAGTCAAAACTGTGCATAGTACAAGAAAAAAGTTGTTTTCTTTCATAATTTCAGTACACATTTAGGGAAGTTTTCTGAAGAATAAAGTTGTTTTTTTTAATTATTATCTGAAAGAGCATTAATTATTATTAAGTAGGAATACAGATTAGCATAACAAAAACACTTAGTAAATATAATAAGCCTGAAAAGGTGAAATCTTTGTCACCCGATTTGGACTATGAACAGGAGTTGAAAGTAAAAAAAGTTAAAAACTGTGGCTTGGAGCCAAGGAACCTGCTTAAGTGGCGAGGGAGGCATAAACGGGACTTGCCTTCCAAGTTCTGAAAAGGTACTTCTGAAAAGCCCACCTGTCAGAAGTCGAGTCTTTCGATGTTTTGTTAAATCTTTTGTGTTTTATTTTTTGATTCTGACGTGAAAAATTTTAGAAAACGACGTCAATCGCGTCTCTCTTTCTTCGTATCTCAACACCACCTGTTTTATTTCTATGTGCTGCGTGTCTAGAGACTATAAAGGATGCGGAAATTAGTAATTGTCAAAAACATCTTTAACCGATCACATCAATATCAAAAGTTGCTGCCATCTCTCGCGTCTTCACGTTTCTTGTCTTCAAATTCTGTTCTTGGTTCTTCTTCATCTTCTCCGTCTTCTTCCCCAATGGCTCCCGTGTCTCTTGACACCATAAATCCCAAGGTACCCGCTTACTTATTTTCAATAAAGTTTGTTTCTTTCCGATTGGAACACTGTTTAATTGATTTTTCTTATTGATCTGACTGCTTGTTTGCTTCTGGGTTGGTTTGATTTGGTTTGGTTTGGTTTTAGCTTGTCTCTTCATATTTTGTTCGGATTTATGATTTTGTTTGTGTTATTACTGTTTCTTCTTGCAATCTATATATTCATCTCTGGGTTTGTGTTTGACTTTAACAATATATCTCCATAGAAGTCTTCACACTGGTTCTGCCATTTAGGCGCATACATAAGCACTTTTTTTATAACACAGAGATGTTCGTATACTATTATGGGAAACTTTTCCTTATGATTGAACGCCCAGGTTCTTGCTTTCTCTTTATATGTATATGTCTAATAGTCCTTTTGTGACGACTTCCCTTGCAAATTGAAGGGCTATGGATGCATCTGAAAAACAAAGAACCTTTCTTTAACTTCTATTAATGTGCGAAAGTGTCGTGTATTTGAATGTCTACTATCTGGAGGAGTTAAGTGATGATTTGCTTTTGCAGATTGATGATCACTGATTAGTATCTAATTATTCTAAAAGTAAAGGCTTTATTCTCAATCATTTGCACTTAAGTTCTTTTTTTTTTCCTGTGGCTTTCTCCAGGTCTTGAAATGTGAATATGCAGTGCGTGGTGAGATTGTCACCCTGGCTCAGGTAACACATAAAACTTGCAAACTAGCTCGTATGGGCGTCAATCCCTCTCACAGTTAGGATCACACTGTATTCTCTGTAAGAAACTTGCAAGTTGATCTGCTTGTGTATTGAATGTAGTTGTGTTATTTGTCTGTATTATACAGCGGTTACAAGAAGAATTGAAGGCTAAGCCAGGTTCTCTTCCCTTTGATGAGGTATTTCCTTTTTGTTTTCGATTCACCTCTTGTTATCCAAAGGCTTGTGAAATGAAATGGTTATTCTTTTATGAATTGAAGTCCTCCCTTTATGCTTTAATTATTTTGTTCTGTTAGTTATATTTGATTTGCAATTGATAGTATAGAGCATTTTATGGAAGCTTCCCATTGTTGACTAGATCGAATAGGGATTTCAATGGTCAAGGAAAAACAAATAATTTACCTTGTTAAGTCTTTATTACATTTAGTTCTTTGTTTCTTCATGCTGCTTGGGAAGTAGAGAAATTGATATATAGAATGTGTAAATTTCACTTGTATATGTAGAGTGCTTATTTTCATCCATCTGACAGATAATATACTGCAATATCGGGAATCCTCAATCACTTGGTCAACAGCCAATCACCTTTTTCCGTGAGGTATGTCCTCTTTAACTTCTTAGTTGATAGTACGTATTTGGTAGAATTAATTCTTATTCATAGATATTTTACTTAGGTGCTTGCACTCTGCGACCATCCTAGCATTTTGGACAAAAGTGAAACACAGGGTTTGTTCAGGTATTAAATCTTTTTTTTTCTATCTTCGAAATTCTTCCTTTACCATTTTCCACGTTGACTGGATAATGGAGATGATTATGACCATGCACTGTCCTGTAAACAATTAGTTGCTATTGTTGCTATTTCCTGCAGGTAAATGAAAAGAAAAAAGACTATATATAAGATGAAATATAAGATGAATACGTTAATAATAGAGTGAAAGTCTTCCATTCAATATCTTGTTACCTATTCTTCTATTTTCTGGAGCTGAGTAATAAAAGAAACAAAAGTCTCCCCTTTCCCTTTCCTTTAACAATACCTTATATAATTATTGAATTACTTTCTGCAGTGCTGATGCAATAGAACGAGCTTGGCAGATTCTTGATCAAATTCCTGGGAGAGCAACTGGTGCTTACAGTCACAGTCAGGTGATTATCAGTTACCACCTAAGTCAGTTTTGGAGTCTTTGGTTCAGATTCAGTATGTTAGAAGGATAGCATGTCATGGTTTTACCTTTTCATGACAGGGTATCAAGGGATTACGTGATACCATTGCTGCTGGAATTGAAGCTCGTGATGGTTTTCCTGCTGATCCAAACGACATTTTCTTGACAGATGGTGCAAGTCCAGCGGCAAGTCAATTGTTCCATACTTGATTCTGGAAATACTGTGGGACATATGATTATATTTGATTACATACACACACACACACACATATATATTTATGTATATATATATATGTATGTATTTATGTATATATATATATGTGTATGTATTTATGTGTGCATATATATATATGTATGTAAGTATATCTAATCATATAGATTGACAGTTCCATGATTGATACTCAAAACATGCCTACTCATTGTGCTTTCTCTATTACCAGGTCCACATGATGATGCAGTTACTAATAAGTTCAGAAAATGATGGAATACTTTGTCCCATTCCTCAGTATCCATTATACTCAGCATCAATTGCTCTCCATGGTGGCTCTCTGGTATGCTTTCTCTATCTTAGAATTCCGCAATTTGTGCTGGTTGGCAACCGTTAGTTATTCTTTTAGCTTTCCTGAACTATATTGATGATCCAACTGGCTCTTTCTTTAAATTCTTCTTGAAACATAGTCTTAAAAGTGATCTCACCTGATAAAGAATTTCTTGTTAAATGTCTGGCCTATCTTATAATTACATTGACTTTAGGACTTGATTATGAAGATCTATATTGCAGGTTCCTTACTACCTTGATGAAGCAACTGGATGGGGATTGGAAATTTCTGATCTCAAGAAACAATTGGAAGATGCCAAGACTAACGGTATCAAAGTTAGGGCCTTGGTTGTGATAAATCCGGGCAATCCAACAGGGCAGGTGACAAACTTTCCTTAAGAATGCAGTTTTGAGTGTATATATAACTTCAGTTTTCTGCAATAGCCAAGAAAACTATACTGTAGATAAATTGTAATTTGATTTCTCCCTGTGATTTAGGTCCTTGGTGAGGACAACCAGAAGGAGATTGTGGAGTTCTGCAAGCAAGAAGGTCTTGTTCTTCTGGCAGATGAGGTTGGTGGGCAAGTAGTTTATGCTTTGTGTTGGATTGTTTCTTTATAACTGATAACTTTGTATGAATTTCTTGTGTTGATTCAGGTTTATCAACAAAATGTTTATGTTCCAGAGAAGAAATTTCACTCCTTTAAGAAGATCTCCCGATCGATGGGTTACGGTGAAAAGGATTTATCTCTAGTATCTTTTCAGTCTGTCTCTAAAGGTTAGATGTCAAGTTGATAATTTCTTTGTATAGTGGTGGTATTTCTTTATTTCAAGATGTTGATTGTACATTTTCTTTTTGATATTATTAGGGTACTATGGAGAGTGTGGAAAGAGAGGCGGCTACATGGAAGTCACTGGTTTTACTCCCGAAATAAGGGAGCAAATATATAAAGTAGCATCAGTAAATCTTTGCTCTAACATTTCTGGTCAAATTCTTGCTAGCCTTGTCATGTGCCCGCCCAAGGTTTGTTGTTGACCTCTCTTCCTATGTTAGCTTCCTTTGACATGATTTCAGGTTCTTGCATCAATTAATGTAGGCTTAGGTTTAGCAAACTTTTATCTTCCATGGGCATTTATGAAGACAGAAACCTACTAATCCTTTATTTTCTTACCTTGCAATGATTCCAAATGATGCACGTTGGCAGGTCGGTGAAGAGTCATATGAGTCATATAATGCAGAGAAAGACGGGATTCTTTCATCACTAGCAAGGCGTGCAAAGGTGATAATACTATGCTCTTAACTGCATTCAAGATAGTACCGATACCCTGATGGAGCTTGCTTTCTATTACATATTATCGATCTCCATGTCATCAACTCACTTTCAAATGTGGTGCATACACTTTCATAATTGCTTATGTTGGCTACATTCCTTGAGTTTGAGATCATAATATGGACAACCATCTTTATGATTAATGACAGACGTTGGAAGAAGCGCTTAACAATTTAGAGGGTGTGACATGTAACAAAGCAGAAGGAGCAATGTATCTTTTCCCCCAAATTCGCCTACCTGAGAAGGCAATCAAAGCGGCAGAAGCTGCTAAAACAGTCCCGGATGCATTCTATTGTCGCCGTCTCCTCAACACCACAGGAGTAGTTGTTGTCCCTGGTTCTGGATTTGGCCAGGTGAGTACAATGGTTCAAGTTGCTTTGAGAATTTTGTAGTACCAGCATAGTCTTACCTATAAAAGCTGGGTTGTCAGATATCTGATGAGTTGTTCCTTTAGCTGATACCTTGTATTTCTGTTGCTTTGTCAAAGGCTCCTGGAACATGGCATTTCAGGTGCACTATACTGCCTCAAGAGGACAAGATTCCAGCTATAGTTTCTCGTCTGACAGAGTTCCATAAGAGTTTCATGGATGAATATCGTGACTAGAAAAATTATGGAATCACCTTCTTGAGTATGTCATGCTTGAGAGTGTAGCTGTTCAATCATAATAGGTTCCTTGAAAAGAATATTTATCTTTTGTGTACCATGCATTTAGCCTTTACCTGTTGTTTCTCTAAAGTTTCAATGGCTACTCAGATTATTCTTCAGGCTAATACACCTTGTTCTCAAGTTTGATTCAATAAAAATGGGGCACATCAGTTTCAGTTTTTTTCAACATTTTCTACAGTTGAATTCATTTCGGAATCGTTGCTCAGTATTAAGGTTTCGAGTCGGCCTGAAAAGTCCAAGCCTGCTGAACAAGGAAAGGGATAAAAGTATAAAAATTCAGATTCGGGTTTAGATACATCAGAACCTGAAACTCGATCAATTCGGAATTTATATCAATTCCACAACTACAAATTGTACTACGCCAGCCTTGATGGTGACCTATAGATTGAACAATAATCAAGTCTTTTCAAAAATAAATTAATTCATATTTGGTCCTTAAAGAAGTTCAAAACCATCTTTATGGTAGATAGCTTATTAATTGATCACAATGAGATTCTCTGAAGAGAAGTTCATTCTTAACCAAGTAAAATTACACAACTGATAATGTAACAAAGTTGATTGAACGGTTCATATCTCAGTGTTCTTCAACTAATAAAAAGTCTGCAGTTCAGCTAACAATGGACAAGACATTAAATCAAGCCGGAAATTTCGTAGACAAGGGGCTCTTTTTTTTTTTTGGGTGTTCTTATAGGCGAGTAATGACGGCCTCCACCTCAGAAGGGGTATACAAATGGTATGTTGGAGCAACCTTTGCAATGTCAACATTGTTAGGAGTCACCTGAAACCAATACACGGACAAATAACATAACCGGACCAACAAAATGATACATACCAATCTGTCATTGGTTCGATGAATGACATGTAATCATAAGCTTATCCTAATGAGTTATAGAATGCAGTAAACTAATGGACGTAATAAAGTTTGTCACATTACCTTTTCTTCCATCACTTGCTTCAAAATGGAAAGTGCAATTGTCTCGGCCTCTGGAAGAGTAAGGTCCTGAGTAAAATTCAACCATTATTGTCACAGCCCATTAAAACCTATTTGTTGAACGACTATTTAGAAATGGAACTATTCTGTAATTAAATCCTCCAAGATTGAAAGAAAATTTAAACCGGAAGCAGTAGTACCTTGTTATATTGCTCTTGCAGAGAGCTATCTGCACCTTCAGAACCTGAACCAATAGCCTTTGCATTGCATTGCCAGAATGTGCCAGACGGATCTGTGTAATACCTGAAGAACACAAGTTATCCTTTAAACATTATAGCAAATATTTTAGCATGCTATAAAGGGATAGAGAAAGGGAATGCGTGAGCACTAATTTTAATTTTTTTCCCCAAAATTCACTATAGAATCAATTCATGGAAGCCTAAGTTGGTGGAAACAATTCTTTCCATAGGGGATAATGGTTTACGAAGATGCTAAGAGTGGAAAAGGTCAAGCATTCAATAATTAATTATTTGGCAAGGGATTTAAAGGAAAAGAAGCCTTTGCTAGATCCAAAACAAAATGATATGCAGAACTTACAAGCTGGGTCCATTTTCATCGTGACCAGCAATGAGTAGCGATACCCCAAATGGTCTGGACTGTTAAAGTAATAAAACATGAAAATATCAGGAAACAAAAGATAAACTCATATTATAGAAATAGCTATGCCACCGTATAGAAGTACGAAGCTTTATTCCAAAAAGAATTTATTTGCAAGGAGCATAGCAAAGCAGTATGACATAAAATAGCTTTTCCTATGTCTGCTGTATGGCATACAGCAGGGAATTTCAATCGAACTAGTTGAAGCAGGAAGCTACACAGCCAATAAACAGTTTCACAGTAAATGATGAAATAAAAAGGAACTAGCTGGAAAAGGAAAAGGCACATCTATGATCTTACTCATCACATCAGGAGAAAAAGACAAACTCGGAAAGAGTTGGTTGCAAATAACATTTTATGCATATCTTCACAGGGAGGGTTTTGAGAAATGAACTCTAGACAAGCACAACCAAAAAATAAGAAGGAAACAGTTATTACCATTGATTCTTCATCACCTTCGCCAAAACGAAGGGCTAGATCACAAAGTGCTTGAGTTGTGGACTCCACAGTCATTGGCTCACCATACGAGAAACGGTGGTTCTGAAATTTGGAAGAATTTCAATAATGGATAGTTTAAAATTTTATGTACAAATCGAGAAAGAAGCTAGAATAACAGGATTACTTGAGTTTCCACACGTGCATGTTCAACGAGTGTTCGGGCATCTGCAATTAATCCACTCATAGCACATCCAATATGCTCGTCAATTTCCATAACCTTTTCCACACTACTAGGCTCCTAAGAGAGGATTTCAAAGGAAAAATGCCTCTAATGAGTTGCAATAGCCAAGACCAATAACCATAGCTCACTTATCAAGGAAGGTAAGTACATAGCAAAAAAGAAAGAAATGCAATACTCATCACACAAAGACTGTAAATATTCAATAAAAACTTGAACATAAATTTCAAAATATAAATAAATAAAGTCTAATGAGGTTACAAATCTACAAACTATGTTTCTATTATTGTAAAAATTGTTTAGATCACGTAAGTCACTCAGGAACAGGGGCATTGAAAAGGTCACTCAAGCTAGGTCTGACTACTCAGCTTTTACTACGAGAACGAAGCTATGATCTTTGTGAACTCCAGTTATTTCATATGCTAATTGCTTCTACGTATGTTAACATATGAACAGAACTAAAAGTAAGATCATATAAATCTAGAGGATGCAATTGGTAGAGGACAAACCAGCAATGGCGAGGTGATGCGCTTCTCCACAGCAAGCACTACACCTTCTTTAGTCTTCAAGCCAATGGTAATTGAACCCAACTGTAATTAATTCAAAGCAGATTTTGTTAACAAACACATAACCATCAGTCAACTTCTGCGTGCACAAATCGATCTTTAAGTTCACAATAACAATACAAACCTTTCACACAGAGATTCCAATACAACAAAAATTATCCAACCCACTCCACCTTCAGAGATTCCAACATCAGGTGACTACTCAACAAGCTTAAAAACAACAAAAGTGATATTAGTAGTTTCTAAAGAAAAGAAAGAAAACAAAACTTACAAAGGCTACCAATGATTATCTCAAAAATAAACACATGATGCTGAACTCAACGCAAGAAGGAAGTGACCAGCATTTCAGGGCATTGTGCATGGAAGTGCACAAGTAAAAGAAGAGGAATGGGAAACTGGAATTAGTGCGAAAAAAAAATACCCAGACAAAATACCCCGATGAAATTCGTCGCTGCTGGAAATACCCAGATAAAAAAAATACCCCTCACCTAATCGAAACAATACAAATAACTTATCAAGAATCTGGAAATGGTATAGAACGCTGGAATCACGAACTGGAGAAGAGAATCCCGTACTTGAAGAAGTGGAAGATTTCGGAGGCTTGAAGGTGAGAAGATAAGAGGAGGCTCGAAGATGTTTCGACGTCGAAGAAGAATAAGAAGTTTCGGAGGCTTGAACGTGAGAGGATAAAGTTGTCTTCAACAAGAACAGCTATTATTCGAATAGGTAAAGATGGGTTGGGATCAGGTTTGTGTATTCTCCAAATTTTAAGAATAGTTGTTACTGATGCTTAGTTATTCCTGTCTTCGTTTTTAACCAAACACAGATTTAGGAATATGTCAGGAATGTGTTAAGGAATAGAATGGCTTCCATTCTACTAAACAGCCCGTTAGTGACTCTAAGTTTTAGGATTTCTCAGGAAACTGTCAACTTTACACACACACACACTTTCTGTTGAATCAGCCTGACATTGCAGGTCCAGGGGTTAACATACTCGTAGCATGGAGAGGTGGTGATGAAAGTATAACCCCAAAAGGCAGAGACTTTCCATCGTACAACGTCTTGTCAGGAACTTCCATGGCAACTCCACATGTCTCAGGTATTGCTGCAGCAGTAAAATCTCAGTACCCAACGTGGACTTCTTCTGCAATCAGATCAGCAATCATGACAACAGGTTTAGTATCTAACAGTGGGTTCCAATCTTTAAAGATTGTAAGATTCCCATGAACGTAGGATCATTTTCTTTTTTTCCTGGAATTTCTCAGCATCTCAGACAAACAACATCAAGGATCGGATAAGAACAGAATCAGGAGCCGTAGCCACACCTTACGATTATGGTGCAGGAGAGATGAGTACGACAGGGCCATTACGACCAGGGCTTGTTTGTGAGACCACAACTTGAACTTCCTCTGTTACTGTGGTTACGATACATCGACCATTCAAATCATATCGAAAACTCTTCCTGACGATTTTGCATGTCTCAAGAAATCTAGTTCTGATCTAACATCCAAAATCAACTACCCTTCTATATCTGTTTCCAATCTCCGAAGAAAACCTTGTAGGAATGTGACGAGACCTGTAACAAACGCTGGAGGAGACGGTGAAACAACGTACGTACCAACCGTTGAGGTGTCATCTGGTACATTACATGTCAAGGTGGTTCCTGATGAGCTACGATTTCAGAGGAATGGTCAGAAATTGAGATGGCAGGTAAGCTTTTCTGCGAGTTTAACGGAGGGAGAGGTTTTTTGGGTCGATTACATGGAGTAATGATAATTATAAAGTTCGAATTCCATTTGTTGCAAGCAATGAGACATAGTTACGAGAAATGATGGGAGGGTTAGCTGATCATGTGTAATTCTATAATTATCTCTATCAAAACTAAAAACTTCAATAGAAAAATAAAAACAAAACCAAATGACCCTTTGATATAAAAAGCTTACTTGGTTTCTTCCCAATGTAAAATGAATTGATCTTGTGCAATTGAGAGCTACCAAGGCCATCAGTTTCAGAAAGGGAAAATCTAAAAACTAGAGGGATTTCCAAAATGCTCAAGAACGGTGTGTCACAGGAGGCGTAGTTTAAAGTACAACACTATATACGAACCAGTCTAATACCACATTACACGAAGCTAGGTCACTGTTTTTGCTATTGCTTGCATATCTTTAACCCGAAACCCCCTAGTACAGAAGCCAATCAAGGAACCAGAAATCACAAACGTTCTTTCTTATGATTTACTCAAAGGCCCATTGGTTCTCTCTGCGAACCTCCTCCTCTTCCTCTGGTGTGAAGTCATTCTTGATGTTGAACGACTTGCGGATCTCTTCTGGAGTTTTGCCCTTGATCATGTCTGCTACTGTCTTACAAGTGAGATCCAGCAAAGTCTTTATGTTCAGATAGTTGGCGGCCTGAAATGGAAGGGAAGGTGAAAATCAGTATCACATGTCTGTCTGTAAAGGGTAAGTAAAACAGAGAAATGGAAGAAAAACAATAACTGAAACAAGTTCAAGCATTAGCTATATTATTGCATTCACCCAAATTAACACACAAAGAGGAAGGGAGAGGTGCGGGTGGGGAAGTTTGGAACTTAAATAACAAAATAGAATGGATCTTAACATTTGTTATGTCCAGCTCTTGCGGCTGAGAGTGCTCCTGATTCCTAGTTTCAGCAGCAGATGTAAGCAGGCTCCAATTTTGGAATGCCGCAACTGAGATATCACTGATGGATAGATCTTCTTAAGCATTGAAATCCCTTACTGTATAAATCCTCCACCAAAAGGTAACACTATCAATAATCAGGATTGCTGCAAACTTCAGAAGCTTAATTGAAAGATATCGGAGTTCTAAATCTGGCCCGTTCATGTTGCATCTTTCATGGAGCATTCTTGGAAGTTAGAAATTTAAGATGGAGAGAGTCTAAGAAGATTTACAGGCGTCCTCAAATGCATATGTTGAAAATTCTCAGAAGAGTTATGGCGTTTTTCTTCAGGCCTTCTTCCAAAGTCCACCATTCATAGAAATTCACATTAGTACTAATCTGTAGTGTGTACCCCACCTTTTCATTTCATCAATTTGTAGCAACAGAACAACTTACGTTTCAACTCAAATCCTTTTCACAAAGAAGCATTTCATATAATCGTCTTAAAGTTGAACAAGATAACAAAGATCACTTCCAAATTAAAGCATACCTAGACTGATCAAAGAAGCGAGTTGATTAACGAATACTGAAATTTGCAGTCAATATACAACTCCTAAAGTCAACGAGAAATCAAAAACTAACTGCCAATTTAACCATTTTATTGCAACAACTAAATTATGTAATAATGGGCTAAATTGGACTTCTGTGGTTCCACAAAGATTCAAGATTCTCAGTTCAACAAATTGCACAGGGTTCGTATTAACGAACTGAACAAGTTCATCTTGCACTTAGAAAAATCTGAGTAACTTGTATCAAAACCCTAAACAATAGCCTTCTCACACCCAATACAATCACAACATCAATCGCTAATCAAACCAACCCCATCCCTTCAATAATCAGATCAAATGAAACGCAAAATCCCAAATCCTCACACACAATTTCCTAAATCAACGAAAATGGGAAACCGAAGGGTAATAAAAGGGGTCAAAAAAACACAAATCGTACCAGGATGAGATCGAAGAGCGTGGCCTGGTCAACTTTGACGAACTCGGCGTCCCAAGCCTTGAGGTCATCTTCGACCGTGGGCAGACGATCGTCGGACTTGGGAGTCTCGACGTGCTTCTTACAGTACTCGATGACCTTGGAGAGGATCTTGCTGGTGACATTGGGAAGAGGGATTCCGTTGTCGGCGCAGTCATCTTCGACCATGTGCTTTATGGTCTGAGATTCGAGCGCAACCGCTTCGTCGACCTCGAAGGTCTCGCCATCGGAACTCCTGAGAATAATCTTTCTGATGTTCGACATCGTTAGCCCTTTCCAGATGTCGTTAGGAGCTTCTCTCTCTCTCGCACGGTGACTTAAAAGACAAAACGACACGCAACAACTGCTTTTAAAGAAGGATAAGGTTGGGCAATGCCGGTGAGGTGGCGACATGTAATATTTTTTTTACAATTATTTTTACTCTGTCCATTTTCTAAAAAATATTATTTAAATCAATTAGTACTAATATTCTTTTGTAATCTCAATTTCATAAAGGAAAATTTGAATTTGTGATTAGAGAGAGAAGCTTATAATTTTTCATCACGTTATAATTTTTTATCACAATATGAAAAGTAAGGATGACAATGAGTTGATCCATGAGTTCAGACTCAAGTCTTTTCAATTAGGCATAGGCTAACTAATTAAAAAAAAAGTTTTTGATTTTAAAAAACTTGACAGGATTAGCCCATCCTAATTGGAAAGCCCTGAAATTGTATAAATTTTTTGAACCTATTTATAGGGTTTAATATTCCAATAATTCTTAGGGTTAATTACTAAAAAAGATCAAACTTTCATCACATTTTCAATTATAGTTTGAACTTTAAAAAGTAGCGATAAATTGTTCAAACTTTCAATTTTTTCAATTATAGCTCGACATTAGTCTCACCGTTACCTTTGCTTACGTGGCACTGTCACGTGTCAAGGTACCCTCATTAATCAGATACATCAGCGTAATTAGCAGAAGTGAGTTACATTATTGAAATTACGTTGTTTCTTAATGATACTCTTGAAATAGAAAAAGATTTTATCTTTATGCTGGTTAATCCTAACTTGAGGCACCCACCTACCAAGAAAATTAGGGCAACATCGCCAATAAAAGTAGGGATGTCACACCATATGTAAAATTGCAGTCAAGCTGGGGCATTGGTGGTGTCCTTATTGGAAAGGGATTTGCTGGGGTTAGGAAAGACATCATTGGTCGATAAGATCGTAGAGCCCAAAAGAGCACCATTGACTCCAGGAACGGAAGCAATCAAGAAGGTAGCTTTGGAGGTCGAAACTTTTGGGTGTACAATAAGTGGGGCAGTTTGCTACCCAAAACTCGAGTTGAAGATAGGGCAGAATCAAATTACTGAAGTCCACCACGCATCCGCTCAAGCGCGGCGCCTCCCAGGCGTCATTTCTGAGTGCCATGGGAGATTCACACTGGTTGAGTCCATTCTAGGATTCGAACCTGCGACGTGGGGCTAAGCCTCAGTCCCATACCTGAGCTCTAAAACCACTTTGCTACCCAAAACTCGAGTTGAAGGTAGGGCGGAATCAAATTACCAATATCCTGATTTTGCATCTAAAGTTGTAAACCAATGATGTCCTTTAAGTTTATAATTATAAAATCTTCTTTAGGTAATTTATACGCATCTCCTATAGTGGCTTCATTTAGCTTCTTGTAATTAATAACTATTCGTCTTTTTCCACGTTTTTGCTCAGTGACATTATTTACATAAAATGTTGGTGCAGAATGTTTACTCTTACTTGGGCTTATTATTCCTTTTACTAATAATTCAGTGCATTCGAGAGTAAATTCCTTGACATGTTGTTGTGTGTAAGGAATATTATTTTTTATGTTTACTTCTTGAGTAGGATCCTTTAACCGAATTTCTACTAACTCGT
>JAOSBP010000005.1:2236111-2264367 GCA_027563825.1 Erythroxylum mucronatum
ATTATTAACTTTATTATTCTTATTATTATTAAATATTGATATAAATTCTCTACTTATTATTAAATTTATCAATTTTTATTCTTAATTATATTACTAAACTCATTATTATTATTATTATTATACAAAATTAATTATTATTATTATTATTATATTTATTAATTATTATTCTTCTTATTATTAATTATTGTTATATTATTATTATTATTATTATTATTATACAAAATTAATTTTCTTCTTCTTCTTCTTATTATTATTATTATTATACGAAATTAATTTTCTTCTTCTTCTTTTTCTTCTTCTTCTTCTTATTATTATTATACAAAATTAGTCTTCTTCTTCTTCTTCTTCTTCTTCTTGTTATTGTTATTATTATTATTATTCTTATTATTATTATCATCATCATCAACATCTTTATTATTCTTAATGTTATTTATTTATTTATTTATTATTATTATTATTATTAACTTTATTTTATTTTTATTTTATTTTACGAAATTAATTATGTTATTATTATTATGAACTTTATTATTATTATTAGTATTAATTATTGTTATTTATTATTATTATTATGAACTTTATTATTCTTATTATTATTCATTATTGTTATTTATTTATTTATTTTTATTTTTATTTTATTAACTTTATTATTCTTATTATAAATTTTCTACTTATTATTCTTATTAACTTTATTATTGTTATTAATTTTATTATTATTATTATTATTATTATTATTATTATCATTATTATACAAAATTAATCTTCTTCTTTTGTTTTTTATTATTATTATTATTATTATACGAAATTAATTTTATTCTTCTTCTTATTATTATTATTAAATTCCATTTTTAGTATTAATTATAACGGAACATTATTAAACCAAAATTAAACATAGGGCTTTAAATTACTAAAAAGATAGTTAGTTGAACAAAATATAAGTTTAAGCCCTATTTTAGATAACTCGACAAAATAACTTCTACATCATTATAATTTTCAGAGTGTGACAAGAAATCTACTCATTCACCCAAGTCTTCGAGAAGACGTCAAAGTGAAAAACACAAGCATTTGTGTAAGATAAGTGTCAACATCCTCATCATTGCAGAAAACTAGGACAACATCCTTGTCATAAATCCACTTTGGTTTTATTCGTTTTGAACTTTGAGTGTCAATTGTTAAAGGGGGAATTTATCGACATACTTATCTATCAAATTAAAACAATAAAGATAAATTAAAAATAATCATCATAATAAAGGACAAAAAATTAAAACATTCATAAATTCTTCATACCAATTAACATTAAGCATCAACAGCTAACGAGAACAATATAGTCTACAATAACAGCGTTACAGCGTACAATATAAACAACAAAGAGTACAACTTACATAAACAATAATTTCAAACCTCCTAACACTGAAAACAAAATACAAAACCTAAAAAACAGTCAATTCTCAATTTGCCTAGATGTTCGCCATTCATTGAACATTTCGCGTGCCAATCCAATTCTCCAATTTGTCCAAGCATTAGTTGGGTCAATAGCACTTATAGACTCCTCCTCAAATATCATGCATTCCAACTAAAGATTCAGAGATATCATGTATTAATTAGGTTCGTTGTCTAAAGTTCATATTAAAATAAAGTTCATATGAATCGTATGAATTCTCTTAACTTTAGGTATTAGAACTTTTTGGGATCTTTTGAATTATCAAATTATGACATATATTCAAAAATTCATTGAATACTCGGGCAAAAACCTAACACTAATCTTTACGCAAACAACTAAGAATGAAAAGAACTTTTAGGTTTAGTTGTTTAAAACAAAAGAAATGCTCCAAGATTATAAGCTAATTTGTCCTTATCATTAGCAAACATCCAGACTCATTAATTGCCGTTATTAATAGGGGAACTTTAAACTAGTAACTTATGGATGTTACGTAAAGCCTAACCAAATGTGCAGGTCCTCTTTTGTGCTGCATGGCATGCATAATTATGAGCCGTCTATCATGGACTTCACCTGACCTGGTGGTTTGGTTATTCTAGGATCGAATTGAATATTGATTATGCTTTAGTTGTCTCTCTCATTACTTCTGGGCCGAATCAGTACTCAATACTCTCCTTTTGTGCTGTCCGGGAGTTACTTTCCTGCAATTGGGAGGTACGGGTGATTCAGATCTATCGTGAAGAAAATTGGTGTGCGGATTGGCTCGCCAACTATAGCTCTGATTTATCGCTAGGAGTGCACTGGCTCCCTGACCCTGTTCCTGGTCTTGCGCCTTTGCTTTCGGTTGACATGGTGGGAGTTGCTCTCCCCCGAGCGACCCCAGTGTAGTTTTTTGGTCTTGGCCGGTTTTCCCATCAAAAAAAAAAGTGCAGGTCCTCTCTGTCATTAGCCTTTCCTATTTTAAGAGTAAAGGCAAGCAGTGATTTGTCTTGTGGGAGACAGCTTGATGATTCATTGTGCACACACGATTTCTATGTGCCAAGACTTGGATATGTTTCTTTTAAGAATCAACTTTAAATAATTGTCAAGAACTCATCATCTTTAAAGCTTTTTCCTCAAACTGGACAAGTGCAGACCTACCCTGTTATCAGTAAACATTTTCCGGATTTGAAAGGACAACTGAAACACATAAGTTATGAATTATTACGATCCGTTCAAAATAATTTATTTGAACTATTCTGTTTTACCCATTTAACCTATCTTTACGGGCACATCCAAAGCAGCAAAGGTCATAACTACAAACCCTTATTCAACGTAAATATCAGTTCAATTCGTACACATGCATGTCGGCAGAAGCACAAAATAAGATGACATAAGTGGTTCAGGAACAGGGGAATTGAAAAGGTCACTCACTCATCTCATATGCGAATTGCTTCTACGTGTGTTAACATATGAACAAAACTAAAAACTTTACTCTTTTATTTATGAACGTGTGTTAACATATGAACTGTAATTATCTCATATAAATCTAGAGGATGCAATTGGTAGACGACAAACCAATAATGGTAAGATGATGCGCTTCTCCACAGCAAGCACTACACCTTCTTTTGTCTTCAAGCCAATGGCAGTTGAACCCAGCTGTAATTAATTCAAAGCAGATTTTGTTAACAAACACATAACCATCAGTCAAACTTCTGCGTGCACAAATCGATCTCTAAGTTCACAATAACAATACAAACCTTTCACACAGCCCTACTATGATTTATAATTCATCTGAACATCCTGGATTTTTCAATCAATAGAATTCATAATTTTCCCACCCCAAATTAAAATGAAATTACGATTTACACAAGATTACCATAAATTACACTCGGTTAACAAATAGAAAGTACATGAACTGACTCAAGTTACCTTGATGGCTTCAATAGCGTATTCAACCTGAAACAATCTGCCTTCAGGAGAGAAGGTGTTCACTCCTCTATCATACTCGGTCCTTTCAACGGGACACACGCGCAAACAAATTGGAGTCAGAAAACAAAAAGATCAAATCTTTTCCATTCTAAGCGAAAAAGGAGCAAAAAGATAGGCTACCCATTTGAGTACTAGTGGTGATCATGAATGGAATAGCTTACCTCGTAAGAAACATCTTCGATTCAACCTAAACACACAGACAATGAAGAAAGAAGGAGGCACGAATAGCAATAGTCACCCCTCACTAGCGTCTGATTTACTTTTTGAAGAGCCCTTCTTGGTAAACAAGACAAGTATCAAAACGCTGCGTTTTTCTTGCGCTTTACACAAACCTAGATTGGACTGGAAAAGGCCAATTCCCTTAGGGACATGACCTTATTTTAATGCTATTTAGTATTTTTAATCTTTATTTAAAGGAACTACTAATGAATTTTTAAGACTTTTTATAATTCTTGTAGTGTATAATGATTCAAACATAGTATAAATTGTAACTTATAACATAAGGGGTGCCATGTTTAAGTCAACATTAGAAATGTGACAAGTACTTTTGAAATGTTAAGCTTGAGCAAAAATTTATCAACATCAAATTAATTAGGCTATAATTAGAGTTTGAACTTAAAAATTAAGCTTTGAATTTGAAGTTTTAACTCAAATTTGCTCAAATTTAATTTAAAGTTTGAAATGATTTAAAAGTCTAATCTTAATTAATTAAAAACCCAATCTATAAAATGTTTTGAGTTTAAATTAGTGTTTAACTTTAAAATTAAAAAACACTTCTTTAATAGATATAACTTTTTTGGCAGCCAAAATATAACTTTTTAAGAAGCTTAAATTTGGAGCTTCTCAAAAAATTACTTTTTCAGGTAGATTTTTCAGATTAATTAATGAGTCTTTTTTTTTAATTCCTTTTGCTCTTATGTTTTACACATAATTCCTACAATACCTACAAACTCATCTTCCTGTTTATTATGTATTTAACTATTTACTTAACTTGGATATTTATTTTGAGATTTATAATATTATTTAGCTTTTTTATATGTTTTTATATTTATTTTCGATATTAGTTTACTTAGTTATAATCTATATAAAAGATTTGGTTAGATATATTTTCATTTATGTTTCATATAGTTTTAAATTGTATAATAATTAATATATTGTGCTTTGCATATTGTTTAATATACTTTAAATAATATTTATATGCATAAATAATTTTTATTACAAAATAAAATATATTAAAATTAAAAATACTTTTTATTTTTATGTTACCAAACGGTCTACTGTATAAAGCTTTTTCAAATTTTTTTTTTAAAATGACAGCCAAACAGTCAGCTGATTTTTTAGAAAAATTCTTCTCCAAAAAGATCTACAGAAAAAGCTCTATTAGTATAAGCTTAATCAATCAGAGACTAAATATAATTTTACATCAATCTACTGTCTACTATATGATATACATGGTTTGAGATAAATTAGACCCGAGTCCGGTTCAACTTATTATCAACCTTATTTCATGACATGAGAAAAGTACCAAGTATATATGAGTTCTTTCATTAATTTTGGCGGCTCTTCATGATATTCTTTAGCTGAAATGCACTGAGGCCCTTTTCCTTGAAAAGTGTCAAAAGTTACAATTTTTGGTCAACAATTAGCTCATTAGATTAACTAGTGGTTGCTTCTACAAGGGAAACAACCACAGGAAGAGTGGGAAGAAAGTTGCAAATTGTGTTGGCTTTTCATCCTTTTAGCATGTTCAGTGGCCTTCTGAATCTGCTCAGTATGTTGCTGCCTAGCTGCTGCTCTCCATTCTTCAGCTTTTCTATGCACCATTGCCATCCTCTTCATTAACTTCTCTTCTAGGTTTGATCTCATTTTCTCTATTTTCACCTGGAAACAAACATAAGTGTCAGAAAAAAAATCACTCTGATAAGCAGTGCTCGTGAGTGAGTTTGGATAAGTCTGCAAGAAGTGAAAAAATAAGGTGGCAACTAGCTGGTTCTTCTGTGTCTTTAATTTAATGGTTTGGTTTGGTCATATTTTAATCAGCACGAAGCAAAGCACAAGTTTCTAAGCAATGGAGATAGCTAAGTTCAAGTAAATGTACCAATTCCCTACAAATTTCTTAATTCTGGATCTTCACATGGTTCTCCCAAGTTACGACAAAGAACTAGCAATATTTTATACTTGGTCATCATGACTCAGAGCTTTCTCCTTCCTTGGAGGTGAAGCATGCAACTTAAGAATAATTATTGGATTATGGAAGCACTCTAACAGAGGTAGACCAGTCAAGAAGACAGCAGGAGAAATATGTCCAAGAGCAGTGTGGGGCTCGAGGGCCACGAGGGTAACAATTCGATACGATTCAATCCGAAACCTCCAGCTGTAGTCAAAAACTCCAGCTAGGGAAGGTTTATTATAAGTTCACAAATGCCAGCAAGAATAGGAGGACTCATTATCATGCCTAATTGCAATTGGTCAAGGATCATGGTTCATCAGCTTGAGAACATTGACTGACAGGACTTGGAACAAATAATCAGAAGTACCTCAAGCTTTCTGGATTCAGCTTCTGCTTGTGCACTTTGGAGGTTGACCCAAGCTTGAATTTTGGCTTCTTCTCTCTGATACCTGCGATACAATTGGCAAATGATTCAGTTTCATGATATGTGAGAATGATGAAAACTTCTGCAACTTTCATAGCCTTACATTACCTAAGACAATACTTGGTCTTCTCCTCATCTTCCCATGAGGCAGCCCTTGAATCCGAAATACTTTTCCGGGATGCAATGCCAGTTTCAAAATGTCGTAAGCTTTTCGATATATCCTCTTCCTCCTCTTCCCTTGAGCTCCAATTTGATGTAAGGGAGTCATATTGAGATCCTATTTGTAGCTTAGCCAAATGACAATCTTGCAGCATGGAGATGT
Organism: Erythroxylum mucronatum; assembly: GCA_027563825.1. Lineage (NCBI taxonomy): Eukaryota > Viridiplantae > Streptophyta > Magnoliopsida > Malpighiales > Erythroxylaceae > Erythroxylum > Erythroxylum mucronatum. The sequence continues at coordinate 2,242,434 of JAOSBP010000005.1, forward strand.
CAATTGTGTTGCAAGTGCTGCTGTAATTAACTGAAGCCAACGGGCCTGACATATTGGTTGGCGTGTTATGACGAGCTGGGGAAGAGGTCTTGAATGGTGTGTGACATCTAGAGGTTGTGGAACTGCCTAGTGGAGTCATATCTGTCCCAACTTCTTTGAGCTTCACCTCATGGATAACTTCAGTGCCAGCATCTCTCATTGTTGTATTGGCCGAGTTTCTGAAGAGAAAGCCTTGTTTTGATGGTTCTGAGTATCCAAGGTTTGGTAAAACTGATTCTACCTCGTCAGTGAACTTATCTGCAACAGTCAACATAAACTCTCAGTGAGTAATATCCAAAAGAAACAACATTTGACCTGTTCCTACCAGAAACAGTTTAATTCCACATCAAATTAGCTTAATTCCATCGTATGGAAAAAGTTCAGAATCTAATTAACCAATGTTGCAAACAGTATATAACTTAGTTTCATGATTAGTAAGTGCTTTAATCACTTCTACACCACATAGCATTGTCCATTATGTCTGATGTATGAACATCAAAGACAAAGCTGATCTGAAAAATGATTGAACCATAAAGTGGAGAAAAAGTCCAAGCTTTTAGAAATGAAAAAAAGTGAAATGCAAGAGTGCTTGATGATAAAGTAGCAAAAGGGTCGTCAATGAAAGCACTAAAAGGCAAATACGTCTATGTCATAAAAAGTTAAACCGAAGTCAAAGAGCCTACCTTTAAGAACATCAGCAGAAACAGTAGCCCCATTGAAAGCTGAAGAACCATAGTGAAGATGGTCCAACGTCAACGACCCTGGAAAGCTGGAAAAACTCTTAGATATTTTTTCCTCCGTGACCCTTGATTTCTCTGCAAATGCCTCTATTTGAGGCTTGAAGCTTTCGCATTGCCTGTGAATTTTTGAAGACTCTGATGTCTTTATGGTGTGAGCTGGAGAATCATGGCAAGAACTACTAATTAGCCACTTCTCTGCATCATCCCACTTCGATGGAAAGCTTCTTCTAGGAAGATTGCCATTGCTGAAGCTAAACACAGGCCTACCAGGTGTAGGAGGGGCTTCAAATCTCCTGTGTGTAACTGAGTTCACTCCTTCTCTTCTCCTCAGAGTTGATACTTCAAGAAAACCTCTACATTCTATGCTATTACTTGGCGAAGGAAATGACTTGACAAATTCAGAGGTCTCCTTGAGATTAAGCTTGCAAAGTGGGTCTTGAAAGGTGTCTGCAAAAGGGTCATCGTTAGTCTTCCCATACAGGCTTGTATTCGTCACCATTGTTGGTTCCTGCTCACCATAACACACCAAGAACAAAAAGAACAAAACCAACATGAGCAATTCAAACAAAAGAGACTGATAATACCAAAAATAGCAAACATACCCCATTAGAAGCAAAAAAGTTGGGAGCTTGAAAGTATTTGGGACTTGTTAGATCCATGGTTATGACTTGTGAGGATTGTTGGGGACTACTGATTCAGAAACAAGTAAGCGGAACCTCTTCTGGGTGTTGAAACTCTCCTGCTACATCTGCTGCTACTATAGAGCTTTGCTTCTGATGCAAAACCAGCGTCAGTCGAAAATGACTGAAGAAGCAGCCGAAAAGCATAACTAAACAACATTAAAAAGCAGAGACTCATTGACCGCTTACTAAGAACTTTTGGTCTATAATACTGTTAATTCACGACCCCACATTGGATGCAAACATAACACCAGTGTTTCAAACCGTGACCACAGTTGTTCATCGTGACATCCAAAACAGTCCTGATCTTGGGAAGGAGACAAAATAGTACTTCGTGAAAAGAAAAGTGGGAGCTTTGGAAGCTGGAAAACAATTTTTTTAAAACAAAAATATGAAAAAGAAAGGAACTTGAAACATGCACAGACACGATAAGAACATACACCAAAATTGAGGATCAACCAACGATTCATCTTTTTGTCCATGTTTTTGTATTCTTTATGGGAAGGTTCTTTCTTTCCTACCTTGAACATTTTGATCTCCTCTCATGTGCATGTGTATGTGTGTTAATGTGACATAATCTCATCTTGTTACATGCCAGGCAAGCACCAAACTTTGTTGGTTCTTACTCATAATTCTTCTTCTCGATACCTTTCCTTAATCTCCTTTTTCTAACAAAAAGTACCCAAATACCTATAGCCAAGTTCATCCCTTCCCTTTTATCGTTCGAATGCACATTTGGTCTAAGACTGATCAGAATTCTTGTGAACATATTTCACAAGTTTGAAAGATGTGTATTAGGAAAAGCTCAAGTATTTGAGTTGTCGATGCAATGGAAGTGACAAACTTTAAGCTTAGAGATATAAATAAAGAAGAAAATGGAGATGGGAATGATCTAATTTGCATGTTTAAAAAGGTTAAACTTGCTAATAGTAGAATCCAAAAGCCAAGGCAAAGTATTTTGTCCTTGAGAAATGAGAATGAAGAGGGAAAAACCAAATTCAGGTGGCATTGGACTTGTGTGTGTTAAAGAGACAAGAGCATCTCACTGGCTAGATTCGTTTTTTAGAGGCACCTACACATAGTGGACCAGTACTAAGTGACATAGGAGTAGCTATTATTGACTAAGAGCTATGTTTTGTTTTACACCTACAAACCATCACTAGGGATGTCATGAATACTGACAGCATGAGTCCCCTGTTTTTGCTATTTAAATTCAATTTGAAAATCAATTAATTATGTTATTTTATTTAATAAGTTAAAGAATTTATAAATTAAAATAATATTATTTTATTAAATAGATGAGAATTTGATTACTCGGCCATTATTTAAACTTTTCTTTATTTTAATGCCTTTTTATACGATGGTTTATGATAATTTTACTTTTAAAAAAGATATTGATTTGATTGGTGATCGTGACTGAACAATTTGATTAATTAAGGAAAATGTCATGAGATGGTTCTAATTACCAAATCTTAATAAAAAAGTCATAATCAAAAGTTCAAAGTTCAAACCAAGTAATTGAGTACTTGGAGATGTTGAAGAGATTACAAGCTATTGAGTCTCACAATCTCTATTTGAAAAATGCCATCTCTTAGCTGAAAATTTAGTTGATTCAGATGAGAAACTAAGGATTTGCTCAATGACTTTTATGTAAAAGTTATGAAATCCTGTAGTTGCAGATATGATTGCAGAAGAAATTCTGGAGAAGAAAATCTATATCAATATTTATATCAGCAACAACATTGTTTTATTGATTAATTTGTTAAGTTATTAAATAAAAGTAGATGATAGTGTTTTATCTCAATTGGTCACTTTTTTTTTTGTCCAATATCTAAATTTTAATTAATTGGAATTTAGTTAATTAACTGACATGATCAAAATTGTCATCCCAGCGGCCATGAAACAACAAGATAGCTTAGGGTTCTCCAGCAGCAACAGGGTTAAGATAAGCAAGAAGGGACCCACATTTACCTATTTTTTCATCAGAGTAATGCAAGCTGACAAGACATAACCGGTCAATAATGGAGTTTTATATCTACTTTAAGCTACAAGACCACTGAAACCATTGTTTACTAGCTTACCTATAGAACCCTTATCAGAGAGCTAACCAAACCTTTTCTCTGGCTCTCCCTCCACCCCTTCTGGCACATGATCAATGGCTGTAACCTGCTTCTCTTCTCCTCATTTCCCACTTCAGAGGTCCACTCCATTCCTGAAGTCAGTAGCTAAGTCTATGATGCTAAAAGACAGACAAATTATTCTCAAGAAATCTCCTTTGCTTTCTGTCAGATCCTCCTTCGAGAGCAAGGTATCATCTTTTTTGCAGTCACTGTATTTAAAACATGCAAGCTACACTTGTTAAACTGTGTTGAATTTTTCAGTATACGGGGCCGCTTAGTTTTGCTTGATTCATATGCAGGTCTTGTTTGAGAATCGATCTGAGGGCATACTTTGTTATAGAGATGATGACGGAGAGATCATTTGTGAAGGGTACGATGAAGGCCCTCGTCTTCAGAAACAGATGCCAATAATATCATACCATTCCAGGTATAGAATTATGCTTCAGAGTTGACTTCCTATAAGTTTATTGCAAAAAAAGATATATGCGACTAACAGAAACTGTGGTTGACTTCTTCCAGGGATGAAGATATCATCAATCTGCTTCACCAGAAATTGCTTCAGATTATTAATGGTGTTGAATTTGGCAATTCTGACAACAATATTATTGCTGTGCAAGAGGGACTCCAAGTTGAACAGCTTTTAACAGATTCTGCTGATTAATGACTTACTGCTCTAGTTAACCATATGTTTATATCTGTAATAATGCCGTTATAATATGCAAATTACAAACATGTCTTCCAATCAAAGAATTGAAACACTCATCAGACACAATAACTCTCCTTTTTCTAGTTGCCAGCTTGAACCTAATTTAGCAGGAAAAGGAAAAGCTCTCTTTTAGCTAGTACTGCAATGTGTTAATCAGTCAAAGTTTAGCAGCTGGAGCAATAACTACAACAGTTTGTGATGATTTTGATATAGAACAGCCAAATACGATTTCTATTTAGCAAGTAGCAAAACCATCACCCGCAATGTGAGAAATGGAGCAGTTTCGTAATTACCTGTCATACAAAGCTGCAAGCTACATAACAATTCCTAGCTCAGCATCACAGAATCAGGATGCAATATCGATTACTAGTATGGTAATGCCAACAGGTTTCATTTAGGGTTCTTCAGCCATTGTTTTCTCATGTAAAGTTCTTGGAAGATCAAATCGGAAAGGAAGGAGTTCCTTTCAACTTGAACAAACATACAGTATCATATCAAAAGAGCAGATACAGTATCTGTTTGCCAATATGCGTCTGCACATTAGAGAGAGAGGACCTCAAAATCAAAAGAAAAGATCTTATTACAATCAATTTTTGCTTCTAAATTAAAAGGAAAATGCACTATAAAGATGCAGTAAATGTACAGGTCTGAACTCTAATTACATGATAAATATTCTTGTACAAGGGGCTCAATGAGGAGGCAATCCAATATCATCCTTCTCATTGCATTCCTGTGGCTTTAATAGCCTTGTTCTAGCATCTCCTAACAGTTAATTATATTTTTCTGTTAAACTAAGAATACAAGTATACTTCCTACCAAAAAGAATTAAGTTAACAGTAAAAAAAATCATTAAGGAGAGAATTTATATGGGAGGATCTTCCCAAAGTGCATATTTGAATGTACAATCACAGCCATTGGCGAATCATTCAATCAACGTCCCACCTGAGATGTTTTCTTCACCAAATTCAGACTGTGATTTACTTGTAACTGTGAATGGAGGAGACCACTGATCTGGGACCATTAAAAAGTAGGTAGTCATAGCTTTCCTGAACCTTTTCTTATATTGCTTTGGAGAAATAACAGTTGGGGATGAATTCTTATTCCCACCAAGTATTCCTGATGCCTTCACCCACGTTTCCAGGTGCTTGTCCCATGTGTACTGCCTCATGAAATCAATGATCCCAAGAACTAATTCATGATTCTCTTCATCCACTCCAACCAGTAAGGAGTAGTCCATTACATCAATTGACTGCATTAGCATCAGTGCAACAGATTAAAACAGAGAGCAGAGATCATAAAATTTGGAATTCATTCCGACATAGTATCATAAGCGAAAACTGCAATACATGCTCATCCTGGCTATCTCCAAAATCCTCCCTAAGACCCCAAAATCACTGCCCTGCTCTCCCGAAAATCCCAGAGAAGTTAAAAAACGAAAAAATAAATGGCAAATGGAATAAGCAAAAGAGACATATATTAGTACACGCAAACACACAGGCTGCAAAACACTTACTGCAAGAAAAGAAGTATCATTCCAGACAGCTCTTTCTAGTAATCGCTTTGCCTTGTTTCCAACAAAAATTGGAGAAGTTGGCATTGATTCAATCAAGTTCTGATCTAGCAGAACTTTGTTGCTCCCACTAGAGTCAGGATTGTATCGTGATCTAGAAGATCCCTTAAGATCATAAAGTCGGATCACGTTCCTTCCATATAAAAGATTCTCCATTACCAGAACATCAATCTTGGTTTCTTTCCCACCTTTTAGATGCTTTAAGGTAACCTGCCAACAAAGTTTCAATGAAAAATAAAATGAATCCAGGCAACAAATCTTATGTCTTTGTGAATATAGCTTCAATGAAAGAATCTGTCAGAGCTTGCAGAGTAAAGTAAATGATAATGACAGTAAAGAAACAGCATTTTAATTGTCAGGCTAAACTAAAAAGACTGATTATTAACACTTTCTAGTGCTTTAGCACCTGATATATTCCCAAGATCTTTGCCAGGCATGTTGGACTTCTAGAGCTAATTGATTCAGAGAGGTATTTGAAGTATCCAGGACCAAATTTTATAAATGATTCCAGTTCTGTCTTTGTCACTTGTTTGATAATAAACCGATCATCCAAGGTTTTTGCAAAGAAGACATTGCTTTTGCCACCTTGAGCTCCCCATTTTTTGCAACGACTAAGAGACCTTATAAAATCAAGCTCAGATGGGCAGCATTTCCTTCTTAAGGCATCAAATCGCTTTGCATAGTAACAAGTCACAGAATATTTCACTTCACCACTAGGCCTGTCATCTCCAAAAGAAACTTTAACATGCAGGGATTTTGTGTAAGAGAGTGGGTCTGTGATCAATGAGCTACGAGATCCTGACATAGACGAGATGTCATCAACCGGACCAAAACTTTTATAAGTATCAATTGTCAAATCATCAACAGAACGGAATGAATGAGAAGTGACTGAATCCAATAAACTCATGGACTTGAAAGCCCCGCTGTCTTTCATATTCTCCAGATCATCAATCAGTTGGCCATGATACTCTGGAGACATCAAAGCATAAGCTATAATACTTGTGGGTTCATCATCATACACAGGAATTACAGTGTCATTTATACCCACAGGTAGTAGCAGCCTAGCATTGCCTTCAAGCTCCAATTCCCTGAAGGACGAAACAAAGACTGGATCATAGTCACCCAATGTATCAAGCTTCTCAGAGTTTGTTAGAAAATTCTTGTTGAATGAGCGGTAGAAGTTTAGGAAAGGCATTTTTAACCAACTTCTAGAATCTTCTGCATTATCAGGGCCCTTAGGCGATAATAAATATGGAAGGGAGTGGCTGGATGTTAGTCTTTTTTGGTCTTCGGCGTGGTCCTCCAAATTCTCTGGCTCCACAACTGTGGTTGAAGAATCTGCAGCCTCCAAATGCGCATTGGTGTCATCCTGTGATACTCCTAATCCTGGGTGACTATCACCAGTCCATGCAGCATCAAGTGTATCAGACAAATTTGCCATGATAGCTGTGTCAGACAGTGTCGAAGAAATCTTGTTGTTGGATTCGACAGTGTTAGAATTATCAGAGGATATGATGGCAGCAAAATTAGCTTTCTCTTGTTTCTTGCTATCAGATTTATCTAAAATTTCTGTTTCTTCATCAGCAGCATCTGATCCATCAGTATTGCTATTGAATTCTCCTTGCTTGCCAGGTTTAATATGAACTTTTTGATCTAGAGCAAGAGAGTCAGAACCTATAAAACCTTTTCCTAAAGCATCATCCTCATCAAGTGTCTCTGTATTAACGGCTTCCTCAAATCTGGCATTTGGACTATTTAAACCATCTTGGATGCTGTTGTTGTCTATACTATTAGCATAGATTAGGCTGTGGTCCCACATGTAAGACTGGAAAAGCAACTGCCTCCTTAGTCTATTGATCTCAAGTATGTCTATGACAGGTTGCAGTTTATTTGCTTCACTGTTCAATATTTTCCAAAGCGATTCCTAGACAAGCATCACAAATGATTAAACTTGTCTAAATCAAAAGCAGAATAGAAAAGAAACATTTTCTTTCTTTCTGTCCTCAACCTTATCAATTACATTACAAGGCCCTAAATTCACAAGTACTTGTCAAGCAATAGAAAATCTAGGCTTAAAATTTTGTATAGTCAAAGCACATGAATAAACTGATGAAAACTTGTCCAATTACAATTGGTCCAGTACAGTAATGGCAAACTTTGAACATGAAAACGGTGGTCAAGAATCAGTACAATTCAAGACTTATATAGATTAAGTGTTGGACCCTTTGAACAGGTATATTTCTACATGAAAGTAGGAGACGGACTAAGTGCTGACTCGCAATTCATATGTATACATAAGCTCGTCTTTTTCTTGTGTATAATATCTGCTCAACTAAGACTAGCCGAAAAAAAAAGAAAAAAGTTATGGCTCACCTCAAATTCTGTTTTTTCCTTTTCTAACATTAATTCAAGTTCTTTAATCTGGCGTCTTGTTTCATGGTTCATGCCACTATTAATAGGCAAAGCACCAGATCTTTTGTCTGCAATTTGATTTAGAGCTTTGAGTACTTCTGAAAATAGAAGCTCTGCGCGATTGGCAACCTGTTATAATTAGACAACTAAATCACCAACAAGCAGAGATATAGAAAAGAATAAACCGCTAGAAAAGAATCAAAATGGCCATCACTGTACCTCATCACTCTGTTTACGTATCCATTCCTGATTCTCAGAGTAAAAGTCAAGCTTTGGAGGTGGAAGGTATACAGAAAGAACACTAATAGATGCATACCGAAAACAAGCAACCATTTTGCCAAATCTGCCAAAATGCAGGAGAACATGAGAGAAAAGCATCCAGAAACAGAATGGCATAGTTTCTTATTTTCCCACTTTTCATGATCGGATTAGGAAAATTATTCTCAAGTCGATATACTAAATATAACTGACATGAGAACATTCACTGGAAAATCTCCTCAAGTTGTAAGGATTACGAACTTATATAGACAATATGATTACCATGATCATGAAGAAAAGAACATAGTGGAAAAGGAATATCGGCATTTACAACATAATAAGATACAGAGATGAGGAAAATACCCATAGAAACGAAGACAATCCCTGTGCAGAGAATGACCGCAACTTGCCACTCTGCTTGCAGCTGCATGGTTAGAAAAACTCAGCTCCAAGAACTTCCCGAAAGATAAACCCCATGCAGCATCAGACATTACAACTCTTCGAGTAGCTGGAGGGAAACCATTGATCCGAGGACACTTCAGGCATCTATGCCACATCCAGATCTTCCCATCTTTTTCACCTGGTAGAAGTATTTCCAATAACTTCTTAACAGATATAGTAAGAGAGCCTTGTCGATGAGTATAACAATGAACATGTGCTTCCGACGGCATATGACAAGAAGGGCAAGCATAACTCTGACAAATAATTAAGTTTTTTCAGTTTGCAACTGGAATTCCCATAAATCTAAGATTTGGTATATCAAATAAGTCACTGAAAGAGAAACTTACTTGATCAAATAGATGGTCACGCAAAAACCGACCCAAAGGTTTGTCAAAATTACCATAGTATTTGATTCGAAAGAGGTGGGACCTTTCACAGACAGTTCCCTTCCACACACACCGTGAAGATAAGGAAACCAAAATGCTTTGGTGATCTGAAGGAGATGGAGGAAACTCTTCTTTTAATGGTACTGATTCAAAATTATTATTACCATCCCACTGTGAAGATGGTACCTCCGAACTACATTTTTGAGTTGCAGGAATCTCATCAGGATCCTTTTGTGAGGGATTTTCTCCATCCTCCTTGACCAAGTCAGGGCCACTAACAGCAAAATGGTCACTCATACTAAACAAACCGCTGTTTACTGCAGGAATATCTGTCATGAAAGAATTTCCATATCCCTCTTTATTCTCAGCATAATTATGGTAAGAATCAGCATTAGCATCCATTGCAGAAGGAACAGTATCAATAATAGATGTTGAATTAATAAAAGATGAGGCAAGATCTGGGGATTGAGAACTGGGATCATCAGTTGGTAGTTTGCCATTAACTAGATTGAAACAATTGCTGATATTCAAGTCCAAACATGTTATTGGAGTGCTGTTGGATCTTCGTGGTTCACCATCAGCTTGTAGTGCTTGAGGCTTTTCATTTGTGAAGATGGTGAATCCAGGTATAGTTGATATGGATCTTTCAATACTTGATGGCTTATCTGGAAGTGCCACAGTGATTGGAGAGCTCAATGGCAGTTCTGGTAGAGAAGCTCCTTCATCAGCAAGAAAAGATGTCTCCACAGCCAAATGATACGCGGCAAAAACTCCATACTGAACCACGTGTTTCACTTTCTTCAATTCATACTCATTAGCACCTCGAAGTAAAATCTGAAACAAAAGAAAACATAAATTAGTTAAATACAAATTCATTGCAAGCCTATTAGCACCCCAGAAGGATTATAATTAATGCAAATTGATCTGTGCACTCCAGTAATGCATATCATTAAGCTAGTATATAGCGTTCAAGGAGTTACAGTAAACCCCAGTGGTTTTGGGCAGCCTTCAAAATGCATCAATGTCTTCAATGTTCTTCTCCCTCCCTGCTGAACAGTATCCAGATCTACTGAGAACTTCTCCACGTGAAATTTATCACAGTATCCCAACTTTGGGGAAGAGAGATGATCAACTGAAGGAATTATCTGAGCACCTGTGCAGCGGGCTATTCGCTCTAAAAGTGGCCTTTTGATATTCAGAACAAGAGATATGTCTTTAGCAAGAAGGTATTCCTGTGCGAATCTTGAGACCGATTTCTCTACTAAGAGGACATTAGGATGGTGTGCATCTATCCGTGCCACTGTCATCTTTAAATGGTCCATTTCCTAGAATTGGACATCAAAAAGAAATGAGGACGATAAAAGGAAAAAAGTTTCAATTAGATATGGATAAAGCTCGAATGAAAAAGTAGGAAAATAAATGAATGGGTAGTGAATTTTGGAAAGAAAAGAGAAAAAGAAAGTAGATGCAGAAGGTGATTTTGTTTTAGAACCTGTTGTAACAGAGTATCAAAACTTGATAAGTGGTTAGAAACCCGTTGGTACTCAAGGGCACCTCCGAGGATCAGCAATCGAGGTTTCTCAATTTTTGATGTCATTCTACGATGAGCCACATTCTTCTTACAAACAACTCCTTTGATGAGAACACTAGAGGAAAATGAATTATAATCAACTTGACAGGCAAGGAAGCAAAGGGCTATGCTTAGTGAGAAACAAGAAGAAAGTTAAAAAGACAAGCAGATTAAAGTAATGATCAATTTGCAAAAGAAAACCTCAGGTTGAATGAATTTCCCACAGGCAAGTTAGCTCAGTGATTAAAAAAAAAGAATTTTGTAACTCAAGACTTCTATGCATCTTGTGGGAGAAGAAAATTTGTGCTTCTTACATGGTACCTAGTCAAAGTTTTTATCTTTAAGCAACTGCTGCAATTAGCAAGTTCAAAGGGAAAGTTTTCTTTGTTGTGGACTGTATCAATTTCAGGGTCAATATCCTATTGTTTCTCATCTGTAGTAACTGATCCGCTTTCATTTTTACCAATGCAACCCAGATTGAAACATTTTGTTGAAGTCATATGGTCACAATATTTATTCTTTTATGTTAAATATTACTAAGCATTCTTGACAAAACTTACAAGATTGGATTACAGATTAGTAAATTAGAGGACCCTAATTGGGACAGCACTTAGTTACCAGCAATCAAGAAGAAAATTACAAATTTCACATGAAACCAATTTTTTAAGGTCTTTATAACTTTTCCTTCATATCTGTCGGTTATGTTTGCGGTTAAAACCCAAAGGTGAGAAAGAATGTAGAATGGTCATGACATCAAACCATGTTATGCATCAGAATACAAATCATGGTAGTAATTACCTCTCACTGCGGAATCCAGAAGCAATGCACTTTACTTTCACATATCCACCAGGGTCCATTCCGCCTCCCGTACTCATATCTGGTTTTAATAGTGTAGCAGCCTCCCAAGACAGAGATGCGACAATCTCCAACCAGCCATCCTTGTCATCTTCATCACCCAACGGAACATTCTCTACAAGCAACAGCTGTGCTACCAAAGCTTTAAAATGCCCATCAACCACATTCTTCATCACTTGCTTGTGCTCCTCAGCTGATTTATCTCTACTACGAAGTTCTCCACTTCCAAAGCTGCTCGACGCACGTAAACATCTCCAATCTCCTGCAGTATTCCCCTCATAATCATCATCATTATCATCATCATCATCAAACAAACCAGCTTCTCTCTCATCCTCTTCATCCTCTGGTTCAGGTGGGAGCCAGAGCAGTCCATTGCTCTCAAAATCCACAGGTTCCATGTCTTCATCTTCACATGGATACATAGAGGAAGGCGGTTCGCATTCGTCATTGATATCATGGCCATCCTTTATCCCAGAGGGTGAAGCTCCTAATGCACCCTGTGAGCCACTATTATGGTCCAATGAAGGGCTGCTTAAACTTTTTGACTCAATAGTTTCTCCATCAAGATGGAATTTTTGCAACCCACCATCGTTGCTCAAGTGATCAAGCTCAATTTGACGATAGTAGTCATCGACGTGAGTAAAATTCCTAGTCTCAGAATCAGAATGAAATAACCTGTAATCATCCTCATCGTCCTCATCACTCCTGATGCAAAAAAGAAAATCAAGATTAAGCAATGGAACTCTTTAACTTAAAACATAACAATCCATACTATTCTTTCTTTATATACTTGGAAATGTATGGGTATCTGCTTTCTTGTCTTTGCAGAATGAGAACCAGTGGACATGCATTAATGAAAATAACTTAGTCAGGAACAAAAATGCTAATAAAATTTTTTAGGTGGACATCTAGCTAGACCTGTTCATTGAGAATCCATATTGATCGGAAGATTGAAACCCTCCATCGGCAACAAGGTCATTGGTTCTACTCAATGCAACTTCCCCTTGCTTAAAATGTGTCTTCTCCATTTCAGATTTTTGAGGTAGATTGGGACCTGAAGAGCAATGAGCTTGTTGATAAGTTCCAACTGAGTATGTTCTTAACCCAAGAGTAAAGGCACTAGTACTTTTAGCAGTATCACTAGAGATACTACTCGTCAAACTCGCCCCTGATGGAGAACTTCCAAGATCCAAGTTGAGAACCTGGGTTACATCATCAAAGTTAGTTATACCCTGCTGCCATTGCTTGAAACAGTAATTACACACCCGAATCTTCTCCCACTCATCCTCTGCTTTTCTTGAGTTACTAGATGGAGCAGGAATGGAATTGGCCGTACACTTGGCACAGAAAATACGACCACAGAGTCGACAGTGATGCCTGCGGTTGAAAACTGTAAACTGGGAATCACACTCATAGCATACCCTACAACTCTGATCGGGCATCCAGAAATCCCTTGAAACACTGGGTGGCTCAGTCCGCCAAGGAACCCACAACTTAAATATCCCAACTAATTCAGAAAATGTCTTGTCCGGAGAATCCATCTACACAAGCTCCTTACGGCCCCGTTCATTACGCTGTAATCATTTCCTGCTCTTAGCAAACAAAGTCAAGGTTTCAACTCGAATGATCATAATCAATCTTCAAAGAAACCAAAATAACCATATAATCTGCTGCTGAAAATGAGACCTGTCAAGGCTATCTAAACAACCAAATTCTTACTACCCTAACTTCCGAAGGACCTTTATAAGGCAGAACCATCATCATTTCTCACGAATACATAAGCCTGCAAAATATCATATTTCTTCCTTCTACGACTCAATTAGGAGGAAATGAAGGTTGAACACCCTACAAGCACCCAGCCCAAGCTCCTCGATAAGTTGCAGAGAGACAAAAAGACAATTCCAAAATCCCTAGGAGCTCAAAGCTAGATTAAATCATTCGAAATCATCATAATCACTAGAGTTGCATATCTAAAGATTGCTTCTTTCTCTCATCACCAATCTTCAACCAATTTTTAATGGAATCGACATCCAACATCTATCTGCCTCTGCCATATCCCAAAAAAAAAAACAAATTTCCAAAGAATTTTGGCATGCAAGAATCTGAAGAAAGCAAAAATGTTACCTTGAAAAGATGATCATCAACCAAGAACAACCAGAATAATATCACAATCGAGAGGCTTCCCTTCTGCAAGATAATGTTGCCACGTAGAAAACTAATCCGAGAAGAATGGTAGGTGGCAAAAGCACTTCTACCCAAATAGCGGTTCTTTCAGAAAATCAAACGATTCAACACTTGATCACAATCATGATCATGTACAGTTCTCGCTCTTCAAATAAAAAGGTTGCCCCATCTCAACAAAACTCATAACAGATACGAGGAACAGCGCACATCAAACATAAACAGCACGTGAGATTAAAATGAATTATCAGGAGTTAACGATCAGATAAATCTTTCGAACGTCTGCATAAAATTTCCCCCATAAGAAAGTTGGAAGTCGATCAATTATTCATTTTCTCCCCCCACAACAATAAAAGCTCCACCATTTTCCTATTGGTTTGAATTCGATATATCTGTATATGTTTATCCATTGAATCCTTTTCTCTATGGAACAGACAAAGACAAGTTTGGCTCTTTTGTCAACGTGGGAAGCTGACAATTAATATGATTCGCACTTATGCCCGCTACTGTGACGTACCATTAATAAATCGAATTAATCAACCAATCACTAATTTCTTATAAAAAGATTCAATCTTTTTAGCTTGGCATAAAAAAGATCCAAACTTTATTCCTTAATTTCACCAGAAGAGAGAGAAACAAAACATCATAACAAGTGAGTGGAACAGAGCAGACCGACAGATGTACATACAAAGATACATGTAATATTAGTATTTATGTTTCTATACATGTACTCTACGTGGGTGTCAATGAGAGTTCGTGTTTGGCCTCCTGATTCTTGAAGCTGTGAAGATGGCGTTTAGGTGGGGACGTTGACTTTTGGCAACTGTAACATAATCACCAGACAAATCAATGACTTTTCGATGTCAACTTCACAGAAAACGCGCCTGTTCCTTATTTTTCATGTAAAAGAATAGGAATGTACAAGTTTTTCAGGACAAGCAAAGGTTTTGTTAATTGTTTTCTGTGTTTATCAAGACATTCTTATCCAACATAAGCACCCTGTCTTCTTGGAACTTATCCAAACTAATGTTTATCTGTCTTCTTCAGGTGATAAAGATCCGATCTACCTTAATCCATACGAAACCAAGCTTGACAGTACAATTTGGCCAGTGATTGAAAGGTTAATCTGTTTCGAGGCCACATTTATTGGTACACACAACACTTCTGAAGAAAGAAAAGCACTGGATTCATGACAAATCTCCATTTTTTAACAGTAGAAGCCACCATGACAGCCATTGATAAAGCAAGAAGGTTCCTTCTGATATCTTTGTTCATGAAAATTGCTAATGGAAAAATAAGAATTTTGAGTATGAAGTAATTAAACGACAACCAACTGAAGTAAATCTGCCAAGTCCAAGTTTTTCGTATAAATTTAGCAAATTTCAGCTACCCCATATGTTCTTTTCCTTGTGTTTTAAGCATTTACAAGGGCTTTATAAGCCATTGGATTACTGACAAGTAGCAGAACCTGTTTTGAGATGGCAAAGCTTCATCCCCAAGAACATGATCGCTCGAAGCAAAATCTCCAGAAAGGTAATGACTTTGACAAGCATATTATCAGAGCATTTGTAGAAGAAGATGGTCTAGTTTCTTTTCCAATGTGTAAAAATGTTACAATAAAATTGTTAGAATTTCTTAATATTTGTAAATATTAAACTAATTGAATTTTTTAAGTTAATTTCCCTTTTTTAATTGAGACTATTAGTTATTAATTCAAAATTAAGACTGTATATCAAACCTTCTTAAATCCCAGAATTCAGTAAGATTTCAAGTTTCAACCGGGTGATAATGATAATAAGGAAAACAAATATTAATTATTTAATATTTTAAATTATATTAAGTTTTACCTCAAATATAAAAGTTTTTAATTTTATTAAAGATATAATTAATACATTTTAACTCCAAAATATTAATTACATTCTTTTAAAGTGTCCAAAAAATAAGATAATAACTTTTGATTCTCAATCTTAACTAATTCTAATAATAACAAAAAGCTAATAATAATAGACTTATATTTACTTATAATAGTTGAATTCTATTTAAGACTTAAAATAAATATTTATTCTTAAACTTGTTTGATAGATATTTAAAAAATTATTTATTTGAATTAAATTTTGATTAACATAATTTTTAAAAGTTAATAAGTGAAAATTTCTTTATCAATTTTTAAAAATTACTAATGTAGGAAAAAGAAGAACAAAATCGCTTTAACTAATTATTGATTATAAAGGAAAAAAGGTTTGGGTTGAGAGCAAGAAGTTTAAAAGCTTTTAGGAGTGATAATTGCATGGGTGTCAGTTGCACTCGATATATTAATTATGTTATTAGATCTAATTACTTGTTAGCTCTTTTATTTAAAAAAAAAATAAAAAAAATTTTAGGAGAAATTTGAAATTACAGCCTCTAAACCCCCAAATTAGAAACCCTAAAAAAGTGATCTTTTACCAAAAATCAGAAAACTCTCTTTCACTCACTCTCTAAGCATGTGGCGGAGATCAGCATCTTTCATTCTCGACAGGCAGCAAAACGACGCCGCTGCGGCCAACCCCGATACTCTAACGCTCTCCTCCTCTTCTCTCTCCAGCTCGATGGCCAATACTCACCCTAATCCTAACCCTAACCCTAACCCTATTCCTAAACCCAACATTTCCGCTTACTACCAAACTCGCGCTGCCCATTACGGCGTTGTCACCAGCGATTGGCTTGCTCAGGCCCAAGCCGCCGTTGATCGGGTCCCTGAGGACGATATCGGGGTTGTCCCCGGGAAGCCGTTTAGCGTAATTGATGAGTTTAATAACTGGAGGAAGCAGCCGGATTTGGCTGAGGCTGTGGCGGCGATCAGAGCTTTAGCTGCTGTGATTCGTAACAGTCAGGCTACGACTATGATGGAACTTGAAATTGAGCTCAAGAAGGCCTCTGATTCGCTTAAGGTGTGTTTTGGGCTGATAAATCCCCCGACCCTTTTCTTGTGCTTTTTCGTAATTGATTCATCATGTGTGATTCCTGTTCGTGTATGTCATGATGGGTTATGAAAAAGGCTCAATCTTTGGTTCAAAATTTAAGTTTTTTGTGTAGTGAATATCTCATAGCATGTTCCTAAGTTTAAGTAGTCCTTTCTTGGAATTTATTTGGTAAATGTTTTGATAATTTAAAGATAATGGCTCTGGTTTGGGCATTTTACTTGGTAGTGCGTGTGTTCAATTGAATTGTTTTTCTTAGTTTTATGTTGTTTCTTCTTTATGTTGGTCATATCCAATTGTGTTAAGATGATTAATCAGTGCTTGCTGTCCAGTCATGGGATACCACATCTATCTCTTTGACAGCCGGCTGTGATCTGTTCATGCGCTATGTGACTAGAACTTCAGCTTTAGAGTATGAAGACTTCAATTCTGCTAAATCTCGTTTGATTGAACGTGCTGAGAAGTTTGGAGAGATTTCTCATAAGGTACTCTGAGTGATTCTAACTTTATCCGAAACTTATTTCATACTACTTATTTAAAATGTCACCGTCAAGGGTATGTTATATTTTCACTTTTCAGGCACGCAGGATTATCGCAATGCTTGGCCAAGATTTTATCTTTGATGGTTGCACTATTTTGGTGCATGGTTTTTCTAGAGTTGTGTTTGAAGTTTTGAGGACAGCTGCACAGAATAAAAAACTTTTTCGTGTTTTCTGTACAGGTCTGTTTCCAACCATTATGTTTCACCTCTTTTGGAAGTTTGTTTGGGGAAGGACTTCATATAATATGTTATCCAACCCTGAGTTCTTGTCATTGGTAATGTTTGATCTATTAGTTTTTGATATAGTGTTGAACATTGTTCCATCTGAACTTAACAAGAGGCTTTGTGCCTGTGCAAGTACAGTACATTTTCCTGTTTTCATTTAATCATCTAAGGCTTTGGTTGAGGACATTGAGGTTGATCCTTATTTCTAGTTAAATTAAGCTTCTATGACTATCCAGATTTCAGGGCCTAGAATTTGGCTTGAGATAGTAACTTAATCAGACTGTTTCATTAATTAAGTAATTGTTTCTGCTACAAGGATTTAGATGAATATAGCTTCTGTGCTCAAAATTGAGCTAAAAATTTACAGATTCATTCTTCAATAATTACTTCATATCTTCTTTCATTTTTTGTTTCTCTTGGCCTTCAATCGTATGTATAATGTATGTTGCAGAGGGAAGACCAGATAGGACAGGACTAAGGTTATCCAACGAACTGGCCAAGCTTGATGTTCCTGTGAAACTCCTCATTGACTCAGCTGTGGCATATGCCATGGATGAGGTGGACATGGTTTTAGTTGGAGCAGATGGAGTAGTTGAAAGTGGAGGTATAATCAACATGATGGGGACTTACCAGATTGCACTTGTGGCTCACAGCATGAATAAACCTGTTTATGTTGCTGCCGAAAGTTACAAGGTATTGCCAAATCTGTCTATGTAGGAAGATCTAATCATTCCGTTTGTCAACTGCTAAATGTACTCGTAGTCATCATTGCAATGCTTGCATGGGCTTGACTGTTTATCATTTGTCTAATATCAATTGGTTGTATCACAGTTCGCTCGACTTTATCCCCTGGATCAGAAGGACATGAGTCCTGCCTTGCGCCCGATCGATTTCGGTGTACCAATTCCATCAAAGGTCGAGGTTGAAACATCAGCTCGGGATTATACTCCTCCCCAGTATCTAACTTTGTTATTTACTGATCTTGGTGTACTTACTCCATCAGTTGTTAGCGATGAGCTCATTCAGTTATACTTGTAGAGTCACAGACGTCTTTCCTTTGATTTTTTTCAGATAGTGTTGTTGTCCTTGTATTAAGCAGCTGTCAATGTACTGAAGACCGTTTGTTTGGTCTCTCCGGACAAAATTATTATTCCAGGCAGCAAGTTTTGGCAGAGTATATACGATAGTCTGTTGATCTTTATAAACTTTCTACTTCCCTTTCACTGGATTAAGATTTCCATGGGAATTTACACTCGCAGCTATAGCTAACTGGTTCCTCTTAGGCCACCTATTCATTATACTTATCATATAAAGGGTAAAATTGGGAACGTGGTTGTTATAATAACCTGCAGTGCATGCGAGGGGAATTGTTATAGAAAATTATTATAGAAATATACCTTATATTGGGAGAGTCCGTTGTAGATTATGTTTCACTCATATACCGTTAAGAAATTTCAAATGTATGATAAATTGAATAAACTTGTTACTTTTAAACAATTAATTAGTAAATAATTAATTCTTTTAATTCATTAATTTAAAAAAAAGTATGTTTGATTATATCCAAATTAGGAGGTAATGATAATTTTACTTTATCATGGGCAAGGACACTGTTGTTGACACTATTGTTTGAATAGCATATTTTTCGGATTAGGCTTGAGTTGACAGAACCTGGGTCAACCTTGGATCGACACATTGGAGGAAGCAATGGTCACATTGAATATCATCGGAATACCCAGAGGATCGACACATTGGAGGAAGCAATGGGGCCATGCAAGGCAACATTTTAACGTTAAACGACGAGGTGCAAGAGCATTTGATAAAAATGCAAGAAGAATATGCCAAAGTAGCCTCATCTTCGATGTGTAGTCAGGAGCAAGAGACCCATGTGATAAGTTTCAGGACAGGTGGCCTACCAGTAGGAATGCATGGCTCATCTACTGTCAATTACAGACCTAATTTCCGATTTCATAAGTTAGAATTGCCAAAGTTTGATAGGACAAATCCGGATAGGTGGATTTTGAAAGTGGAAAGGAGTAGTAAAGTAGAGAATTTACTAGACAGAAGTAAGTGGGGAGGGAGCCAACCTTTCGAAAGCTGACCCATTATCCTATCAATTTTTCAGCAATATAATCAGCATATTAGATTTCTAACAAGTTGGTAGCAGAGCAATACTTGGGAAGGGCCATGGCCAACAAAAATGTGACCCAAAGGATCGACATATTGGAGGAAGCAACAGGGGCCATGCAAGGCAACATTGTAACGTTAAAAGACAAGGTGCAAGCGATGAGCCAATGCTTTGAGCATTTGATAAAAATGCAAGAATTTGCCAAAATAGCTTCATCTTCGATGTCTAGTCAGGAGAAGGAGACCCACGTGATAAGTCCCAGGACAAATGGCCTTTCAGTGGGAATGCATAGCTCATCCAATGTCAAGTCCAGACCTGATTTCCGATTTCATAAGTTAGAATTGCCAATGTTTGATGGGACAAATCCAAATGGGTGGATTTTGAAAGTGGAAAGGATTTTCAGCCACCACCATTGTATGAATGAGAAGAAGTTAGAAGTTGCCATAATCGGATTTGAGGGTGACGCTTTACTCTGGTATCAATGGGAGAATAAACGTCGACCGATACAATTGTGGGAAGAGATGAAGCTCCTCATCCTCAAGCAGTTCCAACCAACCCAAACTGGTATGGTGTATGAACATTGGATGGAGCTGCAACAAGAAGGGGAGGTCCGAGAATACTAACAATAGTTTATAGAGTTGACAACACCACTTGATAACATCACAAAAGAAATAGCACTAAGTTGATTCATCAATGGATTGAGGCCGGACATATAAGCTGAGTTGAGAATTATGGATCCTCTTAACTTGGGTAGAGCCATTGATCTCGCCTAGAAAATTGACGATAAAAACAGGATTGAGGGTCGGGTACATGAGTATCGCAGGGAAGATCCTCGGCACCCAACCCCTCACCGCAATCTTAACTCTCAGATGAATGTGGGTTACCATGGGTCAAACTCGTTAACTGAAGGACTGAGGAGGATGGCTGAAGAAGGGTTTGCGATCTCCCGGATAGGAGGAGGAATCCAACGGCTAACGGAATCGGAGATGCAGCGGAAAAGGGAGAAAGGGCTCTGTTATTTCTATGATGAAAAATGGGAGCCTGGTCATCGTTGTAGAAAGAAGAGGTTTAGTGTATTAGTTACCCAAGATGAAGATGACGAAATCGAGTGGCCCACACTAGAATTAGAGACAACTAAGGTTGAATGAGGAGTGGAGGTTTATCTCAACTCTGTGGCTGGGTTGACATCGCCCCGGACAATGAAATTGAGGGGAGTAGTGGGCGAACAAGAAGTCATAATGCTAATAAATTTGGGAGCCACGCACAATCTTTTTGCATGGGAACTGGTCGACAGTTGCAAATTCTATTACCAAAATAGAAGAATATGGGGTCACCATGGGAACTGGAGAGGCAATGATGGGAGAGGGAGTTTGTGTAGCAATTAAGCTACAGCTACAAGGTATAGAAATAGTCGAGAGCTTCCTTCCTCTAAAACTAGGAAGTTCCGATGTAATATTGGAAATAAAGTGGTTAGAGACGTTGGGAATGACAACAACCAATTAGAAATTACAGATTATGAAATTCTGTTTAGGAGGTAAAATAGTGACACTACAAGGAAACCCCTCTCTTGGACGAACTCTGGTGTCCCTCAAATCGATGATGCAGACAATTAGGAAGGAGAGAATGGGGATTATAATTGAGCTCAATCAAGTAGGCAAGGGCTCACAGAAGACTGCAAAAGTACCAAACTACCTTCGACCCACTATAATCAAGTATTAAGGGGTGTTTGAAATGCCAATTGCCCTTCCACCAACCAGGGGGCATGAGCATTCCATTGTGCTCAAGGAGGGAAGTTCACTAGTAAGCGTGTGGCCATATCGCTATCCCTATGTTTAGAAGGAGGAGATTGAGAAGTTAATTCAAGAAATGTTGATGGTAGGAATAATCAGAGTAAGTAGCAGCTCATTTTCAAACCGATCTTACTAGTTAAAAAGAAAGATTGGTCATAGAGATTTTGTGTAGATTATCGGACCTTAAACAAGGTAACGATTCCACATAAATACCCAATTCATATGATCAATGAGCTATTGGATGAATTATATGGAGCTTGGGTGTTTTCTAAACCAGATTTGAAGTCAGGATATCACCAGATACATGTCCAACCAACTGACATACACAAGACCAC
>JAOSBP010000005.1:2314046-2349922 GCA_027563825.1 Erythroxylum mucronatum
GATTGCATTTCACGAACTATGGCACGAGGTCATGAACGTCTGCTGTGGTGGACAGTTGTTCCCCACAAACGTCCACAACTGAATTGTCGAGTTGACTGACATTTTAACGATAAAGACATATAAATTTAGAATCCACGTTATAATATCTTATTGTTTCCAATAAATCTCAGCTATTTATTTATGTGAGGTCCGCATAAAATTTGTATGGGTCTTGCAAAATAAATGGCTAAGATTCTATAAAAGTATAAAACAGAATAAGACAGAGTAAAACTAGACAAAAAATCTAGTTTCGTAAATTTAAGTCTTAAAAGATATGTTATAAAAGTCACCGTGGCAATGAGTTGACCAAGCAGCCCATTAATTTTTTAAACTATTTTTTAAAATTATAAATATAAATTAACGTCTTTTTTTATTTTAAACTTATATATAATCCGTTAAAGTACGTATATATTAATATGTTCACGTTCTTTGCCAAGTCCTCAACTTATTAGATAAGTGTAAATATGAGAAAGGTTATTGTTGTATTTTCTCGCTTTTGTAACCCTAGTTGTCAAGAGTTTGAATTCTCTGTCCAATATTATGGTGTCTTATTTTGTCTCATAAATCTCAGTCATTTATTTATATGGGTCTTGTGTGGGTTCTGCATAAATGAACGCGAGATCCGTATAAATAAGTGGCTGAAATTTACGGGATAGAATAAAACACCATAATATTGGACAGAAGATTCCGTCCCAGTTGTAAAGCTCTTGTATCTATATATATGCTCACTCAATTAAGTAATTTATATACTTGCTTGCCATTTTATTCTGCATGGTATCAGAGCATATCGATCATGGGCAACGACAAGAAATAATCCACGTAAGGGGTTCTACCACCATTGTCTCCTACTCAAGATGCGTCATCTCCTTTCTTTCGTAGTCCGTTTGATAGTCCAAGAATTACATTGGTAAACTATCTGTTGAAAGGAGAAAATGATCTGACTTGGAGTAGAGCAATTCTTTAACGCGCTCAGAGCCAAAAGCAAACTGGCCTTCGTCGATGGTGCAATACCAAAACCGTCTGAAACAGCCGAAAATTATGAAGCCTGGCTAAAAAGCAACTCCATGGTTATTTCATGGCTACCATTTTCTTTTGGGTAAGTTGGGCGTTTTCAATCTCCACGCTCCAACTTGAGGTGGAGTGTTGAAGTGCATATATGTTAATATGTTCACATTCTTTGCCAAGTCCTCAACTTATTAGATAATTGTAAAAATGAGGAGGGTCATTGTTGTATTTTCTTATTGTTGTAACCCTAGCTGTCAAGCTCTTTTACCTATATATTGCTCACTCAATGAAGTAGTTTCTACACTTGCCTACCATTTTATTTTATATACCCGAGGTTCAATTATTTTACGTAAAACGACCCGTTAATTTCTTTAAAATATTTTTTAATTAAAAGTATAAAATATTATTTTTCAGCTCAGACTCAGGCATACCTAATCTTGTTTAGAATAGTTGTGCCTTGGGACAATCTGAGTCTAAATCTGGCTCATGAACCGACTCATTGAAAACACTTGAATCTTAACTTATTGACTTGCTCGTTGTCATTCCTAAACTAAATCCAACCTAATTTGACTTGATTATTCAAAAAGAGTACGATTTTAATTTTAATTTTAATTCAGAATTTAAAAAATTAATTTAATTATAATTTTAAAGAACTGTTATTTTATGTAAATTTGATCGAATTTTAACATTTAAATTACGTTATTTTTATATGTCACATTCTTGAGTTCTAAAAACTCGTTACAAATTAAATAAAAACAGTCCAGAGAAGAGTTAACCGCTGATGTCACGAGTGGCGAAAAATCATTTGTCTTCCACAACCCAAATGTCGTGAAATCAGGAATAGGACAGAGAACAAGTTTCTGGTTTCAAACATGTTCTTGTCAGGTTAGATAAGTCGCGTAACGAAAGATAGAAAAAAAGAACAGATCATGTTCAATCGTAACAGACCATCTGTGGACTAAACTTAACCATTCGAACTACCCCTTTGTTCGTGACCTAGTTTTGTCTTGAAAAAACTCGATCCTAGGATTGCATGACTCAAGCAAAGCAACCGTGACCCGTTTGGATTGAGGACGAGACGACGAACGAATCATTCAAGCAGGAAGATTTGCAATACAAAAACCAATTCTAGTTAGTCATAAGAGACGACAAAAGAGGATGTTAGAGAACTAGAATGTTCAAACCAGTTTGGTCCTTTCATTTCACGTGTTGGGAGGTCTCCGCCAATTGTGTTATGCCTTGACCATACATACGCTTAACATTCAACTGAGGATGTGGTCCATAACAGGGTTGGCAAAGTTTGTCCGCATCACACCCAAATTTAATTTTTTTTAATTTTAAATTTTAGACCGAACTTTTTTTTTAGTAAATCAGAAAAAAAAGAAATTAATCAGAAAAGATATATACAAAAAAGTTCACAGACAAAGCCTCCGAAGGCTTGACCAACGAAACCTCAGGCAAATCAAAACAGAAGCTAAGGGACTCCATTGCATAGGAAGAAGTAACCCGAACCCCAAGGCACAACTAAAGAAACTAAACTTTTTTTTTTCACATTAGACTGAACTTTAAATTTAGATTTAAAATTTTCAAAAAAATAACGTTATTTTTTATTTTTAAAATTAAAAATTATATATTTAATTAAACTTAATTAAACTCGATTGCAATTACTAGTACTTCCAATTTCATATTCCTGAGTTGCAAAGAACAATCCGAACAAAGGCAAATTTTCCAAATTTGTTGGGCCTCACAACCTTGCTTTTCATTGTAGCAGGTGTGTGGCCCAGCCCATAAGTGCCAATTGCATTATATATGGAATAAGAAAATATAAAAGAAGGGTCCACGCTCCACTCAAATTATTTAAATTATTTTATAATAATATTTTTTCAATTTGTAATTTCAACTCAGTTAATCACTGCATCAAATTAAAAGATGTTGGACTTAATTTCCTATAATTAATATTTAGGCCTTTTTTAAATCCTTAATGAACTCAAAATAGACACCTTAATACTATATCTAATCATTGGGTTGAGTCAAGCCCATCACATTTCAAGCCCATTAGATAAACTTCAATTTAAACCTTTTTTTTAAATCCAACGTCAATATTAAAAAAATGGTGCAAATTAAAAGACATTGTACTTGATACTCTAGATTTAAAATTTGTCACAATGAATGGCTTGGATTTAAGGGGTACAGAGGGCCAGAAGAATACTTCCCCTGAATTTATTTAAATCAAGTTTAATTTTTGTTTAATTAATTTAAATATAATTTATGTTTAAGTTTATTTAGTATTAAAATTTTAATTTTCGTTCATGAATTTAAAGTGCATTATGTTATACTAAAATTGATTCAATTTAATGATTTATAAATGTCAATAAATAATTTTCTTTTTCTCAAAAAGTTAAATATAGAAGTAATTTATATTTCTTGCCAAGGTTTTCAAAATTAGTTTAAAAGTAAAACTAGTAAAAAAAGGAGTTTAAAGTTTAAAATGTTCAATTAATATTGCACGTTATAAAACTTGTTAAAAATTAAATAAAATTAAAGAATTTAAATAAGATTAAATAAGATTATATTTATTGAAAAATTTAAATTTTAATTAAGAACTATTATATAAAAAATAATTAGTTTATAAAAATTGAATGATTAATTAATAAATTATCAATTTTAACAAAAATTATTAAACTAAATCAAACAAAAATAAGAATTAGACTAAAAATTAATTAATTCAAAAATTTTAATTAGTTTATAAAATTAAATGATTAATTAATAAACAATTAATTTTTAACAAAAATTATTAAACTAAATAAAAAATTAAAAATTAGATTAAAAAATTAAATAATTCAAATTTTTTACTGCAAAATCAGCAAAAAAAACCTAGAGCCCTTATTTAAAAAAAAAAAGAAGAGAGAGACAATTTAAGTTCCTCAACTCTAATCAAATCAGACTCTTCTTTGCCAGAATGTAAACTGTGGATGTGAAACCCGTGATCTGATGACAGTTTATGGCTCTTTCCCGGGAAACCCTTTTCGCGGAAGGTGCCAATGGAGGCTGTGGAGCTGCATTTTGAGTGTGTCTGTTCACAACATTTTGTCTATTATCCCATGTGTTGTCTCGTTCAACTTTGATGTTCCTTCTCGTCGTAAGCCTTCGATACTCTCGTTATTAGTTTGGTTTCTTGGAAAATGTCAGGAAGTTTTGAGCTTTATTGGTATTAAGTGGCTGTAGTAACTGAATTATGATCTGCATGATTTCATAAGAAAGTTGAAAAATTATAGTCAGATGATAACTCGTGAGGTTTTCGTTCTTCCGGATTTAAATGCGAATAGAAAACCCAAAAGGCCGCATAAGATTATTTCATGATCCTAATTATATGGAAAATGTGGTTTCTTTTCTTTTTCCTAGCCTCTGGAATTGATTTTGGTTTGTGGGTAGTGATTGATTACCTTTTTAGGTGGAATTTTGGATCTTTTGGCTTTCCTTCTTCACCTATGCTTGGTTATAATTCTGAAATAGTTGGTTCACTTACCTACATTAGGTTTAGTGTGAGTAAATGGGAATCCCTTATGGAGTGACAATGAAGGATAACTGCAGATTTCAGTAAAGGTCGCAATCTGATTGATTGATTTCAGTTGGAGACCAATTGGTTAAGAGCCAATTCAGCCTCATAACCCCTTGAATTTTCCATCTATTACTTTTGTATTTTCTGAAATCATCATACTTCTTGCTTGGTATTGTTTGAGATTATCCCATTTATTGAATTGCTCAATTAGTACTAACATGGATCTAACCTAGGTACTTGAGAAATAAAGGTAAAGAAAATATTGAAAACACGTCACTTATAGTCCACTTTCTTATGTGGATGCTTTCAAATATATTTATAGTTCTTACGGGCAGTTCCCCTTTGATTCTGTAATTTCTGTAACTTCCCTTTTACTGATAAAGGAAATTCTGACAGCTACCTACTTGCTTGTTTTATTAATACAGCCATAGCTATAATCTGCAGGAAAAGATAACTCACACGAATTAGAGTAACGGACCATGATAATCTCCACTATACTTGAACAAGTATTTGGTAAAAAGCAAATATGAAATGGGTGAAGTTTATATCGAATCGTTTAATATGTTCATGAAGAACTCAGGAATACAATCATACAATTTTCAGATCGTATGTTTATGTCCTGAGGAAGGCAGTTCTTTGAGATGACATCATGGAATCATATTCAATCAATGTGTTGTCTGACAATCATTTTTATAGTTGGCTGTGTTTATTTGTCAGTCTTTCATTCTCTTTTATATTTATGAACAGCTGTTTGAAGCTAAATCTCTCCCTTTATTATAATTGGCTTCTCTCTGAGATGTGATCCTCTGTGCCACCAACTTTGGCCCAACCCTGTGCCACTCCATCCTAACCATCCATTTGTGTGGGTGACCAACTCTGGCCCAACCCTGTGCCACTCCATCCTAACCATCCATTTGTGTGGACCCACACAAATGGATGGTTAGGATGGAGTGGCACAGGGTTCTCCACACAAATGGGTGGTTAGGATGGAGTGGCACAGGGTTGGGCTAGAGTTGGTGGCACAGAGGATTTGAGGGGCTTCTCTCTTTGTTGCGTGCTATCTTAGGCTGCTTATGGGACTTGTCCCATCAAAACAGATATATGAGAGATCGTGGAAATGGCTGCGAGTTTTTAAACGACTGTGAGCAGTATATCAGCCAGAATAACCTCCATGTCCTCTTCCCCTTGCTACACACATTTCATCTGCTGCATGTGAAGTCAGCTACTCTCTTGGGTATAGACTAACAAGTTAGCATACTACAATTGTTGTTTAAAGTGTTTAATGTCTTATCCAAGTCAAATGGGTAAAGATCTTAATATAGGCTAGTGGACCTTGTTACAGTGAACTGGCCTGCTCTTTGGTAGCAGAGAAAGCTGGTTGTTAGAAAGACAAAAGAAGTATTAACTTTTTTTAAAAAAATGAATAAGAAATTTGATTATCAATAGCCACGCTATTGGAAAAAAATTACAAGGGTACACCAATCATCAAGTTACAGAGGGTTTGCCTATCTAAGCGCTAGGGACAATACAAAGACTAATAGTAGTGGACTAGCTTAGAATTACAAGGGGAGCTTTAAAATACTATCAGTAAAGGTTCCATCGTGTTTTCATAGACGGGGAGATCAGATTGTCAACTCCCCTGGTCAGAAGAATCGTTCGGATCCAGTTCAGGAATCGTTCGGATCCAGTTCAGGATCTTGTCCGCTAAGTGATACTTATCTTCAACGACCTTTTGATAAATTCGATAATTCCTCTCTTTCCTGATCATATAAACAGTAGTTATAAATGCAACTTTGAGAAGAACTACATTTTCCTTACCTGGTTTGGAGTGAGTGATAAACCAGTGTAACGTAAGTTCCCACTCATAAATATTGTTCACAGCACCGACCATGTAGTGGATCGGACTCCATATGGCTTTTGAATAAGCGCATTGGAAGAACGGTTGATTCCTGTCTTCATCAGCATTTTGGCAGAGGACACAGCATGTATCATTTGTTTTAGACCAGCAACATTTTGTGCGGAGCCTATTTTTGATGGCTAGCCACGTTATGATAGAGGCTTTGGGGTTCATTGTAGTTTTCCAGACAAGGTTGTACCACGGGACTTCCGGTAAGTCTTTGCTCTACTTAGATTGTAGCAAACTTGCCTGAATAAATTAAAATACGTATTGTCCATTTCTATTCCATACAATTTGCTATTATGTAGCTAATGCTTTCAGTTGGAGGAATTTGGTAATCGGATGTGGATTGTTATGTTGTCTTTGCAGATTCCATGATGCCAGATTGTCCGGTGTATGACCGTAAATGCTCTAAAGATGAAATGGTGAGTACAGAAGAGATAGAACAACAAAGGAACATATCTAAAAGTACTATTAAGGACTTTCCACTTAAATTCTTTCGCAATCTTAGAGTAGTTGTTGTTTGGAAATTAAACAGTTTGCCTTTTGTAACTTTGACAGACCAATACAGAAGCCCTTTAACTCAGCTGCATTCATGTTATACCAACTTGGACCCCTTGTCTCAGAATTCTTGCTATTTTGGCTGTTGGCCTTGCAAGTTATGCTCGATACGTAAGTTAGTGCAAACCTTCAAATGTTTTTACAGCAAAAGACTACACTCCTGTTTTAATTTTCTGTTTACATACTAAGCTTTAGCTTGAAAAACCTGGTGGTATATTGTGACAGAGATCTCTGTATTCAAGCTGATACGCATGAGCTGAAACATGTGAACAATTTCTTTAAAGCAACACTACTTAGTATAGAGATTCAACTTGTTCTGATAATCTGATGTGCTGAAATTTGCAGAACCTCAATGCTGTACAATCATGTCTATGTCGTGGAAAGATATCCATAGAACTCGAGTCGCTCTGTTTCGAGTTTGTCACAAACATCTCCATGGATCATACAATCAGGGACATACAACTACATGTTAAGAATCAAATGCTTTGAAAGTACCAACAAGGCTAACCCTAATGGAGAAAGAAGCTTTAACTTTCTCGAGTTCTTACTTCTCATTAACTTCTGTAGTAACATCTGAAGGTCCTTTCCATGAAACAAATGGCTGACTTGTTTGTTTCTTTCTGATAAAGGAGCAACTTTCTTAACTGCTAAGCTTGAGGATACATATTGTTCTGCATTCTAGTGCTTTTGATAACATTAACATAAACAAATAGACAAGTAACCAAAGATCATTGACAGAAAGCTCTAAGAGTCAACTTCAAAAGTATGACTTAAGTATCAAATATATTTTCAGAAATAACTTAAAGTAATATTAATCATGTTCGCATTAATTCGAATAAAGAACTTGAATTTGCAATTTTCTAAGATTCAAAATCCTCCAGGCTAATTATAAAAACTTCTTCATTTAAATTAAATAATCTTGATTTCCACAATTTGAACTATTATGACATCATTTGGAGAAATTTTAGGGTTCAATTAGATGTTGTCAATGTACCAATCCCCTAGTTGCAAAGCAAGAAGTAGGATCCAACGCCAATGAAAATACGAGTTTAAACAAAAAAGAAAAAGGAAAAGCAAAATGGAAAGGACGTTTTAAATTGAACAACTATAAAGGCAGGCCATCACTCCATCTTCGTCCCTGCACTTAGGAGCCCCTTGCCCTTTTGTTATTTCCCCCTTTTCGACTACTAATAAATTCCCGTTTTCTCACAGACAACTATAATCTCTGTTCACAGCTTTTTTTTTTCTTGTTGAGATTTAAGAGTGAAACAGCTTAGCTCTCTCAGCGGGTAATTTATTGCAACATAGTTTGTAAAAGAAGAAGAAATGTTATGAGTGTTTTCTATTTGTATTTGTAGAAGATTCTGGAAAAAAAAAAGTTTCCATCTTTGTTAGGACTTGATCTCGATTTAATTCAGATTGGATTTTTGTATATGGGTTTTGTTTATAGAGGTTAAACAAACACAGAAGAGAAGCGAATTTGCTTGTTTGCAAGTTTTGATCCACTAGGGTTTTTGCTTTTGTTGAGGGGGCTTTCTTTCTATTTAATCTGTTGTTGTTGTTATTGTTGTTTCGTGAGAGGGGAAATGGACAAGAAGAAGGTGGCAGTGCCTTTAGTGTGTCATGGACATTCTCGCCCTGTTGTCGATTTGTTTTACAGCCCTGTCACTCCTGATGGATTCTTTCTTATCAGTGCCAGCAAAGGTAATGCGTTTTCCTGCACTACCTCCATATCTCGTTTAATGGTGAATTTAGCGTCAAATACATATTTCTTTAATAGGGTATCATTTGAAAGTCCTACAAGGATCACTTTGTTCGGGGGATAATATCGATACTCCTCATTTATCACGGTTAATTTGGTATATCTTGGGATAAAGTCATTGTTTTGTTAATGGATATTGTATCCTTTGGTTGATTCTGTATTTTTACTTCTTTAAGTAGACATTTATGATTCTTTATTTAAGGGCTTTATCGGGCCATTTGGATTGGAGGTGCTAGCTCTGATCTGCCTGGAGTTTATATTAAGGACTGGTTGCATATGCATACTTGTCGTCCTTGTACTCTTGTTTCAAGGAAGAAGAAAAAGGAAATATTATAATTTATAAGCATTATTCCCTTTATGACTGACATTTTGATATCCATATGGACTTGGTGTTGGAATCATCTACCATTATCTGTTAGTGGAATTTTATTAGACTTGTGCTTGGTTTAAATAATCCATTTTCCTTTCTCTTAATTGTGAATTTGTTCACGGTAGTTTGTTTGGCCCCTAAGGAAGCAGTGACATAATTTTGGGGTTCTATTTTTAAGCTTCATGGCCAAAAGATTAAAATTGAAAAAAAAAAAGTTCTCGAAGCTCAATGTTGGCAAACAAAGAATCTTGGGCTCTTTTTATGGAACAGGTTGACACTAATATTTGGTGATTCCCATGGTTTCATTTGGTGATACTTGCTATTTTCCATATTAGGCTTCCTAACAGTTCTGATTCATTATTGTCCTTGACGATACCCTCTAACCGTTTATCTCGATACACCTTTTTGACGGTGCAGATTCCAATCCAATGTTGAGAAATGGCGAGACTGGAGACTGGATTGGAACATTTGAAGGGCATAAGGGTGCAGTGTGGAGCTGCTGCCTAGACACTAATGCCTTACGTGCAGCATCTGCCTCTGCCGATTTTACCGCGTATGTATTATGAAGATTTCCTTTTATTGTTATAATTTGTATTTTATTGCTTGTTCAAGGTTAATTTATATCAGGAACATACTTGACCTCTTCACCACCTTCTTTCCTCTTTTTATCTCTAAGATGCACATGTATACACAATTTGTGCAAATTGTAAAGATATTATCTGATATAAAGAAAGGCATTAGTGTTCATGGAGCTGTACAATTTTATCATGCCACTACTTGCAGGAAATTGTGGGATGCGTTGACTGGGGATGTGTTGCACTCTTTTGAGCATAAGCATATTGTTAGAGCATGTGCTTTTTCAGAGGTAAGGTTCAATATTGTTCTCTTTTATGTCTTATGCTTTATTTTTCCAAGAACAAGGAAAACATGGGGAACAAAATGGGTGCTGGAGCTATTTTGTTATATGCCTAATAGTTTAGTATCGTGGTTCAGAAGGAAAATGAAGTGATGATTCTGTTATATCGATAAGAACTGTTAGTTATTATTGTTTAATCCTCCTCACTGTTTCCCTACCTCATATAGATGATACATGAAATCCTAATCTGAAAGAACAGAAGCACCGTTAAATCTTTAATTCAAACTTTGGATTTATGTTATCATAGTCTCTTGCTGGCCTTGTATCCAGTGTCTAAATTGTTCCTTTCGCAGGATACTCATCTTCTACTTACAGGTGGAGTTGAGAAAATTCTCCGTATATTTGACTTGAATCGTCCAGATGCACCCCCAAGAGAAGTTGACAATTCACCAGGATCAATTAGGACTGTTGCTTGGCTTCACAGCGACCAAACCATCTTAAGTTCTTGTACTGATATTGGTGGTGTGAGGTATGAAGTGTAATGGAAATATTAAGTTTTTGGACGTATAATGTGTTCATATTAAGTTAGCAGATACAGACATCTTGTTTCATCATTTAACCAGGTTTTTTTGCTGATTATTTCTAGGACATCCAATTATTAAGAATACTGATACATTTTCTTGATGGATAATTGACATCTTCATAATCTATATGTTTAAGGTGCTTGTCTGTGTGTGTATTTTTATTGTCAACTAAGTCTGAATATGGATAGGGTCGACGTTATGTTGCATGATCATTTTGCTACAGCACTATAAAGTATACGGTAAGAGAATAACTTTCTGTAAGGAGACCTTTCCTTTGTGTAACTTTCTTCTCTCGTCTGCAGGTTCACCATTTAGCTCTATATGGAATTGTATTGTTAGATCTATTTAACAGTAAGGAGAAAGATATGAAGATAAGCACTCAAATTTGGTTAATTTGTCAATTAAAAGGTTGCTAATGTTCTGTAAATTGCATATGGATTTCCATATCTTTGTGTTCTTAAGGACCCAGCTAGTACAGAACTTCTATCATAACACACTCATTTCTTAACCAGAATCCCTTCTGTATCTTAAATCATTTATCACTGACATTTTCAGATTTTGCAATATAGTTTCTTTGGAAAAATACATTAACCCCTACTACGTAACGTACTTTCTAATTCCTACTTAGCCTATATTTGTATCCTTATTGCAGATTGTAGCAATAGGTGGTGTCTATTCACCTTTTACTTTATTTGTATTGACCTAGATTACTTGATTTGTTAACATTTCTTTCTTTCATTCTTAGGTGCTGAAATTTAAATATAAAAAGCCTTTTATTCATGACTTCTTAGGTTATGGGACATCAGAAGTGGTAAAATTGTTCAAACACTAGATACAAAGTCATCTGTAACCAGTGCTGAGGTGAGTCAGGATGGTCGCTATATAACAACTGCTGATGGGTCTACGGTCAAGTTTTGGGATGCAAATCAGTACGTATCCTTAATTTGGAACCGATTTGTAGCAATTGTTTGTATTTGATTTCATTTCTCATATAAATATCCAAAAAACGAGATACAGGTTGTTTCCTTATCCTTCTGGTAATATTGGGGTGGACTGACAATCTCTTACTCGTTACATAGCTTTGGGTTGGTAAAGAGCTATAACATGCCGTGCAATGTGGAGTCTGCTTCCCTGGAACCGAAATTTGGCAACAAGTTTGTTGCTGGAGGAGAAGATATGTGGATCCATGTATTTGATTTCCACACAGGGGAAGAGATTGGTATGTGCTTCTGAACTACCAGTACATACACAATCATAAATGAAGACCTAACTACATAACCAAAATCTTTTGTAATGGTTCTCAGAGCAGCTTTTATTTTTCTCAACAAGACATTAATGTGAAATCGTATCTGCTTATTATATTCAGTGACCTCAAATTGCTCTATTGTGCAGGTTGCAACAAGGGTCATCATGGTCCTGTTCATTGCGTGCGATTCTCACCTGGAGGGGAATCCTATGCTTCAGGATCTGAAGATGGAACCATCAGAATATGGCAGACAGGTCCTGCAAATCACAATGAGAATGATTCAGTGTCTGGAAATGGACCAACTGGGAAATTGAAGGTCTCAGCTGATGATGTTACCCATAAGATTGAGGGATTTCATATCAGCAAAGATGGAAAAACTGCAGAGAAGGATTAAGCAGCTGCAACATTCTTCGGTGTTCCTATATTGGCCATGCGTAGATTGTCAAAGTATTTTAGATTTTCTAGTGATTCGCCCTTCTGTCCAATAAAATGGGAACTCTTGTTTCTTTTGTGTAGTTTGTTCTTCCAAACTTCTACCATCAAGCTTATCATATGGATAAATCAGAAGTCTTGAGTTGAATGCTGTTAGCTTTTCCACGCAAAAGTTTTGATCGTTCATCATTTTTGGGGATTACTAACACCAAACTCCATCTCTTATTGTTACGTTATGAAATTTTCCAGAAAAAGTTGGTGACTTTCTACATATTATAGGGAAGCTGATGCAGCCAACTTTTTCTTTTCTCTTAACGTGCTTGAATTTGGTTCAATCCAAGAAGAATTT
Organism: Erythroxylum mucronatum; assembly: GCA_027563825.1. Lineage (NCBI taxonomy): Eukaryota > Viridiplantae > Streptophyta > Magnoliopsida > Malpighiales > Erythroxylaceae > Erythroxylum > Erythroxylum mucronatum. The sequence goes on from JAOSBP010000005.1 coordinate 2,326,707, forward strand.
GATCTAAGACTTTGAAAGAACAAACGATGCTCGTGTTGGCAAGCTCCAAATGTCACAAATCTAAATCAGTAGTAATTAAGACCAAACACCGAGGGTAGTTTAGTCAAGGCCGAAGAAACAAATACACAACAAGCCACAGCCATACTTTCAGATCACGAATCTCTTCGTCTATCTTTCTGCTCTCGAACCCAAAACCAAACCAAAAGGTCCCTGGCGAGTCGTATCAGAAAAACCATTCTTCTCTCTCTCTCTCTCTCTCTCGTATTGGGTATTTTTTGTGTGTGTGTTTCTGTGGTAACTAGTGAGATTGGAATCAAAACCCTAGGAACTAGTTGCGGTTGAATTTTGGCGGGAAAATGTCGGGAAAAGGAGCAAAGGGATTGATCACTGGCAAATCCACCGTTAACGCCAAGGACAAGGACAAGAAGAAGCCCGTTTCTCGCTCTTCTCGTGCTGGTCTCCAGGTTCTCTCGCTTCCCTCTTTGTTTTTTCTTTTGGGGTTTTTGATTGATAAATCCATTGGGATTTCCCTGCAAGCGAATGTAAAGGTTGCGGTTTTTCCCAATGGTGGTTAGTTTAAACTGACCAGCTCCGTACCTGCTTGAACCCTTAGAAAAAGTTCGAATCTTTTTTGTTGGCTAGATTCAATTCTTATTTTTGGTAGAGTTCTGTTTGAGCTTGTGAGTTTGTTGTTTGATTTTTTGTTTGTTTTTGTTCTGTATAACGAGGGATATGAAGTCTTTTGGTGTTTGTGTGAAGTAAAGTTGGGTTGTTTAATTCTTGTGTTTGTTTTCATGTGTTTTCCTTGTTGTTTCTGACTACTTTCAGTTTTTCTTTTCTCTCATTCTTGTTTTGGTTCTTTGAGGGGGTTGAGGTGTTGGAATAATGAAGAAAGCAATGAAATAACAATCTGGTTATAATAATTTGCTTAAAGGAGAGTGCCAAAAGGATGAGCTGCAAAGTATTTTTCCTTCTTGATATGAATCTTAATTTGGATCAAGTCTCTTTTAACTGGTATCTAGTTTGCAAATGTTGGATGGATGGACTTGCGTGAGACACCTGCTTTCATACCCTTTTGGTTTCATATTACATGTTGGTGGGTAAAAGAAGTGCAGGCGCATATTGATGACTTAATACTTACATTTCGTAGTTATAGTTTCTGTGATTTGAGAGAAGATCAAGTTTTTGTTTGGCCACGTGGTGAACTGTTGGAGTTTGAATCTGTTATTTCATCATCCAGTATAATGGTCATGATCATTAAAGTCAGAATCCAACTCGTAAGATCATACAATCAAGACTATGGGTGAATTGAGAAATAAGTAACTTTATGATCCTCCGTGTCGTAAGATTGATCTTGGTCTTGATCCTAAAACCCCTATCAATCTGATTTGACAAGTTCATCTTGAAGACTCTATTCAATAAGAGAAATGAAAAGAGTTTTAGGAAGAAGAAAACAAGTGTTAAGTTATTGGTTATGGGTGGACTATGCTAGTGGCCTTATTTTTCGCAATGAGTTGGCAAAAATAAGGTGGAGAGTTTTAATTCATGGAACTCTATTTACTTCACCTGATAAGAACATCTAGTTGGTGTTATCCAGTTTGACTGGGTGTTACGAGTTCATTGTTGAATGATGTCTCTAGCATGTAATCCATAGATATGTTACAGAAACTTTTATGTAATATGCTGCAATCCAGCATGTCAATTGTAGCCTCTCTTTATAGCCTTCTAAATATTGATAGTTTCTCTTGTTAACGATTCAGGACTCTCAAATTTGCACTTATATGGTGAAATAGAAATAGTAGATTGGCTCATTTGATAGTTGAGACACAAGAAGAAAGATACAGTACTATTGTATTTAAGGTGTAATTTCATTTTGAAACAACTCATGCTTGCAACGCAATGATGATTGGACTTGTATTTATTGGCTTAAGTTACTCTGTGACTTCAATCGTTCTGAGCTTTTTAAATGGTATACCATAATGTTTTCATCTATTTGGAGATGCGTTCTGGGTTTTTTTTTAAATTCTGGAAAATGCACAAAGCATCAGTTGACATTTCTAGTGCAGCGGCTATATATGTTCATTTATAAATGTCTTTATCAACTTTTCCTGCAGTTCCCCGTGGGACGTGTACACCGTCTATTGAAAACCAGGGTTTCTGCAAATGGAAGGGTTGGGGCAACAGCGGCTGTCTATACAGCAGCTATCCTTGAGTATCTGACTGCAGAAGTGTTGGAGTTGGCAGGAAATGCTAGCAAGGATTTGAAAGTTAAACGTATAACACCTAGGCATTTGCAGCTTGCAATCCGAGGGGATGAAGAACTTGACACCCTGATCAAAGGAACCATTGCAGGTGGTGGGGTTATCCCACACATTCACAAGTCGCTCATCAACAAATCCTCCAAAGAGTAGTGTTTTAGATGTTAATTTATCCGTATGTTGTATTTGTACTTTTTGAGAAATTTGTGAAAAAGAACTTGACATGCTTGAACCCATCATCTTTTGACTATCTATTTTCAGGCAGTGAAGTCATGTATTCCGTCTTCTGAGATCCTCATTAACTACTATGACTTGCATTAAAGATGTTTAAGGTTGTTGATTGGAAGAAACTGTCCCAGAAGGGCAGGAATCAGTATTCAACCAGTACCATTAACTTTCATAAGAGCAATAAAAACGAGTATTAGGGTGAAAAACTTGCCCAACATTTGAAACCGTAACAAGGTAATGTAGCTCATAAGGCACTGTTTTTGGTTATAGCAACTTTGAGATCCTAAGGAACATTTTCTGAACCCAAAAACAGGCTTGCATATCATTCTGTTCAATTAACACCAGAAAACTGAGTGTGTAAGGCTGACAAGGGACACTTAGAGTTCAGTACAGAAACAATCTAAAGAAGTTTCTTTTGTTTCAAAGGTCTTTTGTGTATAGGAAGCTCGTAAAGGGAACATCTTGTGACTTCCAACTTCAAAAACAAAAGCAAAATAGTTACAATAGTGTATCCCTGTGTACAAAACTTGATGTCAAGAAGAAAGGAGTTCCTGCAAGTTCAGAAATGTTATATGAGACATATGCTTGATCATTGAACTGCCTAGCAAAATAAGCAGAAGAAAAAATATAATATTTGTTATGATTACCAGCATCTCATTTTCAAGTGAAAAAACTTGACTTCAGCTGCCTCCTGACATCATTTATTTCTTTTAATTGTCGCTGCATAAGACATAATTATAGGAAAGGAAAGCAAAGTTCACAAAGACGAACAGTTAAATGTTATACATTTTTAAAAAAACTAAATTGTCATGAAATGTTCTGACTCTCAAAGTTATGGTCAGAAAAAGTGCAGGAGTAACATGCATCTCTCGGATTTCTGCTTGAACTCTACTATTTTCCCCATCATGAAGTATACAATGCACATGTTTGCTCAGATCAGCACCTCGGGGCAAACATTGCCTAACGCTATTAATTAGAGGCTCCTTTGGCATTACTGTGGCCATGAACATTGAGTCCACATTCTGGAGACTGTTTCAGAAAGCATATGGCATGTCACAACCGCTCAAGTTTCAGTAATCCCTTACTTACACTTTCGCGATTTTTTTTGTCCAAATTATATGTCCATCTGGATGACATGAAGGGGTACCAAGTGCACGTAATGGAAATATGTATGTATCGAGCATGTTTTATACATAACAATGTAGCCTTAACATCGAAGCAAACACAAACACATACAAACAGAACATAAGGACAGGGTGTACTGACAGAACCTTGTGCAATTCCTTCCACCACATGTTGGACTTCTCTTGTAGAAGACGCCACTCAATTGCCAGCTCAAATTCAAGATTATTGGCCTGGGAAAAATGTGAAGTCGATACTGCTTTTCTCTGAGAGAAAAAAACAAGAAATGGAAATCAGTCTTCTTTTCAGTCGAGAGGCTCTAGGGACACTAGGCAGTAAAATTATTCAACAAAATTATGAACATGAAGATAAGTGTTATTGACTACCATGTCTTCAGATATTCTTCTATGCTTGTTGTTCAAAACCAGATGACCATTGAAAGTAGCAGTTTTTCCTGGATTTCTTAGACTTACCCTCTTACCAACTATACACCTGCAAGAAAAGCAACAAGGATTGTTATCTTCTAACAGAGAATTGATACCCTTAACGGAGGAAAGCCATTAAAAGATGATGTAAGTGAAGGAAACTGGAAAATTCATGGCATGCATCTTCAACAGTGATTTTAATTTTTAGGGTTTACAGAGCTGACTTGAGGTTCTGGTCATCATTGATCTAACTGATTTTGATTGACTTTTGTAATCAAATATGGTGTTACCACTGTAAAGAATACACATCTTTCAGGAAGCTGCTTTCCCTACACCTCTCCTGCCCTTGTTATGCTCAATGACTTGGTCGAGTTAGTTTTCTGAGAAAAATGGTTTACTCTACAGGTTCTTAACGTATTACCTCCTTTCACAAAAACAAAAACGAAAAAAGAGAGAGAAAGAAGCTGTAAAGAATCCAATTTCAGATTCAACAGAGGAAGCTCCTGATAGATCAGAGAAATTTTATTGTTCCAACATGGCCTGATTCAGTATTACAAGGCTTAATACAAGGAGGACGTTAATCTTGTAGATCAACTCATATTGAAAGAATGTTTACAGTAAGGCAGTGAACAGATGCAAAATTTAGGAGGCATTTTATGGCAAAACATCAAAAGGAAAAAGGTATCCAACCAAAATATTTTGATAACTGTACAACTAAAATTTGCCCTGACATTGTAACTGCACTTGTATTCCTACCCACTTGCTTTATTAAGACTGAACTGAAAAAACATATGTTGTTTCAACTTATTGGAGCATGGATCACTATGTGGAAATAAAAGACAGTGAAGTAGTCACCTTCCATCTGCTAGCATTAGGCATCTGCACTGTAACTCACTTATTGCAGAGTCAGCTGCATCTTTTACCCTGAATGCAACCAAAGCTTTACCTGATGACATAAAGCAACCCTGTTAATTACACTCATTTTAATTTACAGCATATGAATCCGAAATTTAGCCAATGATGCATTTAATCATTCATTAATATGCTTTACCATATTGTGGGCTGGAGAAAGTACTCTGTTCTATCATCCTTGCCTTAATCTTTGCATTAAGTGCATGCCAAACCAGATCCTAATGGAAGTAAGAAAGTGGAAGGAATTAAGACGTATGTAGCATAGTTTCTGGCTGACCTCGTCTAGCCAACATATTGTCAGTATTAAGGCAAACCTGCTTCCAAGATTCAAGGGAGAGAACTATCCCTTCCCATATCACCAAAAATCACTTCAAGCTCAGAGTTAGCTTATACATATTTGATAGATAACTTGTATCGATTTCAACTAGTAGATTCAACTTTGCAACTCAAGATTTCAGAATCCACATAATCAAGAACTAAATGCACAGGGCAACTGACAAATAGTTATAGCAAATAACATGTGTTTAAAAAACAGATCCCCTAAGAGTTATCAACATGAAAATATACCTCTACTTCTGATGATGTGAAGGATGGATCCAAGTTTTCTAGCAAGATCAGGCGCTCTTCTTTATTAGCTTGTATAATTTCTTCCCAAGGCTACATTTGAGGGAAGTCAAAGTAAGGATAAACAAACTTCAGAAAAAGGGAGAGAGAGAGAGATGCAGCCCAAAGATGATATTAATTTCATTGGAGATATAAGCTCCAATCTTTTGTAGGGTAAAAGCCATAATGCTCAAGCTCTCCACTGTAAGCATTTATCTATAGACTAGATAAGAGAGCAACTGTTGATTCCCCATACTCTCATGGGGCCTCAATGTATTGAGGACAAGAGTAGCTGAATCTTGGTTTCATACTTTCCATTTCCAAGCTTCACCGCTTTCATTCATCATTGTAAAGTTATAAAACCATCATAAAGTTAGCACTTGAAAAGAAGCTGGAATAAGAAGTTTAATCAACAGAATGTTTATATGAGATTATGGCTTCAGAAAACATGCACAAAATCGCAATAAGACTATGACACCAAATTTTTTAAATGTAGACACAATGTTTCCATGTATCTACAACTTGTACAGCCTTCTAAATGCATAACAAAACTTCAGCTGGTTCTCAACATTAAGCCACTCAAAAAGAAAAATGAAAAGAGGCAACAAAATATGAGTGAAGGAAACCCATATGGGCTGTAAACATAAGGTTTTAAGAATGCTAGGAGATCAATACATCTTAATCATAATGTTCTGATGATCAATTGGCTGGTAGAAGCTCACTTCTTAATCCTATATCAATGTGATTGCTTCATGTTAAGAGACCAGTAATATCCCATGTTGCAGCATAAAATCTTTAATTGAAGGTCTCAATTAATAGGAAGTTCAAAGCTACTTGAGAAGCTCATGTCAATTATGAGATGGTATATTTACTCCAAAACACTAAACTTCAACCAATTCCCTTCAGACAATATTTAGCAGACCAAATCATTAAGGGAATTTTCAATAAGAACATAATTGTTTTAGTTTCACCAGATAACAATGATAAGGAAACAGAGATGACAATGAGCAAATGATAACTCACTACCCACTTGAACCATCTTCTTTTATCCTGCACAGAAAAGAATAAATATAAATGTATGCATTCTGCAAAGGAACACAATGTAAAAACAAGAAATGTGCACTTTAGGAAGGGAAAACAAATTTATTCATAAGACCCCCATTGACAAAAGTAATCTCTCTGAGATGATGATAGCGAAATGAGGAAAGCCCTTTTGAACTTACCGCATCTGGTCTTCTCTGAACCTCTGTAGTCTTACTGACAGTTCTAACATCCTTTTGCTGTTCAAGCTGATGGCTTACTTCGTCAGTAATCTTATTATGACAAAGAACCATTTTCTTCAAAGGAGACCGAAGATTTGATGCATTCTGAGACAAGTAATCACATGAAACCCGTGCTTTTTTAGCTTTATGATCAAACTGTGCATTCGTATCATTGCCAGTTTTGGGGTTGAGTCTTGTATTTCCTTTAGAAATGAACCCTTGCTGATTGGTACCAGCTATAGCCTTCTTAGATTCTGCAAGCACTAGAAGAAGCAAGTTTGACCTAATGGTTTTATTTTATGGGAAGTAAAAGTGAAAAGCCTACAAGCAATCACCTTTAGCAACTTGGATGCTTCTGTAGAACTTGCTTCCTTCACACTTAACAACTTGAATGTTTCTGTTGAACTTGCTGTCTTTTACTGCCTGTCCATCCACTTTGCTGGACAATTCAGGTTTTCTAACGGACTCCTTTATATGTTGTTTAATGGTTTGAGAACGTCTAGGCCTTTGATCCTTTGTTTTGTTAAAATAACATTCGACTACATATGCAATCGATTATTCGTTTGCAAAGACAATAAATAAAGATGCCATTAGAATTCACCTGTATAAAAACAATCATTAAGCATGCAACAAAGGTCATGAATAATTATTCCAGTTTTTAATACAGCTATGGAATGAGTAATTACATATTCATGAATAGATCATGAAGCCCGTAATTCTTCTTGGTTTGAAGCTCTAACTGATTACCTATCTAAGGAATGCTGCTTCTATCTCTTTCAAGCATACAGTCCTAACTTTAAGAGATAGGTATTCATCATTAGGTTGAGGAGTGCTAGGTTGTTATTTTGAGCCATTTGTTCTACTTCACAAACCATGAAATCTCGGATGCATCAATAATCTTAGTAGACAAAGTAAAGTGCAATAGTTGTATACTAAAGCAGGTCTTACAGTTGCAAAGTAATTTTGAGACACAAGAAACTATATGTACTCTTCATTTCCCAATGAGCATAGACTGCTTGAAACATTATCAAACTAGTACTTTCATATTTTCAGTTGGGACATTTTCCCTCATCAGACATGCATACAACTGACAGTTGGATTCTAATTAATGTAGAAATGCAAGCACATAACTATCTTACCCTCAGCAATTATATACGATGGAATCCAAAACAAATGACTTGATAACAGGTAGATGAAAATGGTTTTTAAGAAAATTATTCAAGATGTTGATAAGGACCTTTAGCAGTCAAGAGGCAAATGTATAAGCATACTAAACAAAACCCATATTGTTCTGTCAGAGCACCAAGCAGAAAGAAAAGCTTATACTAGACCAACCTCTAATTCCAGCTATTTGATCTGTAAAGTTCTTTGATATTGTCATCTTTTCAACATCAAAAGTACAGGAGAAGATGTAGTGGGCCATTCTCAATTCTTCTTCAGATGGCTGAGGATTTCTCTCGTCATTTGATGTGCATATAACACTACATTTCTGAACAATTGCATCCTGAAACAGATGAGAAATTACGTTTGTAAATTTGAACATTGATTTTGGGAACTAATCCACGATAATTCTCTACATTTTGGCACTCTATAGAGCATTTACAACATCAACTGATCAACATGAGATAGGCTACCCCAAAAACATTAAAGTCAAATTGCATGATTCTAATTGTCAATGAGGTTTACCATCCCAATCGCTCCAATAATTCAAAAGAAAGAAGAAGGGCTTGAATGAGGATATCAAAAACTACACGAGAATTTACAACAAGAAAATCTCTTGCTACTTTCAGTCAAGCAACCATTGTATAGTGTTGTCCTTTATATAGAAGCTGTAGCAATCTTGAATATGCATTATTTCATAAACTACAAAGTTACACTTGCTAACTTCCAACACCATCATTCTTCTTGCACATTTCTTTAATATCTCATTTAATTCAAATTACCTAACAAATTTGGCACAACCAGCATACTTGTGAACCTAAGACCCTTGCAGTATTAAACTGAATCATGATTTGTTGTACGAGCTTAGGAGAAGCCACTGAGGCGATTGCCAAGAATACAAAGACTAAATTTTTACTACATTCCAGTTGACTCTGGTACACTGAAGTAACCAATACTCAAGACATCATGGGTTTACCATGATGATCAAGGAGGTTGGAGTACCTCCCTATGTGGCAAAATCCACAACCTAGAGATGCACGGGGTGAGGAATTTGTAAAATGTTTGTACCATCCAATTGAAATAAAATAAAACCATGGTCAAGTAAGATCGTGAATAGCCAATTAGGAGAAAGACAAAAGTTCAACATAACTATGAATAAGTAGCAAATTACCACAACGTTGATATTGGTAACTCCATCACCCTCACCAGAGGCCAAAAACAGCTCGTTCCATCGTGGTTCATAAGCCCCCAAAAATTCTCGAATTTCCATAGGGCGAAAATACCATACCACTTTGACCTTCTTTTCACCACTTGGAGTCTCGTACATCTTTACAAGTTTACCAATGTAGTTCTCTGGCTGATTTAACAAATACACACAATCATAGAGAAAGTACTCAACACCTTCCAACGTGAATGAATGGTAGAACTGCACGTCTTTGTTCACTCCAACACCCTTCTTAAGGCCCCACTTGAACGTATCACAACCGCGACAGATCATGGATTATTAGCTCTTCAAGCAGTGATCACAAAACACATGAACCTATTTTCCAACGTAAATTTTGGTCATCATCTCGTAGAACTACCTCAATGAACATATTTAGTGAATAATTTTACATTTTAATGTTAAGGAGAAATCCAAATTGATGAACTAAAGTTCCTGAAATGCACAACAATAACAAGACTCCAAAAAGGAAACACAACAGAAAACGAACAGATGGTGTAAGTTCACGGGAACAGTGTTACATAACAGTAACCGATCATAGTCAGCAAAGCTAATAAAATGCTTAAAGAAGTTAGGTTCACTGAAGCCATGAGAACAGACTAATGGGTCGACACCATTACGCCTTTGGTCATGAGTTCTCATTAAAACCCGGCACCATCTCTCTCACAGAGAAGAGAGGAGAAGAGACTAATGGATCGTCATTAATGTTACAATCTTGAACTTTTTGTCAAAAGATTCTCAAACCAAAGAGAACGTAAATGAAGAGAGCCAGAAGACGATCAAAATCACACCTTTAGCCAAGAATTCGTAGCCCCTCGTAGAATTTCACATTACCATTTCTGGAGAGAAGAAGAAGAGTAACTGTAAAGAATTTGTGAGTTCTCTAACCATTTATATAGACGAAGGAAGAACGTGTGAACTTTAGAAAGAAGTGCTTTTTGGAGAGGAGGGATTAGTACTAACATGCACGTGGGTGCGTACTGTACGGTGTGGCACTTGCATCGTTCTTTACGTGAGTGAGTGACTACTGCTGTTTCTGTTTCATTCATGGGTGCCGGTGCAGCTTCAGAGTAGTAGGAGCTAGCCGCATTCAGACACTCTACCCGCGATTGTAGGAGCGTGCTTACACTCTCTCGTCAAGTTTTTATATATATAAAATAAATTTTTAAATGCATATTATTAATAGTTAAATTAAAATTTTAATTATTATAAGTATTCAAATTTAAAACTTCATATTTGAAAGCATTTTGGAAACTCTTCACATATTTATTTTGGGATGATAATAAATTAAATTGAGTAGAAAAATCCATGTTTAAATTTGATGATAATTGAGATTTTTTATTTAAGAGAAATTATATTTTTCTAAAAATTGATAGAATAATAAGTTTTAATTTTAAAATAAAATTTTAAATTTAATTTAAAGAGCATACTTTAAACTCAATCTATTATTTTTTATTATTTTGTGAGAATTTTAGCATTCTATTCGGCTCACGTACCTCCAACCATAGGCAACAATTTAGATCTGATTGAATCATGTAGACAACAAAACCTCAACTGACTACTGACAAATGCCACGCTCCATTGCATTCATTCCATGATGTTTACATTTACAAATATGTTATGTTTTTTCCACTTCCCAGAAATTGGGAAACATAAAAGAACTGTTCGTGCAAACTTGTTAACTTGGACCTGGCCCTAGAAAACTGGGGAACTGAAAAAAAGAGGAAAAACTTACAGATGGAAAGAAAGTATTACAGGACAGAGCGCTCTACTCCTACGAAATCAGGGTGTGAAGAAGGCTTGGAAAAGAACATCAAATGTGTCGCAAGCAGAGGATATCTGTTCACTTTATAGGATGATCTGGAGGGGAAAAAAAAGAGCAAGAACGAAAAGGAAATGAAAAATGGAGTCTCCTATGACAGGTACAAGCTATTGATAAAGTTAAATGTATACTATTGGCTCTGCGAATCCGACTTTGGTAACAATCTGCTTATAAAGGGTGACATGGCAGCGAGTAAAGTCACCGGGCACTCCTCGTGAGGAAGATGACCACATCCAGATATAGCAACCAGTCTCTGCAAGTTTAACATTCAGCAATGCAACATTAGCTTATAAATTGGCTTATTGCTTTTTGAAATGTAAATTTTCTTTTTAAGTTCGTCGTGTGCAATGTAATTTAAGTTTCATTCATCAGCATTCGTTCTCATAGCTAATTTCAGAAAACAGAGCAATTGCAGAGCTTTCGAGTTTGTACACTGACTCCCAAGTTCAAAGAATGGAGACATGAAACAGTATAAAACCCAGGTTTAAATCGTCCCAGAATTTACTAATATTTCATTTGATCGACATTTTGAATGAGGTTCAAAATGTTGCAGAGTATACTTACAGAATTTAGAAGTTTTGAAGCCATGGCTTGAGAAGATTTAAGAGGGACAAGAGCGTCTTCTGCGCCAGCAATGACTAAAACTGGCATTTCTTCTGCTACCTTCATTAATGAAGCTGAAACCTGTGGTGGCAGGATTGTCTCAGATGAAAGTTTACCAATTTCATGGAGTGCTTCATCCCAACCTTCAACACACAACGGGGCCTGTCGTCGAATGAGGACACAAAGTCAACAAAGAAAGTACCTCAAAATCCCATAATGACATTATGCCAAGGAACAGAGTGCTTCTGCTATAATTGAATGCAATCGTCGCAGTGGCAACTGTAACTTAAGTGTTTGCTATGAAAAGAACATAAACATTCAGCCTAATATTCAGGTGCATACAACATACCTTGTATAGATTTAAGATCTCTGTTGTTAGCTTGGAATCATCAAACCATGCTCGTCTATTCACCACTTGAATGATTTCTGTTCGTAGTAAAGGACGAACCAAGTGCTTCTTTCCAAGTGTTGTTCGCAAAAGTATCCTGGCAAAGGCAGGAACCAGTTCCCTTGACAAACTAACATTTGCTAGTACTACTCCCTTAATTGCAACCTGGATAATATCCAAACATAGAACAACAAACCATCATTCAAGGCTGCAATAATCATATTTGGATTTTCCGTGATATCTCCTTTGCAGTAAAATAACACGCAAATGCACTCACATTGAAAGAAGTCAATGATGCTTGAACTCTCTGTGCAGCCTTTAAAGCAAGCAAGCCTCCATCATCATGACCAACCAACACCACTGAAGAGAACCCCATCTCAGAGCAGAAAGAAAGAAGTAAGTCAACCTGAAAAGAAGAATAATATGATCAAACTTCAAAATAATGATGAGTGTCTGAACAGAAAGCACAACACTTGATAACAGAAATTTAGTGAAGGAGAACAAGTAAGCAGAGACGACATGTTTGCAAATCTAGTAAACAATCAAATAGTCCTGTAGTATGACATACAGCTTAAAGTTGCAAAACACATCATAACTCCTAGAACCTTGACACATTAAAAAGTTGACTGTGCAGCTGGTACAAGAAAAATGCTGCTGCATAGAATATTGTAAGTAATCATATTTGGTTCCAAGATGGCTTTACAGTACTCGAGCAGATGATTAAAGAAGATGCCTTTAGAACTTAGAGGGTCAACAATTACAACTTCATTAACAATGAAATTCACCTGGGTGTCAAGTTTGTAAGGATTGGGCAATTCTTTATCTTCCCAATCCTTCCTACGTGGCCGAGAAGTCAATCCCCATCCTGGCCTATCAAAAGCAGCAACCTTACAACCAACCTGCCGAGCCAGTACACCCATCACATGCCTCCATGAAAAGACTCCTCCCCCAAAACCATGAACCAAAACAATACCAAAATCGTCATTTTCTTCCACGTCTACCTCATCAGTTGCACAGTTTAATCTACTTATTTCATTTTCCTGAACAGCATCATCTAGGTTCATAACAGGAATATCTTCAGAAAGAACTGGAGAAGTTGGAGAACCGTCCAACAGCGGAGCATATAAAGGTGAGCTGTGAAATTGATTGCTATAGCTCCTATGAATATTATACTGAGTTTTGGATAACAAACTCAATGGTTGTCTTTCACACTTTAGCCTACTCAATGTCATCTTTGGTGAACTACAATCAGAGTTAGGTTCAAGAAATGTGGCAGATGATAAAGAACCAGGTGGATAATGGGGCAAGCTGAGCTTGTAGTGGATGGTAAGGCCTTGGCATGTAACAAACAAGCTGTCGAAATCAGCAAGCAATCTGACCGGGATTTTCCCTTCATCAAGTACCACTCCAGAAGGCTTTCGCTTCATTTCATTATCAATTTTTTGAGACTTTCCTCCAGCAGGAATGGGAGATCGTGGAATCTTCTGATATCCACAGAAAACATTTTTGCATGCAAGCACCTGAAATTTAAATTTCAAATTCAATAGACGATGCATTAACTAATGCAATAGATAAAACATGGAGGGAAACTTTCCACAATTTAACACTAAGGTAACAAAATTAGAGAAACCAATCAGAAGGTTTCCTCAATTCTGAGCAACTGAGAATGAACCTTGATCCTGAAAGAAATAGTCCTGTATGCATGTTACCTGTGAGACACCGTGAGGTGACTTCTAAAATTTATGCAAAAACCTCATCTACTAAGAGGGGATCATAGGTAGGAAGAAATAAATGTACAACAGGAACAAATTAAGAATGGTACACAAAGCTTACAGCTTCCGGGTCAACTCTGTGAAACATAAGCTTCCTGCGGCTTCTGCAACTCGTTCTATATGCAACAACAGTGTGACCAAGGGCAAAAACTACAGAAGAGAAGAACAAAATAGGCATTCCCCATGATTTCTTCAAGTGGAGCTTTTTCCTTGCGAGGGAAGTCGAAGCTTCAGCCTCAAATTGAGAATTCACAGTGAAAACACATGCCTTTACTGATAGAACAACAATCGAAGTAATAGAACATAACGTTACAGTTCCCAGATAAGGACCATGGGAGAGAGCCGGGGCATCACACATTGAATAAACACCTGTAAAAATTTTAACAAAAGAACGAGCATAGAATCAGATGGTCTTGCACGAAAACTTCAGATCATATTTATAAAATTGCCATGGAAAGAGATCCCATCTATTTCAATTATTTGCTTCAGGTGGCACCTAAAAAGGGTGTAAGGAAAAGGGGCAGTTTGTACTGGATAACAAAGCATTCAACTTTTTCATTTTCTGAAAATGCAACATATCAAAAAACCCGTGTTGGAGGTGAAAACAGTAAAGAAAAACAATTATCAGAGAATGATTGAAGAAGAAAAACTCATCCTTCAATCGAATATTAAAAGATCTTAGAAAAGATACACAAAAGCCAATGAGGAAATGAAAAGCGAGAGACGTACAGATAATGAAAAAAGACCTAATAACAGAAACAAGAGGAACATCGATCAAAGAGCTCTTAAAAGCGTATCTACGCAAATGCTCCTTAAATCCATAACACCTCAAGCACGTGAAGTTCGACAACAACATCAACGGCACTAACACGTCCCCAATCGCCACAAACACCGGCATCGACGACACCAGCAGCGACGCCACCATTGCCACCATGAATATCACAATCCGCACACCCCTTCTCGCCTTCTCCACCACCAACGCGGCCGCCGCAACTCCTCCCCTCCCCGCCGGCGCCATAGTTAACAACAACTCCAAAAACCAATCACTTCTAAACCAAAATCCTTGCAATTGAAACCCTAGCTGAGCCCGAAGATCGATTCAAGCTTCGAAACCTGTCTCATGGCGGCTGTTCGTCGGCCATTTACTAATCTGCCAGACTAGCCGGCGGTGAAATTCAACGGCGACGATCCATGAAATGGCCAATAAAAATCCCCGATTTCTCGCTAGGGTTTCAAATCTGGACCAGAACAAAGAGAAGAGGGAGGGAAAGAGAGGAGAAAAGAAAAAGAATTGAACTTTTTTTCAAAAACAAAACAAAAGTAAAAGGGAATTTTTTAATTATTTTTTTCTTTTTTCTGGTTTTCTGTCTCTTTCCTTTTCTGTTCTTCTTCTTCTTCCTTTCTTTTCCTCGAATCTCTCTGGTTTTCAATTTTTATAATATTCAGCAAATAAAAAAACAAAACAATCCCTTTAAATATATAATTAATTATAATATTTTAATTTCAGTTTATATTTATAATTTTTATATTTGTAATCCCTAAATAGAAGAAATTATCAAAATCATCACAACCATCCTTTTTTTTAATTTGCAATTATAAAATAATATTTTTTTATTACACATTCACAACCCATTTATTTTATTTTTCAATAATAAATTTTATTCCATATTATATTTTTTAATTTTAATTATTGACTTAACTATTGTAAGAGATTGTTTTGGTTTTTTTGTTTGTGATTATGTTTACTTTATTTAGGATAAATATAGTCAAAAGGAAATACAAATTGTCAAAAATAGATATTTTATTTGAAGTTTGTATATCTTTTTATTTTGTTTTCAAATATTTTTAATTTTTAAATTTTTTTGATAAATTGTACACAAAATAAGAAAATATTCAACTATTTTCTTTTAAATAGATAGTTTTTTTATAATAATCTTCAGTCAATTGAATTTAGTTTATTATATCTAAGAGGTTAATTATAAATTTAAGATTTATGTACTAATACAATTGCAATCAAATTTATAAAATCACCTCTTTATTTATTAGGAATAAGACTACGTAATAATAGATCTTTTCAGATTCCCATAATAGTAAGATTTTTACTGAGTCATTATTGTTATTGTACTATTGCATGCAATACTTGTTTAAAGTGAATAGTAAGTCAATTTGTTGAGCTAATGTTTTTAATTAATGCATTTGATTTGCTAAGTCAAAACTAATGTGACCAAATTGGGGGTAGATTTTGATTGTGACACTAACAACTTTAATAATGTGTTATTTGATTCTTTGGTTCCATTATTTGTTTTGTGGACCGCTAAATCATTTCAATTCATAATTTGACTATTCATGTAGCCTCCTAATGATGCCTAAGATGACTTAGTTACCTTACACTATTTTGGATGGCTGTTCAGTTGTATAACCTATTAGCCTCTTCAATTCAGTAATAATTTGAAGAAGATTTTAATTTCTTCAATTCAGTAATAAGCATAATCACAATAGCTTTATATATTTATCAGATTAAAAGACAAATACCTCTTTTATAATTTAACAAAATTTTGAAATTTTATTAAAATTTTAAAATTAATATAGTAACGCATCTTAGCTGTTAAACTCGACCCAAAACATTTAAATTCGGCTTAAATTAATAATTTAAAATAATTAATTTAGTTAGGATTTAATCAATTTATTTCAAGCTTAAAAACTAAGATGAATAGCTAGTTAAACAATATTTGATTAGTATAAATGTGATATTTATACTGTCATTATTTTTTAATTTAAGTCCAAAACAATATGTTTTTATGAAACACTGAAAATTAGGGCTTTTTTTATAAGAATTTCAAATATTAAATAATTTTTAAAAAGTTTCTTAAAAAATAAAGAAGATTCATGTCTTATCATTAAAGTAAATGTGATTGGAGCAAATTTGGACTAAAATGATGGTAGATTTTTATTTCAAGATTTTGCATTATTGAAAGCAAATAGTAAAGTTGGAGCAATGACAAACAGAGTGAAAGTCAAATAATTAGGTTTGATTTGAACATTTATATTGGTGGTTCAAAAGCCTTATTTTCAAGTAAAAAAGGCTGCTATGATGATTGAGAATTTGGAATATGAAATAAAAAACTACTCATTACCTTTTTGTAATTGACCTTTTTGTAATTGACCAATAAAAGACTTTTTTTTTATTCGAAGAAATTCGTAGGCAAGTTAAGCGGGCACACCTTTTTGAGGGTTCAATTAGCGCACCACCTCACATGCAGGTCAAGTAGGCGCACCTCATCATCAAGAGCCCATCTAGTTCTTCACCTACAGGTAAAACCCTGACTGCCTCAGACTCTTACAAGAGGAGTTAGCATGAAATCGAACCTAAAACCTAACTAAAGTCAAGCCTCACTCTCAATCATCATGCACACGTGGCCAATAAAAAACAATGTAACTAAAATATGATATCCGTATACCACTTTTGGGCAAATTTTCTCAAGCACCTTATGACTATTCTACGTGGCCATTAAGTCATTGGAGTGAATTTTTTTTTCATGTTTGGTAATGTAAAGTTAATCAAGTGCTTGCAAGAATTGCTAGGATAATTTCCTCATAATTAGGTACATTAATCTTTTTTAAAAAATATTTGCAAAATATCGTGAACGCACTGAAATAAATTATTAAATGCATATAAGATTTCATAAATTATATGTTCAAAATAAATTATTTGAAAAGTTAATAACTATTAATTAAGATATGGATTGGATTTGAATGATACTTACAATTTTAATATTTATTATTTTTTAAAATCAGTGTGAGCTATAATTTTCATCAAAGCTTAACCTCTTACATTTAGAAAATAAAATACCCTTAAAAATATATTTTCACCATTTGACTGCTCCAACTAGGCCATGGAATTTGATTTCAACTTTAATCTTCACATTATAATAAATTTTAAAAATTATTGGTTTAACTTAACGTAATATTAAGTTTGAACTAGTAATTTAATAAAAATTTAAGAATTAAGAATTGTCAAATTTTATTGTCCAAAAACTATAAACTGCTAAATTTGAATTATTTTTATAAAATATTAAACTTAACAAAAAAGACGTATTTATTTATTTTCTTCAAAAACTTAAAAGGTTCAATCGATATTAAGTCATCAAAAAATTGATTAAGATTAAAATTTTCAAAATATAGCTATCAAAAATTGTCCTTATTCATTTAAAAATTTAAAGTTTAATTAAATTTTTATTAAATAAATTTTTTGATTTATTTTAGCTTATAAGAAATTATTAATCTACCAATTAATTAATAAACTGATCAATTTTTAACCAAAATAGTTATTTAAGTAAATTAAACAAGACCGGACTGAGAGTTAAAAGGTTCAAGATTTTTACGGTTAAATTGGTTGGATTTTTTAATTATAAAAAAATAAAAATAGATTTATGCTCAATTTCTTTAATTTTCAAAATTATAATGCCCAATTATAGACTTTCAACACACAGAAAAGGTGAGAAAAACACAAGAACCTGCCTGTAATTATCATTACCTACCAAGTTAGGAATACCAATGTACTAAAAATTATAATATTTCTACAGATAAAAACAAATTATTTCGTTTTCAACAATGAAATTCAACTAAAGAATCCGCAAGTGCACACATCAAGAGGCGGTGAGAGATGGAGACACAGCAGAGTATTACACCAGAAAACATTCCTCCTTCCTTGACCAAGGTTTTACTTTCGAGTCTTGAGAATAGAGTCGCACTTGTGAAGGAGAGCTTTGCCTCCTATATGGTCCTATCCGATTCGAATTCGGATTAGTCAATTGCCAGTGTAACGTCGAATACCAGATAGTTTAACCAATAAAAAAAAAAACGAGCATTAGTGTCGATGTCAGATTAAATTAGGCTAAGTTCGAATTTAATTGTCAAACTTAAGTACACACAGTCCTTCTTAAAAGAGATAGCAAAGACATTTCGTCCTAACTTAAAATCAATGAGTCATTTTGATTAAGCCACGTTCAAGTTAATTAAACATTGAGACGAGAACAAATTCGAAAGGGTCAATTTGTCCCAGATCAAATGATTTTATATTAAAATAACGTTGTATAAGTTCAAATTAATTAATTAAAACAATAGGGTTTATTATAAAAAAATCTCAAACTTTGCTCAAATTTGCAATTATAGCCCAGACTTTAAAAAATGACATTAAAATTTTTAAGCTTTCAATTTTTTTCAATTCTAGCTCGACATTAGTATTTTAGTTTATTCTCTCGATGTTCTCAATATTTGATTTTCAAACTACGCTGTCCCCGACGCCTTTATGCTGAGAGTATCAGGGGAATGAACTAAAAATGAAAATATTACTGATACAGTAGGTTGTAATGCGAGAGTAGGGGTGAGCATTATTCGGGTAACAAATTTTTGAATTTCGGATAATTTGGGTAATTCGGGTTTTACCTGAATTATTTTCGGGCCGGAGTCAGGTAACTCCAAAAAATTTCGGGCTGGTCCAATTACCCGAATTACGTTATATAATTTCGGGTAATTAGAATAATTTAGGTAATTAGGATAATTCGGGCCGGATAATTCGGTAATTCGGGTAATTTGGGTTGGGTAAGCTCAGGTTAGAAAAAGTTCGGGTTCAGGCCGGGTAAGATGAAAAAAATTTCGGGTAATTCGGGCCGGGCCCGAACAGTGAAATTTCGGCCCGAATTACCTGAATGCTCACCCCTATGCGAGAGTAGTTTGTGGCGACGAAATGTCAAACATAAAACAAAAGGCTGAGAACTTTGAGAAAACAAATAGATAACGAGAGGTTGAGGCTGCATAAACTAATTTAGAGATTCTATTTTTAAAAACAATGTCGTTTCGTCAATCTTCATTTGAAGTGTTAATTTTGGCTGACGTATATTAATATTTAAGGTATTTAGAATATGTGGCAAGTCATGTCAGCAAACTTCATATGGACACTAACATCATGCTAGAATTGAAAAAAATTGAAGTTTAAGCATTTGATTGTCATTTTATAAATTTCGGGCTAGAGTTAAAAATTTTGAAAATTTAAGCATTTTATTGTCACATTTTGAAGTTTGGGTTATAATTGTAAAATTGAGCAAAGTTTGAGATTTTTTATAATTAATAAAAAATAATATTATTTTGATTTACACAGCTTAATGGTTTAATCCAATTATTAGACATAGAAATTAAAACATTATTAGATAAAAAATTTGTATTATATGAGATTTATCATCTTGACCAAACCCAAAAAAAATTATATCAAAATAACATCATTTTTGCTTAAATTATCACCATCATCACAACACTGAGTTTGATCCTTTTTGCTTAAAATAGTTTAGAATAATTAATTAAAATAATATCATTTTCATCTTAAATTTGATTAAGTTAAGTCTTAAGTCTTTATATATTTTTTTATTATTAAAAAAATCAAAATAAGATCGTTTTCGATTGGACCCAGAAAACGAGGCTAGAGGCTCGACCGACTAGGATTGGGCTCAGGTTCTGTTGCCAAGCCTACTCTTTGGTCCTCATAAGCATTTTGTCTTTACAATCACGTCCAGCCATTTAACATCACGTTGGGCCGTTTGGGTCCGAATCCAACTGGACAGAATAAATAGTACAGAAGAGTTGTTCCTTTACAAGATGCTCTTAAGCACTTGATGCGGGTCAACCAGGGTTAGGTAAGCGACACGTTAGATCCACTAGATGTCCAAAGGTCATAGTCAAAATGAGGCTAATGTCTTCTTGTAATGACAAGGATTACCTACTTTCTGTAGTGGTGGTTCCCAGTTCCCACTCACAAGTAAAGCGTCCCCACCAACCCCCACCAACTACCAGGGACCCCACAATACCTAAAGCACATAGTTGGTGAAACCCTCTTTTCTCTCTCTAAAACCCCTGTTCTCTCTCTCTCTACCCAAACCCAATTTTCTACTCCATCTCATGCTCTCCCCACCGCCAGCTTTAAAGCTCACACTCCCTTCCTCGGCCTATCCTTTTCCCTTCAAACACATATCACCTCACCCAAACGCAACCCACCATCGAAACGCCTTACGATACGCGACCACCTTAAAACCCAACAACCAAACCCAAAACCGTCACTTGTTCTCTCAACTTGGTAGAACCGAAACGGTGACCACCATGTCGACCGAAACGCCACCCAACTTCTGGGGCTACATGCCGGAGGAGGAATACTACGCGTCCCAAGGTGTGACGAATAGCAAGTCCTACTTCGAAACGCCTAACGGGAAGATCTTCACGCAGAGGTTCTTACCGTTAGATCGAAAAGTCAAAGCCTCGGTGTACATGACTCACGGATATGGATCGGACACCGGTTGGTTGTTTCAGAAGATTTGCATCAGCTTTACCACTTGGGGTTACGCTGTCTTCGCCGCCGATCTTCTTGGACATGGCAGATCAGACGGTCTACGTTGCTACATGGGTAATCTACTAACGTTGACTTAAATTTATGTCCATGTTGGCATTTGAACTCTTGTACAATTGGTCTTACGTTTGTTCATGAAGTTTTATAAGGTGCAATGCTTTAAAATGTGACTTGTTTATGGATAGCAATTGAATGAGTTGAAAAAAATTTTGGATCAAAAATTAAATTTGAAAAAGTCCAAATATTAAATTTTATGATTTTAAATTATTACATGGACTTTGCGGAATTTTTACGAATTTTTGTTGTCGTTATTATAATCATCATACTCAATTCAAAGTTCTGTAATAAAACGACGTTTGAGAAGGTCTGCTTTACTCGTACATCATAGAGAGGTTGTTTTTAGACTTATATATGACAATAAAATTAAAATTAGACCGGTCGAATAGTACATAGGTGTTGTTGCATTTATATAATTTTAAATTACTATATTTTTAGGTCGGATTAAATTGATAAAAAATTAAAATAAATTTGACATACTTGAAAAATATTTTTATATAACATTTTAAATTTTGAATTAAAATAAATTTGATATACATGAAAAATATTTGCATATAACATTTTAAATTTTGGATTTTTTTGTTATTTATTTATTTTTTCTTTGTGATAGTGGGCTCAAACCTTATCATATTTGTTTTTATCTTAAATTAGATGAGTGGAATGAAGCTATATTCTTGTTGCTTTCTTGAATTTAGAAGAAAACAACAAAGAACAAAGGTGGCATGATGTGTGCTTGCTTGGATCCAATTATTTATTAAATAAAAATATTTATTTTTATTAAAAAATAATTATAGATAACTATAAATATTTTTCATGTTGCTTTTTTCCACAAGTGAAGAGAATTTTAAAATTTTAAATCTTTTACTTTTATGCTTATTTCATTTTAGGTTAATATAATTAAAATTATTTGTCTAAATAGTAATTATAATAATTATTGAAGCAATATCCCCTTATTCTTTTTTTAACTTTAAATGTTATTATACTATAAAAGTAACTTAACACTTAATTTTAAAATTTAACAATCTTTCAAATAAATAATAAATAATAAATTATAATTTTAAATTAATCACTTAATAAAATAAATAGACTTATATTTAATAACGGGTTCAATTTAATTAGTCTATAATTACAATTTACTTAAGGACTCTAAAATTTTTGCACTATTTAAATTTTTTATTTTTAATTTTACCAATTAGCCAACTCATCTGATAACGTATCTACATGGGCAGGTGACATGGAGAAGATAGCTGCCACGTCATTATCATTCTTCAAGCACGTGCGCTACAGTGAACCATACAAGGACTTGCCAGCCATCTTATTCGGTGAGTCAATGGGCGGCTTAGCAACCCTGCTCATGTACTTCCAATCAGAACCCAACACGTGGACAGGCCTGATGTTCTCGGCCCCACTTTTCGTGATTCCAGAGCCCATGAAGCCCAGCAAGCTACGGCTCTTCATGTACGGCATGTTATTTGGGCTTGCCGACACATGGGCTGCAATGCCCGACAACAAAATGGTGGGCAAAGCCATCAAAGACCCTGAGAAGCTCAAGATCATCGCTTCAAATCCCAGGAGATACGCTGGCCAGCCAAGGGTTGGTACCATGAGAGAGCTTCTTAGGATGTGCCAACATGTGCAGAGCAATTTCCACCGGGTCACGGTGCCGTTTTTGACGGTTCACGGCACCGCGGACGGGGTGACGTGCCCGACATCGTCACAGTTGTTGTACGACAAGGCGTCTAGCGAAGACAAGAGCTTGAAAATTTACGAGGGCATGTACCATTCTCTGATACAAGGTGAACCTGATGATTGTGCCAATGTTGTGTTGAAGGATATGAGGGATTGGATTGATGAAAGGGTGGAGAGGTATGGGTCCAATAAGGTTATTGAAGTTGAGGATTGACTGATGGAATGTTCTTTTGGAGTTTGATTTCGTGGAATCAGTCAAAATTTATACTGAAAACACATTCTCAGCATTAAAATGAATAAGA
>JAOSBP010000005.1:2355884-2369888 GCA_027563825.1 Erythroxylum mucronatum
CACTCTGAAATAGGTGAGAGTTGCTTTTATATTCTGAAAATTGTATATCAAAATAATTCATAGTTTCCAATGGTTTCTGTCGGTACAAAGTTAGTCCCATATCTACTCTTACACGTTAGACGTCGTTAGTGATTTACTATGTGGTAGCATTCAACAGAGAGGAGCCTTATGAATTGTGTCATCAGATATTCAATGCTACATTGTTTTTGTTAATCACCTGTCAATGCTGCTGTCTTTCATCAGTTATAATTGATCATCTAATGATCGGTTATCTTCTGTTTTAGCATTTTTGGACATCTGCCATGCTTTTTTAGTTTTGTAACTGTTCTATGGTCATACTTATACCATCGCCTAACTCCGAAATCTGTATCAGCAATAACTGTGATTCCTGCTGAGTGCTAAATCTTTTTCTTACACATATGCATGATTGTTGTGCTTTGGAACTTGTAATTGCCTCCTAACTATGTGCATAGTAATCCTAGTTCAATGAAAGTCACTTTGCATGTTTCAGATGATTTCCTTCATCTGTACAATGTTTATGTTTTTTTATTTTATCCTTCTTGTTAAGAACTTTCATGCTTAAATTTTGGCCACAAAAAAGTTGATACTGAAAACGTTTGAACTGTTTGCATGGACAAGGCTAAATCTTGATGTTTTAGAACTTGAAATATTTTTGTATGATTACTATGAATTCAACAAACTTATGTACTGTTGTGAAGAAGTAAGGGAATTGAATATCAGTTGTTGAAGGCTCCAACTGAAATATTCGTACATGTTTTGTGCAGATAACTACTGTAGAAGAAGCTAAAAAATTCTATCCTCTGTTTGGACTTGGAGCTAATGTTGCTCTTATTTTTTCGGGTCGAACAGTTAAGTATTTTTCTAATTTAAGGAAAAATCTGGGTCCTGGAGTTGATGGCTGGGCCATCTCCCTCAAAGGAATGATGAGCATTGTGGTGGGGATGGGGCTTGCTATCTGCTTCCTTTATTGGTGGGTTAACAGATCTGTTCCTCTACCAACTCGCAGCAAGAAGAAGAAGGTAATTCTCCTCAAATGTTGTTTATGTTGTTTGCTGATGAAATTTAACCACATCTTTTTAATAGCATTTTTAGTTTGATATTAGTTTATGATAACCCCTCCAAAAAATATTTTCCACAGGAAAAGCCAAAGATGAGTACAATGGAAAGCTTAAAATTCCTGGTGTCTTCGAAATACATCAGGGACCTTGCCACTTTGGTGGTTGCATATGGCATTAGCATCAACCTTGTTGAGGTCACCTGGAAATCAAAGCTCAAAGCACAGGTAAACTTGATTTAACTTCTGGCTTTCATTGTTTTCCTCCTTG
Source organism: Erythroxylum mucronatum (assembly GCA_027563825.1). Classification (NCBI taxonomy): domain Eukaryota; kingdom Viridiplantae; phylum Streptophyta; class Magnoliopsida; order Malpighiales; family Erythroxylaceae; genus Erythroxylum; species Erythroxylum mucronatum. Next base: position 2,357,231 of record JAOSBP010000005.1, read on the forward strand.
AGCAACTTTAATTTTCATCGTCTTGTTGCAGTTCCCTAGCCCGAATGAGTACTCTTCCTTTATGGGTGATTTCTCAACCGCCACTGGAGTAGCAACTTTCACAATGATGCTACTAAGTCAGTACATATTCGGCAAATATGGATGGGGAGTTGCAGCTGCGATTACACCGACGGTCCTCCTTCTAACTGGAGTTGGTTTCTTCTCTCTGATCTTATTTGGAGATCCTTTTGCACCGTCTCTTATGAAGTTTGGGTTGACTCCCCTTCTTGCTGCTGTATATGTGGGTGCTTTGCAAAACATTTTCAGCAAGAGTGCCAAGTACAGCTTGTTCGACCCTTGCAAAGAAATGGCATACATACCATTGGATGAAGACACTAAGGTTTGGATCTTATGTAATAAACAGAAAGATTATATAGTTTATAGACAACTAGTTACATTCAAAATGCAAATCTTTTTTTATCTTCCAGTTTTGATGTTAGCGTCGATTGATCACTCTATTTTTGAAATCCGTGGTTGTAGGTTAAGGGAAAGGCAGCTATTGATGTTGTCTGCAACCCATTGGGGAAGTCAGGAGGAGCTCTGATCCAACAGTTTATGATCCTAACTTTTGGATCACTTGCAAATTCAACTCCTTACCTTGCAGGAGTACTGCTGTTCATTGTGCTTTCATGGCTTGGTGCAGCCAGGTCTCTTAATACCCAGTTCAATGCCCTGCGTCATGAAGAAGAACTTGAGAAGGAGATGGAAAGAGCAGCTGTTAAGATTCCTGTAGTTTCTCAAGAAGAAACCGGAAATGGCTCTCTTGCAACTGGTTCTGCATTGAATCCGTCAGCAGGCGACTCAACCAGTAGTTCATCCGAAACCTCAACTCCTCGCCAACTTTGAAACAAAGAACCGTCTTCCGGAAAACAACCCTGGCATACTGGAACAATAAGTCAAACTCATTAGGAGCATAAATTAGGTGAATTTGTTTGTTGTAGGATACTATCTTACAGAGCTAATAATAGGTTGTGGCATGCATCCTACTATTCTTCCGAGTACCTACGTTCCTTGACAGCAGAATTAGTGTCTGCTGAGAATTCTAGTTTCATGTCTTTGTAGAATCGAATTTGATGGTAGAAATTTAGTTCCTTAAATGATTATTCATCTGTTTTGCAAGTATTAAACCTTGGTGAAACTCTTGAAGAACATTAACAAATTGAGGTAAAAGTACCAAACGAGCTTTGAAACATGTTGGAGCATTTTGAACTTAACAAGAACTGAGTTCACGAACAACTCATATGCAGACCTGCCTGCGGAGAATTCTACAAAAGGAATTACACACTGATATTTCAATAAAACAAAGACAATGAAACTGAAAATGAATTTATTAACAAAAATAATTGTAGACCCAAGTTGTAGAGTGGACCAGTGGACCCTGAACTGCAGCTGTGATGCACAAAAAGGAACAAAATATCGAAAGTTCACGTGTAACTTTAAAGCAGTTGTACAGCCTTCATGCACACTCCAAAAGAACCTTGCAAATTTTGGCTTATGCAAGCTGATGTCACCTTATCACCATACCTGCCCATAACTCCAGTTCGTTTCTGTTCTCTCCAAAACTTAAAAAAGCACTAAGCCACTCGTTTAATCATCATTCATCACCTTAATCAATTGCTTCGGACATATAAATGTCCAACCCCATCAAACCTGGTAAAAGGTTGTCCCTTTACATATCAAATCATAAGAAAGTGATTTGCTTTGATTGGTCATGACCTATCTCGTGATATATCAAAGCATATATCCATGATTCCCTATGCTTCTACATGTACAATGCATCATTCATCATTTTCTGGGAAAAAAAAGCTGCACTGAAAGCATTTCAGAAGTTCTCATGGACTGTTTGGAATATTCAGCTAATTTACAAGAATATGCACAAAGTGGAGTCATTTCTTCTGTTGAGTGTCTGTTAGGATTTTGTGTGGAGAGTCCTATTAAGCCCATGATGGGAACAAAATCTTTTAATGATGAGTTGGTGTTTTCTGAGAGTGGGAATGAGAGAAATGTTCAGTTTCAAGTCACTTTTTCAGTAGGGTGTGCTGTATTTATTGATTTTTGTTCTCCTCTTATGGGAACGATCCATGATGTGCCATTGGAGGGAATATTTGCACTTAAGGAATCTTGTCATTTATTTCCTTCCGTATCACCTACCGTTATTGCCTTGCACTACTCACCTCATATGATAAAAATTCTCCATTTTGTCTCGTCAAGAACCTGTAATCTTTACTTTTTAAGTGTATATTGAGTAAACTATCGAGTGTACATAAATAGTTTGCAATAATAAGTTAAACGACTGAAAATCAAACAGTCAATTTACAATCTACTGAGTTTGGTGTTTGGTAGATTTGTTTCCAACATTGTTTATCATGTTGGAATTGAAATACTTTTCAAAAGAGTTCACTAGTTAATCTGATCACACCAGCTGAATAGTGCTTTAAAAAAAAATCAATCTTCACCAGCAAGACACTTAAGTGCAAACAGTAAACACCTTTCACTGACCATTTTGATGTCATTTCCCCATGTAGCTTTCACATACAACAAAGGCTTTAAAGGGACGGTGAGACAGCTCACAGAAATGGACAAACTCAAGAAGGGTAAAACCATGTGCATCCTTTTCATTGTCTCATGTGCAGATTATCCTTTCCAAGTCATGTAATATGAACTCATCCTCTATAAAACAAAACCACCTAAAATACTACTACTACACTTGGAGTTCCTATCTCTTAACCATTTCCAACCTCTGGTTTTAAACCATGTCTGAAACTGCTGCTTCTCAGGGAAAAACTTCACAGTTTGCTGCAGAATGCTGGTTTGATGATGCATGCATACTAGATATGGACTACTTCGTCAAGACCATAGCAGGGATTAAAGCTAAAGGTGTACGACCAGACCTCGTTGGTTCAATAATAGCTCACTACGCATCAAAATGGTTACCTGACCTTTCTGGTGATGTCATGGACAAGGGACTAACCAATTTTGTGGAGTCGCCGGAGAGTGTCACAGCTTCATGGATGAAGAAAAGGTTCTTTGTTGAGACCCTCGTCGGAATTTTGCCCCCGGAGAAGGATTCAATACCGTGCAACTTCCTTCTCCGACTTTTAAGGACTGCCAACATGGTTGGTGTTGAGCCTACTTACAGAGCTGAGCTCGAGAGGAGGATATCATGGCAACTTGATCAAGCTTCTCTGAAGGAGTTAATGATACCATCATTTAGTCATACTTGTGGGACTTTGTTAGATGTTGAGTTAGTGATACGTTTGGTGAAGAGGTTTGTTCAGTTGGATGATGTTACCAAAACTGGTGCTGCCTTAATTAAGGTTGCTAAGCTTGTCGATTGCTACTTAGCAGAAGCTGCTGTTGACGCAAACTTGAGTCTGTCGGAGTTTGTTGCCCTTGCTGGTGCTCTCCCTTGTCATGCTCGAACCACCGATGATGGTTTGTACCGTTCCATTGACACTTATCTTAAGGTAAGTCTATAAGATGTGCATTCCATAGTTTATATATGAGACTTTGATCTACCAGTGTCACAGTTCTAGGACTTACTGGCTCAGTTAGTTTCCCAGAAACTACTTCCATCACTACACAAACAAAGAAAAACAAAAAGAATGAATCACTGCACAATTAAACTCCTGTCAGAATATCTTGACTGGAAAAGTAAATCAACTTTGTTAAATTCTCAAAATATAGAACAGTTTTACTTCTGTCCCTATCCTCCCTGAAAAACTGGAGAAGTTTTAACATTCAGGCTCTTGAGTAACAAATAGTTGTTTACTTAATTGGGAAATAGTGAATTAGTGATAAACATAAAATAACTGAGAAGGTAAGACTTAAGAGCACACACCCCCATACCATATGGGACCAAGAAGTGGGTGGCAGATGCTGTGTTGTAACCACCATGAGAATCCTCACCATAACAGTGTGGCTTTCGTCAGCAAAAAAAGATTCTTCAGCAGAACAATCCTGATGGTGGGCAGGATTGCAACCATACAGGGATTACTTGACATGAATGCCCTGTTACATCCATTGTAAAACCACCTAAAAATTCTCCAGAAATCGCCCTTCCCATTGTTTGTATGTTCATGTTGTTTCAGGCATTGAGTCATATACCTTGTGTGTGTGTATCTTCTTTGCTAGATAACTTGTAGTGTTGATGAACAAAACTTGTATTTCTCTTGATCCCAGGCACATCCAGGTGTGTCAAAGCAAGAAAGGAAGGGTCTTTGCAGGCTTATTGACAGCAGAAAGCTCTCTCCAGAGGCATCACTCCATGCAGCACAAAACGAACGTTTGCCTGTAAGAGCTGTGATTCAAGTGCTCTTCTCCGAGCAATCCAAGCTCAATCGATACAATGATTGGAGTGGCTCGTTCACTAGAAGCCCCAACCCGGGGCTTGAAGCTCGGTGCCACTCAAAACGAGAAATGAACGCTCAACAGATGGAGATAAGAAAGCTAAAAGAAGATGTTCTACGACTACAAAGCCAATGCCACGCAATGCAAATTCAAATGGAAAGGATGGTGGAGAAAAAGAAAGGGTTTTTCAAGTGGAAGAAGCTTGGAATTGTGCATTCATTGAAGAGTGTTGGTGAGAAGATTGAAGAAGAAGGTGATAGGCATGGAGAGATTGGCTCTGGAAGACAAACTCCTGCTGATATGAAGACTAAGCTTGTGAAAGGAAAGACTCCTGGAAGGTGGAGGAGATCAATGTCTTAATGATCATTAATCTGAAGCTTAAGGACTAATTAGCCCACACCTTGATTAATTAATTAGTTCTAATGTTATTTTTGCTAATTGTGCTTATGTTCTTGTGTTGTATTCTAATTTAGTGAGGTTGGGTTAGATCTTCTTCCTTTCAACTTAAGCACTAGTTTTGGCAATTTCAACCCAATTCTATCTATTTTTGACAATTATCAAATTACATTGATCAGTTTTTAAGTCGAGTTTAAAGAGTTCGTTCAAAAAGTTTAACCTTATATTTAATCGAATTTCGAACTAAATTCAATATATTAACAATGATTGTTTAACAAGTCGATTCAACAATGAAATTAGCCTGCCTAAGAACATTTGATTTACTAATTCATAGAGTTAATATTTTTAGCTCCGATTGAATACAGTTTGAAGTTGATAAATTTACTACACAAATCAAGACAGGCAATTGAACAGGCTTTGCAACATGTGTAGAAACTAGAAAGGAAAGCTGAAACCCACTATTCATGAGTTCATTGACTCATAGCTTTTGCCACAAATTCTGCCCAAGCCCATGAAAATGCTTTCTTCTCTTTTTCTTTGGAAGGGATGTTCAAACCCATTTCATAAAATGGAAAAGTTCTCCTTAATGGTTTACCAACGAGGCCCATATGCTCTGTACGAGAGATTCTGAATACAAGTTTGTGTTTAAACGACTTTTCAGACATAAGGATCCTGTAAGAACACATCAGCAGAGGATAAAACGGAAGGGACAAAACTAAACATGTCGTTATACCTTACAACAGTGTCTTAATCGTGGTTTTCAGCTATTTCCATGTTCAGTTTTAGCTTCGTATGTTCCAACTGCTAAAACCTTCCCAAAACCTCATTTCTTACAGGCAAATGCTCCCCCTCAAACATGGTTTTATCTGCTAAAGCCTCAAGCTTTCCTGTCCACTCAGACTTCGAATGTTTGAATTCCCATAACCGAGAAGCCATAAACCCCAATAGCACACTTACTTTCTCTTTCAGACCACCAAAGCTCCAATCTTTATGTACTGTAAAAGATTCTCAACGCTCATTCAACATCACCACCACCACAACCATTTCAAATGCTTCAAGATATCCAACGAACACAAGGTTGGTTCAGTTATGCGCTGGCGGTAACTTAGAAAAAGCTCTTGAACACTTTGTCTCAATGAGAGAACTAGAGATTCCTATAGAAGAGGAAATTATTATTGCTTTGATAAGGTTATGCGAGTACAGGAGAGGGTATGACGAGGGAGATTATGTTTGTAAATATGTGTTCAGTTCGTTGGGGGCTTTGTTAAGCTTGAAGCTTGGAAATGCGTTGTTGAGTATGTTTGTCAGGTTTGGCGAACTGAGTAAGGCTTGGAATGTGTTTGGGAGGATGGCTGATAGGGATTTGTTTTCGTGGAATGTTTTAGTGGGTGGGTATGCAAAAAGTGGGGCTTTTGATGAGGCTTTGAGTTTGTATCATAGGATGTTGTGGATTGGTATGAGGCCTGATGTTTATACCTTCCCTTGTGTTTTGAGGAGTTGTGGTGGGGCACAAGATGTCGTTAGAGCTAGGGAGGTTCATGTTCATGTGATTAGATTCGGGTTTGACATGGATGTTGATGTTGTCAATGCTTTAATAACCATGTATGTTAAATGTGAAGACATAATGTCAGCAAGAATTTTGTTTGATAGAATGCCTATTAGAGATAGGATTTCGTGGAATGCAATGATTTCAGGGTATTTTGAGAATGGAGACTGTTTAAAAGGTTTGGAATTGTTTTTCCAGATGCGAGAGCTCTCCGTTGACCCGGATTTGATGACCATGACTAGTTTGATCTCTGCTTGCGAGCTGCTTGGCGATGGCAAATTGGGGAAGGAAGTTCATGGGTATGTTTCGAGAACAATGTATCGAGGGGATGTTTCAGTTTGTAATTCACTGATTCAGATGTACTCAGCTACTGGGTTTTTGGAAGAAGCAGAAAAGGTGTTCTCAAGAATGGAATCTAGAGATGTTGTATCATGGACAGCGATGATATCAGGTTATGAGGATAATGCTATGCCTGATAAGGCCTTAGAAACTTACAAAACCATGGAGCTTGACCATGTTATGCCAGATGAGATTACCATAGCTAGCGTGTTATCTGCATGTACAAGTTTGGGGAAACTAGACATTGGTGTGAAACTTCATGAGCTTGCTAAGAGAACTGGATACATGTCATACACTATTGTTGCCAACTCTCTCATAGACATGTACTCAAAGTGCAAGTGCATTGATAAGGCACTGGAAGTCTACCATCGCATTCCTGACAAGAATGTCATATCCTGGACTTCAATCATGGTTGGACTTCGGATCAATGACAGGAGCCTTGAGGCTTTGATGTACTTTCGCCAAATGAGACAGCACTTAACACCAAATTCTGTTACTTTGGTTGCTGTCCTCTCTGCATGTGCTAGAATAGGGGCTTTGATGTGTGGAAAGGAGATTCATGCTCATGCGCTAAAGACTAGAGTAGGTTTCGATAGATATCTATCCAATGCAATTTTGGATATGTATGTGCGGTGTGGAAGAATGCGCCTTGCAAAAAATCAATTTAATTTGGACAAAAATGATGTTGGTGCTTGGAACATTTTGTTGGCAGGATTTGCTCAGCGTGGTCAAGGAGCGACTGCATTGAGGTTATTCCTTAGAATGTTGGAGTCCAAGGTATACCCAGATGACATAACATTCATAGCTCTACTGTGTGCATGTAGTAGATCTGCAATGGTGGATGAAGGTTTGGAGTACTTCAGTAGCATGGAACTGAAATATGATGTCGTCCCAAATCTGAAACATTATGCTTGTGTGGTTGATTTGCTTGGCCGTGCAGGCCAGTTGGATGTTGCTCTTGAGCTGATAGAGAAAATGCCTATGGAACCAGATCCAGCCATTTGGGGAGCCTTGTTAAATGCATGTAGGATTCATCGACAAGTTCGGCTTGGGGAACTTGCAGCTCAGCAGATTTTCAAAAAAGATACAAAAAGTATTGGATATTATATTCTCTTCTTGAATCTATATGCTGAGAGTGGTAAATGGGATGAAGTTGCAGAAGTAAGAAGGATAATGAAGGATGAAGGTCTGATTGTTGATCCTGGATGTAGTTGGGTAGAAGTGAAGGGAAAAGTTCACGCTTTCCTGAGTGACGATAAATCCCACCCTCAGATAACGAAAACAAATGCAGTGTTAGAGGGGTTTTATGAGAAAATGAAGGCAGCTGGTTTCAGTGATCAAGAATGCAGTTGCTTGGATGAAATTGGAACTTCAAAAACTGACATTTTTTGCGGGCACAGTGAGCGACAAGCTATTGCATTTGGGCTAATCAATTCACCTCCGGGAATGCCTATCTGGATAACAAAGAATCTCTATATGTGTCAAAACTGTCATAGTATTGTCAAGTTCATCTCGAAGGTGGTTCGCAGAGAGATTTCTGTTAGGGACACTGAGCAATTCCATCATTTCAAGGATGGTGCATGTTCCTGTGGTGACCAAGGTTACTGGGGAAGAACTGAGAAGAAAGCTTAAAAACGTAATTCACCGTATTGTTCTTGAAGATGATTCACAAAGAGATCTCTTGTTTGAGACACAGAGCAATGACACAACGGCAGATAGTGGCAAGACAGCAAAAGCAAATTGGATCTCATGGAACTCCAGGCTGCATTTGTGAGAAGCCATCTTCCAACTGTGTGGCACATGACCATTGGTTGGTCATCATCATAATCAGGCCATGTTCTAAGGTGGATGGGATGATATTAGGCAAGTGGAGGCTTGGTACCATGATAACAATCATAAGTTGCAATAAATTTAGATCATGATAGTACACTGGTTTTCTTTCCTTACAGACTAGTGAGATTCACTTGTTCGATTGTGGAGTAGGCAGAAAGAAACCTCTGGTAGAGCACATCCTTCTTCAGGCATTGGAACTGAAAAGCAAATTACTTGTAAGCTCAATGATAGATTTTGTCTGGAAAAAAAGTATGTACAAGTTAAAAAGAGATATATGAAAATTGTTTAATGTCTATCTCCACCTTTTCTCATATGCTGTAGAGTTTAAAGGAGATCACTTGTCGATGAATGTGTATAATTTGTATGCTAGAAATTCTCTTATCAACTTGCTTTTTTTCTTACTAGTCCAAGAAAGAATTTTCACATATTTCCTTGTTTTTAGTTTCTCTTTTCAATGGATGTTCAAATCCATGAATTAACACCAATTCCACAACTTATGATCATATATCTTCTTTTTTTTTATTTTTGAGGAAAGTGTAAATGTCCTATGAAACATGGAAGTAAGGGAGAGAACTGGAATTATTTGTAACACAACAAGCTGTTATTCAATATATTACACCACAGTTGCTTTCAATCACATATGCAAGTTGAACACATGGTACAAATTCCTAGATTTCACACTATCATTCAGATCATTGCTGCCTCTCTAAAAGAATTGATAAAGTAAATATCACGAATGTGAAATGACTAAGAGAAGTTGAAATGATAGTATTGAAGTTTTTATATTTTCACTGCTTTCTTGATTGTCTTGAAGGATGACTTGATGAAGCTCATTCCTGCAGCATGATCCTCATTGCAATCATCATCATCGATCACCAAGGGCTTCTTCTTCCTCATACATTCCACTCCCTTTCTCATGCCTATGATCAATGGAGAAGACGGGATACGCCTCAAGGTTCTACGACTCTCGGACCTTGAAAGTACTCTTTCCGTTCTGTTCTCTATTCTCTCCTTCCCTTCAAACGTCTTACTACTTCCAGCTTCTACTTCATTCCCAACTTCCTCTAGATTCTCTTGCTCTGTCATAGCTTTGTTGGTTTGCATCTCAACATTTTCTTCCATTCGCCTACCTTTTTGCTCCTCTCGCTCAGTTTGTGGATGCTTCTCAAAATGAATCTGTCTATCAGCTTTCTTGTTTTGCTTTGAAGTATTTGGTTCCTTCTGCGGGAACTTTTCATTTAACTTTGCAATTATTTCATCAGTCCTACATTTTCCATAGCCATTCAAGTTTTCTAGTTCGATCTCTTCTTCAGCATTCTCTAATAGCATTTGGAGCCACTTCTCCAGATTTCCTTTCCCTCGTTGCCTCCGGCTCTCTTCATCTTCCTCTATTTCTTGCTCGCAGATAACAGGGAATTGAATTTTGTTTTTGATTTCTTCTCCGATGTCTAATTCCTTAAGCTTCTCTTGAATTGGGCTTTCTCCTTTTAAGACAACGATAGCCTTGCTGCAGTCATTGTAACTGTCTCCAATGTTATTTTTTTCCTGTATAAGTTCCTCTTCAATTTCTGCATCTTTTTCATCTTCATTTGCAGATAATCCAGCTTCAGATGCTTTCTGTTCCTCTAAGAGCACTCTCAGCTCCTTGTGTTGAGGTGTTCTTGGTATATTTCCCGGCAAGTAAATGACTGTTTTATTGTCTCTATCTTCAGACAGGGCATCATCCATTCTTGACCTCTTCCTTGCTTGTTCCCATTCAGGTCTAATCTGTTTCTCAAGCTCATCTCTTTGTTTGAATTTCTTGTGGAGTTCTTTCTCCGAGGCATCACAAATTGCCTTCTGTGCTTCAAGCCTTGCCATGAGGGCGTTTGTTGCAGCCTGGTTGAGTCTCACTTGCTCCTTATAAATGACACTCCTGCAAAACACGGATCAGTTATTTGATCATTTCAATCCGTAAAAATCTATGTAGATGCCACATTTTTCTTATTATTTTTGCTTCGATAGATAGATCTTACTGGTGCATAGCATCTCGAATCATCTTCTCTAGCATAGTCCTGTAGGAAGATTGTGCCTCTGCGAGTTTCCTGCACTTTTCTGCTCGTCTCCTGCGTTTTATCAATGCTAATTCCAGGTCCTGAATGGTGAGTTTTTCTTCATCATTCATTCTCTTCATATCACTCACTTCGATATCCAACTTCTGTATTTCACCCTGCATCTTCTGAGCTTCTTCTCTTTGCTTGAGAGAGTCTCTAGCCATGACAATTGCTTGATAAGGGTTTGCAACAAAGCCTGGATTCTGATTTTCTTTCAAGACACCAGACTTTATTTTTATTGCAGCTAATTAACCAGACCACATAACAAAAGCCAAAACCCCAGAATCAACGTCCATGTACAAGTAAGAAAAAAAAGGAAAGGGGAAAGAGATAAGAACATAGAGGCTTCAGCACTAACCAACTGGAGGAGAAGCAGGCCTGATCTGCTTCTTGTAGTCCAATGGTCTGAAAGCTAATGAAGAATCACTAAATTCTCTCCTGGATGTAACAATGGCAGCTGGGGCAAGGCCTAATTGCTCCTTGGATTCAGTGAAATGCTGGGGAAATGAATGCGACTCCACAGTCTGTGAAGCATTCAGTTCTTCATTTTCGCCTTCCGAAAACAAGAATGAAAATGCTCTGTGCCTGCAATACTTGTTCAAACAATAATGTCATGCATCTTTCACTTTCATTTCTCTTCAAATCAAGTTCTTGAGATGAAGCTGAAATACCTGAAATCAGAGTCGGAAGCAGCAAAGATAGATAAGAACTGGTTGACTGAAATCCCCAACTGACGATCCCACCATGGAACAAGAAACTCCAACTTCTTGTGTTTTCTCTTGTAAACTTGCCACTGTAATATTCTCAGATTACTTGGAACTGTCAGCCCACCCCCTGTAATTTCAATAAGCAAACACCAATTTTACATTCCTGTTAAGAATTTAGAGCTTGAACTAGAATCTTTTTAGTGTTTAAATTATGTACTTTGGCAAGGAAACCAGTGATCGATGTCCCAAGCTAGAGGAGAGGCCTTATCAGCATGAAAATATACAACGTTGCCATAAGAATCAACGCGAATTACTGCAGGATCAAATCCAGCATTCCTGAAAAGCAATATCAGTAATAAAAACAGATGAGGAGATGGCATTATACAGCATCTCTAACTATGAAATAGGATCACATCTCCCAATTCATTAAACCAGAGTTGAACCAGTTACCCCAGGTGGTTGAGCTGCTTCCAAAGGAGACCCGCAAATATTTTCGGCTTCTTTGTTGGTTTTGCTTTAGGGTTAACTACTGGGAACAATTCCTCCATTTCCTTAGCTCTCAGCATCTGCAACACAATTTGAAGAGTTTCACTGAATGTTCAAGACAAGCACAGAGCTACAGGTCACAACAAAAGTCCAAGATCCCAACTTGAGTTTCTTGAGACATGTAACATCGTGTGTTTTGTGTCATTTTTAAAGTAAAAACGCTAATAATCTCCATATAGGAAAAAACAAAAATTCGCACCCAAAAAAAAAATCCACATAACCCCACTCTTTTTCTTCAATTTTTCCTGGAAACCAAACAGATCCCCGAAAAGGGTCATGTTTTCTAAGTTTACCTCTTCTTTCTGCATTGGATATGGAGTGAAAGTGAAGGGCGGGCCAGAGCCATAAGCCTCACAGACACCATCTCTACAAAGCTTTGCATAGGCTCTCGGAAACCCAAGTCCCGCGTCGACCACCAAATCTTCTTCGTTGAACGCATAATCCTGGAAAGCCATTGTTACTACCAACCACTTCAGTTCTCCTCTTCTTCGTTCTCTTAAATCTCTGTTCCTTGAACAGATCCTAGGAAGGAAACTGAGTGTTGTGTTTTGTTTGAACTTTTAAGACAAAGCACAGCTAACTGGCTAAAGAAAGCTAACGGTCGAATTCTTTGTCTTTATTGGCTAAAATGATGTTCGTTCTTCTGTGGGTCCAATTGAAATTTTTAATTAAGGGTTTTTTTGAATTTTGGGACTTCCACGTCAACCAGATGAACGGTGCATGTAACGGCTAGACCTGGTGGGTCTACTAAGTTTAACTTCTCCTGGTAGTTGGTTGTCAATGATTGTGATGGATTAAGGTTTGGTTCG
>JAOSBP010000005.1:2377017-2396473 GCA_027563825.1 Erythroxylum mucronatum
TATATGCATAAATAATTTTTATTACAAAATAAAATATAATTAAAATTAAAAATACTTTTTATTTTTATGTTGTCAAAGAGTCTATTGTACAAAGCTATTTCAAAAAAATTCTTTTTTTAATGACAACCAAACAATCAATTGACTTTTTAGAAAAATCCTTCTCAGAAAATATCTATAAAAAAAACTCTACTGACAAAAGCTCTACTAATATAACTATGACGAAAGTAAATGAAGCAATTTTGAGTTAACAGACTTTGGAGTCAACGTGTTGATTAGGTTCCATCTCCCCTATCGAATAATGTGAATCAAGCTTCCAACACTTGAAAATCATTCGGATCCTTGGTCATAAGTTGGAACCAAAAACCAAATTTCTTGATTCTTTGTTCCTAACTATAAATCAGGAAGTGACATGACAAACCCTAATAAATGTAACTACAAAGTTAGGAAGTGACATAGCAAACCCTAATAAATGTAACTACAAAGTTAGGAAGTGACATAACAAACCCTAATAAATGTAACTACAAAGTTAGGAGCTTGACAGGGACTTCAGGTTTCTGCTTTAAGACTTCCTTTCGTGTAGCTAATGTGAGTCATGAATGTGGCCGGTTCACGTTATCTGTGCAAATTAAAATGGGTCATGAATGTGGCCGGTTCATGAATGTGGCCGGTTCACGTTATCCATGCAAATTAAATGAGTCGTGAATGTGGCCGGTTCACGTGATCCATGCAAAACTAAAGCTTGGTTGGGTAGAGATGATAATGGACTCTAATTAGACGATGTTATTAATATCATTTTAGTCAATTAATTATTTAATTATTAAACAAAATGATGTTGCTTTATCCCAATTAATTTGAATCGATCATTTAAAACTTGAATTGGGTTTAAAATATAATTAATCTAATATTAACTCTGTTGACTTTTGGTTGAATCGAGTCAAATTATCAATTATACTATCACTAGGTTGTATCTTACTAATCAACAAAAAATTTTATTAGGGTTGAAAACAGATCAATCTAGATCGCTTATAATTTGAACACAAATGACTTTTTTAATTTAGTTTGGATTTGGTCAATTCAGTTTAGATTGAGCTAGACAAAATTTTCAGAGCTTTGACCTAATTTGAAGTCTGATTAACTTAAACTTTTACTTGTTAAATCAAGTTAGACCACATTTAGATCAATTTATCATCCTTATTTTTTATCACAAGAGCACATGTAAATGTGAACGAGGATGGGTTGGATCACGTTCAGGCTCTCTTAGCTCGAGCTCGAACTTGACTTGAAAATAAAATCAACAAATTTGGGTTGGGCTTAAAAATTATATAAAATTATAAAATTAAAATTATTAATTAAAAAAGAAATTAAACTTAAGTCAAATCGAATCGTTAAGTCTCAAGTTTAAGTACGATTTTAAAGTTGGTTACCGAATCTTTTAACTTTAGATAAGAACCGGACTAACTAGCCAACACTACATGTGAAGTTTCGTCCTCCTATTTTTCAAGTTCTAACCACCTGTCTTAACCTTAGGTTATGTTTGGTTAGGATTTTATTGATAGAATAAAATGTAATGTAATATTATTCCATCATTTAAGAGGAGGGTTTATTATATAATGAAATGAGATGAAATGGAAGAGGAGAGTTTCATATTACATCTTATTCAATTCTAAATAATAAAAATTAAAAACCTCCAATTTAGAAGTTTAGGATGGAATATGAAATGATAAACAATTTTACACTATATTATATTATAAATCCTTCGTTCAAGTAATATTTTACTATATTATATTATAAAACATACCCCTCTATTTTTATCGAATAATAATTTTTTAATATTATATTTATTTATACTTTATTATATTATAAGTTATTTTATTAAAAACCTTACCTCTGACCAAACCAAACCAAACTTATGATACGATTCTAGTCGGAACTCTTTTAATGTTTTAAGTGCAACTGGGCCCAAAAGACCAACAGCAACGACTTGGACACACACATGAGACTCGCACATTCTGTCTCTTAACTTAAGGTCCAGCAACATGTCATTGCTATTGACCACTTCGTCTCGTAACTCTCAACTTAAATTGACATTACACTTGTCGCAATCTTGCAGGGAGGTCACCGGAGCGACGATTGTCTCGTAAATTATGCTGTAACTTTTGTTTTAAAATTTGGATCGAATTGATCGGCTCGACCGATGATTGGTGGGCTATTTGATTCGGGCAATCTTTAAAAATCAGTCTTTAATTGAACCAATACGAACCGGTAAAAATTAATCAATTGACCGGTTAAATTGAGACTAGTTGAACCGGTTAGTCACTAGTTCAATGATTTTTTAAAATTTTAATTTTGCTTTTTTCTTTCCTGTATCTTTTAATTCTTTCAAAAATAAAACTCATCTTTTTTCCAAAAATTTAACAGAAGTATAGAAATTTATATTATTTGGTATATTTTTTATTTTTTAATATTACTAATATTATATATAATTATTGCGTAATTATGACATCACACCAATTCGATCAGTGGTCTAACTGGTCAAATCGGTGATCAATAAAACCTCCGGTTTGACGTCTGGCCTGAGTTTCAAAACCTTGGCTGTAACTTTTAGATTTGAAATTACCACTTTTATATCTGCACCCAACGAATGTCAATCGATCCTCCTAAAGGACATCACTGAAATTAGTATCCCTCGATTAGTCTGGCTCGCTGTTTGTCTTTTTTCCTTGTCACAAAAAGAAAAACTTATTCTTAATGCATTTGTTTGAAAAATGGTGAAACTTTCTCTCTTCCATTGATATTTCTTCGACCCCTTGAAAGGGATAATTTAAAACGAACCGAATTGTATGATAGTGTAAAAATTTTATATTTGTATGAATATATTTAGTTATTTATATAAATTATTTATAATTTAACAAATCCCTTATTTTCGTGTTGTGAAATACTTAAAATTAATGATTTTCTATCATCTCTCCCTCTGTTTTCTTAATAGAAAAGAGCTTTTATTAATTATTATTTTATTGATGAATAATAATAACTAATGGAAGTAAAGATTAGTGTGCATACTAAATTCAAATGAATTAATATTATTCATTAGTCGTTTTTTATTTCTCTGTTAATATTAAATTTAAATAACACTTCATTTATTATTTCATTCATTAATATTATATTAACGATTATTTTATTTATTAATATCTATTTAGATACCTATGGCATAAAGGGTATTTCTAGTTAATTAAATTATATATATTCAGAAAATTACAAGTTACTATAAGCTAATGACAATGAATGGGGAGGCTATAAGGCTTTGTTTAGTTGGTATGGATTTTTACTTAGGAAAACAATCTTTTTTAAAAAATTTATATTATCATATTTGGTTCATTTTTTTAGTTGTTAAAAAAGTAAAAACTTTTATAATCACGTTTGGTTCATTTTTTTTGGTCCATATTCCTCACACAATATGAGATTTAATGTTCGAAGCAATTGTCGGATCGAATGGTCTAAATTCTAAATAAGGTTTTTGTATATACATTTGGTTGATATGTTCTTCTTTATCATCATTATCAATATCTAAGCATGTGGTCTAGAGAAGTTCGATAATATGTAGTCTTACCCTTACTTAATAGAGAGGCTGTTTATAATAAACTCAGGTACAGGTACAATGCGTTGGTTGATATGTTCTTATTGGTTGATTTGTTGTTACATTTCTTTCCAATTTTCATGTTGCAACATAAAAAAAAACACAAAACAATTGAGAAAGAATGCAATATATATTGTTATTTATCTTGTGGAATCACAAATTTTAAAGTACCTAAATAGAAATAAATTAGTAATCCTTTTTTTTGTGTGTGTATAAAATTAAAAATTTATTCATAATTTTTCTTTTTTATATCAAACTAACGTATGTTTATTTTGATATTATTTATCGTATTTTAATTTTTGACTGCTCTAATAATAATTTTATTTTGAATTTGAAATAATTATAAATAAAAAATAATTGATAGTAAACCTATATAAGGATCCAATTATCAGGGAGCTGATCTTCTGATCCAGGTACTTTGTATCTAGGCTGTGCCAGAGGATCTGAAGGCCAATTATCATAAGCAAAGTTTAGTTTTCTATTCACATCATAGGTTTACTATCAAGTAGTTAAAAGTCATCAATCTCTCATTAAATGAATATATTCCATACGCGAAACTTCGCACTTGTACCTCTAAAGCTTCCATCTTTGCACTCGTACCTCTAAAGCTTCCGTCTTTGCACTCGTACCTCCAAAGCTTCCATCTTTGCCTAACTCCACTATTCCATAAATAAAATTGCTGTTTTTCATTTTTTAAATTAAATTATTTTAAAAATATATAATTATTTTTAGCTTAAAATTTAAAGATGATATTTAAAAAAAAATACTTGCATTTATTTTCTTGTATTTGAAATTATAATAATTTTTAAATGAAGATATACAAAGATAGTTATAATAACAAAAATATTATTTTTATAAAATAAATAACTAATTATTATATAATATAAATGTTATATTATTTAAAAATATTAAAACAACCCTTAAAAGATAAAAAAATTCATTTTGTTGGATCTTCTAATTAATTTATACATGAAAAAGAGATAATTAATGGAAAAGAAATAACAAAAAAATTATTTTTATAAAATAAAATATTATTTATTTAATAATTTAGTCAGTCATATGTGTATATATACATATACATGCAACTCATTTCTATACTCAAAATGACTATGACTAATCTTTCTTTCCATTGTTGAACATAGACTGCATGCATATCTCTCTGTAGAGAAACCGATTTCTCCGATATTGTTTGGAAGTAGTAGTTCTTTTGAGTATCAAATGGAAAGTCGTGTTCTTTGTAGAGAAAGTGGTAGTTCGGGTAGAGGCAGCTCTTCTATATGGAGGAGGAACCGTGATGCTGATGTGTTTTCACGTTCTTATAGACAACAAGATGATGACGAAGAAGCTCTGAAATGGGCTGCACTTGAAAAACTGCCTACCTATGATCGTTTGAGGAAAGGTATATTGACTTCTTCGAGTGGTGAAGCCAATGAGGTCGATATCGAAAAGCTTGGATTGCAAGAAAGGAACATTTTGTTGGGGAGATTGGTGAAAGAAGCTGAAGAGGATCACGAGAAGATCTTGTTGGAGCTCAAAAGACGTATTGACAGGTTAACTCTAACCATGTTTGTATACCCAGAGAATGTTTCCTTGAAATTTTCCGTTTTAATGCTGAGTATTGATATTTCTTTCTGGAAATGGAGTACCCTTTTCGTGGTTTTACAGGGTTGGAATTGTGCTCCCTACAATTGAAGTAAGATTTGAACATGTGAATGTTGAAGCAGAAGCTTATGTAGGAAGCAGAGCTTTGCCTACCTTGTTTAACTTCTCTGTCAATATGCTAGAGGTAATGACCTGCAACTACAGGCTAATTAATGTTTAGCTTCTTTGCTTATTGTGAGGCTTTGTTGTTTCATTTGCAAGGGTTTCCTGAACTATCTTCGTATTCTTTCAAGTAGAAAGAAGCATCTGAGCATCCTTACGGATGTTAGCGGTATCATCAAACCATCAAGGTGAGATCTTCAGAATCCAAAATCCTGATTGTTTACGTAAGACAAGTCTTGACATAGAGATTAAGATAACCATAAACAAGAAAATAGCTACTTAAGAAGTTGATTAGTATTCTTTTTATTTCGATATGGATTGTGATTCTGACCTCCCATGTGGGATCTCACATTAAATGTCCTGAACATGAAACAGAATGACATTGCTCCTAGGTCCTCCATGTTCTGGGAAGACGACACTTTTGTTGGCTTTGGCAGGAAAACTTGATTCCTCTTTGAAGGTTATAATGAAAGAAATTTGCCCCACTTTTTGGTTCTATTAATTGTTTCAGAAGTTCAAAAGTCTGTCTTGCAGTTTTCAGGGAAGGTGACATATAACGGTCATCAAATGAATGAATTTGTACCCCAAAGAACTGCCGCATATATCAGTCAACATGATGTCCATATAGGGGAAATGACTGTAAGAGAAACCTTGACATTTTCTGCAAGATGCCTAGGAATTGGAAGCCGCTATGGTAATTGTTAAGAATTTCCTGAAACTGTAACTTGGATCAGCTTAATATGATTAACTTCTCTGGCTATTTACAGACATGTTGGCAGAGTTATCCAGAAGAGAGAAAGATGCAAACATTAAACCTGATCCTGATATCGATGTCTTCATGAAGGTAAAGAAAGCGTTCTCTTCTTGGAAAGAAATTCTACACCTTGTTGACGAGGGGGTGGTTAATTATTATGAACAGGACCGGTTTCATACTTTGTGTTAATAGTTCTCGTCATGACTGCAATTTGTCTTTCATGTTCAAGTAGAATTGCTTCAGAGATTCCAGTGCCAAAAGAGTTGTAGATTGTGATTGATATTGTCTGTCATGTTTGCTGTTACAGGCAGTAGCAATAGAAGGGCAGGAGGCCAACGTGATCACAGATTATATCATCAAGGTGATTTTCAATGGAAGTTGCTTAAATACTTGTTACAATTATCAAGAACTATACGTACTAATCAGAACCTGCGCGCCCCGTACTGGTTACTGTTTTTCAATTCTTAAATTTCAGGTTCTGGGTCTAGATACCTGTGCAGATACAATGGTAGGGGATGGAATGCTTAGGGGGATTTCAGGAGGACAAAGGAAGCGTGTTACAACAGGTAAACTAACTTTATTGGTCCTCCACTGGTACTTGAATGAGGTGAGTGAAAGTATCTGCCATTATTGTAGGTGAGATGCTGGTTGGACCAGCACTGGCATTGTTTATGGATGAGATATCTACTGGCTTGGACAGCTCCACCACTTACCAAATTGTCAACTCTCTCAAGCATTATGTTCATATTATGAAGGAAACTGCTGTCATCTCTCTACTTCAGCCAGCTCCAGAGACTTATGAGCTCTTTGATGATCTAATTCTGCTCTCAGATGGCCAGATAGTGTATCAAGGACCACGTGAACATGTGCTCGAGTTTTTTGAACAAATGGGCTTCAAATGTCCTGAAAGAAAAGGCGTGGCTGATTTTCTGCAAGAAGTTAGTACATTCAATTTGCTTGGACTTCTGTTGTTTCATTTGCATGAACTGAAAGATGATCTCACAACAAATAGTTAGTTCTTTAAATTGTTTCCTAAAGATGATCATATAATTGCAGGTGACCTCAAGAAAAGATCAGGGGCAATATTGGGCATGTAGAAATGAGGCTTACAGGTTTGTCACAGTCAAGGAATTTGCTGAGGCATTCCAATCATTCCATATTGGAAGGGGACTCACAGAAGAGCTTGCCACTCCATTTGATAAGGCTAACAGCCACCCAGCTGCTTTGACGGTTAATAGATACGGTGTTAATAAGAGAGAGCTACTTAAAGCCTGCTTCTCAAGACAATTCCTACTCATGAAGAGGAACTCTTTTGTGTATATCTTCAAGTGCATGCAAGTGGGTCTCAATTTTTAACCAAACCGTTGTCTTATTCAGTATTTTCATATGGTCTCAGACTTAAAACGTTACTTGTTGTGATATTCAGCTGGTACTGATGTCAGTGATCACAATGACACTCTTCCTACGGAGCGAAATGAGCCGAGATTCAGTTGTCAGTGGAGGCATTTACGTTGGTGCACTGTGTTTCATTGTGATTCTTGTCATGTTCAATGGTCTGGCAGAGATTTCCATGACAATTGCAAAGCTTCCTGTATTTTTCAAGCAAAGAGATCTCTCATTTTTCCCTGCATGGGCCTATGCTCTTCCCACCTGGATCCTTCAAATTCCTATCACGTTGATAGAGGTTGCAATTCTGGTATTTACCACTTACTGGGTCATTGGATTTGATTCAAATGTTGTAAGGTAAAAAAAAATGGAACCAATATGTATTAAAGAAGTAACGTAGGAGGTAATGCAGTTGATATATAAAGATCATACGATTTCTGCAGGTTGTTTAAGCTTTACCTTGTGCTGTTAGCTGTGAACCAGATGGCTTCTGCATTATTCCGAGCCATTGCTGCATTTGGTAGGGACATGGTTGTTGCTAACACTTTTGGCTCATTATTACTGCTCGTATACTTCACTTTAGGTGGCTTTGTCCTATCACGAGGTATGACTAGAATATGAGTTTTAGCTATGATACTAATCTCACGCGATATATAAACATTAACATGCCTTTTTTTTTGGTTCTATCTTTTGTTTCGTGCTAAAGATAACATAAAGAAATGGTGGATCTGGGGCTACTGGATTTCTCCAATGATGTATGGACAGAATGCAGTTGTGATAAACGAGTTTCTTGGACATAGTTGGAGTCATGTAAATACTGGAAGTCGTAGTTCTATGTTTCTTTGTATGTATTTTTCGTTTTCTGCTGATCTTTTTCTTGTTTCTGATATCCAAGGTTCTTCCAAACTCGAGGGAATCTTTAGGAGTGGAAGTTCTGAAGTCTCGAGGGTTCTTCACTGAAGGATATTGGTATTGGATAGGAACAGCCGCATTGCTTGGTTATGTACTAGGATTCAACCTTTTATACACTTGGGCTCTCAGCTTCATGGACCGTAAATATACCTGTCCTCCTCATTTATTTGGTTGATGAAGTGGAAAAAGGTCAATGTTTTGATGTATATAATGTTCTGCAGCATTTGAAAAGCCTCAGGCTGTTATAGCAGAACCCCAAAGCGCGAAACCTGGAGGAGTTAGTCCTTTAGTGGATGGAGGAAGCAGATCAGGTCTGCAGATTGGTGACAAACTCATGTACATTGCTTTTACGTATTTTCTTGATTTCTGTGTGTTCTAAGTACCAATTTCAATCTGACACAGACAACGGAAGTGATGTTTTGAGAAGCAAGTCAATTGGATCTTCACCTAAGAAGAGAAAGGGAATGGTTCTTCCATTTGAGCCACATTCAATCATCTTCAATGAGATTATGTACTCTGTCGACATGCCACAGGTAAGGGAGAGTTTTCTGAGAGAAGGTACTGCTCTTTTCCAATATGAGAAACTCAGTTTTCAGTTGGAAACTCTGCAGGGGATGAAAAACCAGGGTGTCCAAGAAGATCGGTTGGTACTTTTGAGGGGGGTGAGTGGTTCTTTTAGACCTGGTGTTCTCACAGCTCTCATGGGTGTTAGTGGTGCTGGTAAAACTACCCTGATGGATGTGTTGGCTGGAAGGAAAACTGGTGGATATATTGAAGGGAGCATTATGGTATCAGGATATCCGAAGAAGCAAGAAACATTTGCTAGAATTTCAGGATATTGCGAGCAAAATGACATCCACTCTCCACAGGTTTCTGTTTATGAGTCCTTATTGTATTCAGCTTGGCTTCGTCTACCTCGTGAAGTGGATATCGAAACCAGAAAGGTAAACTATCAGTCAGCTGTTTCAATGTTTCCTTTTCATTAATACATCTCAACCGATAAAAGTGGCATCTCTCACTCCAAGTTAATTTATGGAAGCCATTAGTAGTAACATAAATATCAGAAGTTTCATATCCAGCAATTGTGTGCAGATGTTCATTGAGGAAGTCATGGAACTCGTTGAACTGGATTCCCTGAGGCAATCATTAGTTGGTTTACCTGGTGTAAATGGTTTGTCCATAGAGCAACGCAAGAGACTTACAGTTGCTGTTGAGCTAGTGGCAAACCCATCAATTATTTTTATGGATGAGCCAACTTCAGGGCTAGACGCTAGAGCTGCTGCAATCGTAATGAGAACGGTTCGGAACACGGTGGACACAGGACGAACAGTCGTCTGCACCATCCATCAGCCTAGCATTGACATATTTGAAACTTTTGATGAGGTTATACACACTAAATCTTCATTATGCTTGGTTCAGAACAACTGCAGTTGAATGTTTCGTTAAGACACTTTGTACGAATTGCAGCTATTCCTACTGAAGAGAGGAGGCCAGGAGATATATGTTGGGCCATTAGGCCATCATTCATGCCACTTAATTCAGTACTTTGAGGTGTGCTTTATATACGTTTGCATCGAGAAAGTACTAAAGATTATTACTTTGTCTTCCTAATACGTTTGTATCTGGAAATTAAGACTATTGAAGGAGTGAGCAGAATTAAAGATGGCTATAATCCTGCGACCTGGATGCTCGAAGTTACCAGTGCAGCACAGGAAGCCGCTCTGCGGATTGATTTTGCTGATATATACAAAAATTCTGATCTCTACAGGTAGTTTTACCAAGACAGAAGTCACAGAACAAAACTCTTCAATTCTTTGGTTAAATCAGGTGTATACAGCACCCTATTTATGTGATTTTCTTGTGGTGTGTGATTCAGGAGAAACTGGGAACTTATTGAGAATTTAAGCGAGCCAGCTCCTGGTTCCAAAGAACTTGACTTCCCAGATCAATACTCGCAGCCATTTCTCTTCCAATGTTTGGCATGTTTATGGAAACAACATTTGTCGTATTGGAGAAATCCGCCATATACTGCAGTCAGATTTTTGTCCACAGCATCCATAGGTTTCCTCTTTGGGACCGTGTTTTGGGATCTTGGCTCCAAAGTGTGAGTATTTAACTCAAGAAATAAGGCATTGAACAACTGATTACATTCACCGACTTTTTGATGATGCCGTTTTTAATTTCATGACCAAATTGTAGGACCAAGAGACAGGATCTTTTCAATGCTATGGGGTCGATGTACACTGCAATTCTTTTCCTTGGTATCCTTAATTCAATGTCTGTGCAACCTGTGGTTGCTGTTGAGCGAACAGTCTTTTACAGAGAAAGAGCTGCTGGGATGTACTCGGCCTTGCCATATGCCATTGGACAAGTAACTCTTTCTTCCCACATGCTAAAGATTTCTGCATTTTACTTCCAGGATTCAATAACAAACTTCCTGTTTTTCTGGTAGGTACTGATCGAATTACCTTACATCTTTGTTCAAGCGACAGTATACGGTGTTCTAGTTTATTCAATGATTGGATTCCAATGGACAGCAGCTAAATTCTTTTGGTACTGGTATTTCATGTACCTCACATTTCTGTACTTCACTTTCTATGGCATGATGGCTGTGGCTATTTCACCAAACTACCATGTTGCCTCCATTATTTCTGCTGCATTCTATGGAATGTTTAACCTCTTCTCAGGCTTCCCTATCCCAGAGCCTGTAAGTACATGTTAATAGTTATTGTTATTCAAGGTAAAGTTGCTAGCACATCTCATGCAACTTTGTATTGGTACAACAGAAGATCCCTGTCTGGTGGAAATGGTACTACTGGATCTGTCCTGTAGCTTGGACCCTGAATGGATTGGTTGCATCTCAGTTTGGAGACATAAAGGACACACTTGAAACTGGTGAAACGGTAGAACAATTTGTGAGAAGTTATTTCAATTTTAAGCACGAACTTCTTGGAGTAGCTGCGGTAGTTGTTCTTGGATTTGCAGTCCTTTTTGCTGTCATTTTCGCAGTCTCCATCAAAGTGCTGAATTTTCAGAAAAGATAGGACTTTCTTGGTTATGATTCTACTAACAGCTGTTCACGGAGGGTTGATAGTTAGAGGCAGGTTGTGCCATGAACTTGTCAAGTATATGTATATAACCTTCTTGTCAGCTAGAGCAAGGGAACCCTTTATAATAAGGGTTGAAAACTAAGTATAAACTTCCATGACTATTAGCTCTTCAATGTTCGCTTCAACTCTCACAGTTTGTGCATTGATTGGATGCTTGACTACAAGAAATTCATACCCCATAATGGCTTTTATGATTTATAACCAACCATTAATAAGAAACTGAATTTAAACTTTCCGTTGCATGTCTTCAAATTCCCTCAAAATGAGTCTTCTGCGACGGCTGACCATTCTTCCAAACCTTCAAAGACCCATTCTTTTCAACGTCTGTATTGTCCGATTTTTCATCATTTTTGTACTTCTTTTCTTGGTCTATATTTTCTTTTCTTTCCTTTTTCTTAATCCAATTCTCCAAAAGAGAAAGTACTGAAAACTGAAAGTTGACCACTTCGACCGTTAATACAGTTAATTAGGCCAACATCCTCGTTGATTCTTTCTGTTTTCTTGGTCAAACTCGAAATGCAAGAAACAGCGAAAACCAAGCACATCCATCTTTAATGCCATGTCGTCCTTTGAACTTTTGTTTTCCTCTCAAGAAACAAAAAATGAAAAGCACGACAAACTTACCATGCAACCGCTAAACAAATGCACTACCATTCCTGTTTAACTCCATCAGACAATATACATTGCTCAATCTGTACAGTTCTTGAACTAAGAATCTTCAACTTCTTGATATGTTCTAGATGTTCTTGAAGTGATGTACTGAGTTTTTTCGAGCAATGGAGGCTGTTGATCTTTATAGAACAGATAACAGTTTACACAATGGCAGATCCTCAGCTTGGGGATATGGTGATGCAGATGTTTTCTCTCATTCTACTCGACGTGACGATGACGTTGACGATGAAGAGGCTCTTAAATGGGCTGCAATGGAGAGGTTGCCTACTTATGATCGTTTGAGAAGAGGCATACTAACTACATCAAAAGGTGAAGCAAATGAAATAGATGTGCAAAAGCTTGGGTTGGAAGAGAGGAAGGTTTTACTTGATAGGTTGGTTAAAGAAGCTGAACAGGATAATGCCAAGTTCTTATTGAAACTCAAGCAACGTATTGACAGGTAAGGATCAGAATATAGTTTTGTTGGTTTTTTTTTTCTTTTTCTGTTGAAATGATTCCAAGGGATGAGCTTATCAAAGTTTTTAGTTGCGAGCTGTCGGGTTATACTGTGGTTTTATGGGCTATTGTTGCTGTATGAGCTGCAATTGCAGCAAATTGTGGTAAATGTTCAACACTGCAATTTAAAACCTTGGAAACAAACCAGATCAGCTCTCTTCTGAACTTTGAAGATTTAGATATGGCTAACTTTTTCATTTCTATTTTCCAGAGTTGAAATTAGCATTCCTACAATAGAAGTCAGATTTGAGCATCTAAATGTAGAAGCAGAAGTTCAAGTAGGTAGCAGAGCATTGCCATCTTTTTTCAACTTCTCTGTTAGTATTATAGAGGTAACACAATCTGAGAGATTGGTCACGCAAAGTGTTTGTTCTACACCTGGTGTTAGCTTATTTATGTAGTTAACTTTGGTGCTTCGTTTATTTCATCCTGGAAGAGTCTCCTGATTGGCCTCCACATTCTTTCAAGCAAAAAAAAACGCCTGAACATCCTTCAAGATGTTAGTGGTATCATCAAGCCTTCAAGGTGGGATGATCGGTAGTTGAATTTTGAGTTTATTGGAACTAAATTTCCAGCATCAGATCGAGTTTCTCATTTTGCTTTTGCATTTTTTCTGTTTGTGACAGAATGACATTGCTTTTAGGTCCTCCCAGTTCAGGGAAGACTTCACTGTTCTTGGCTTTAGCTGGAAAACTTGATCCTACCTTGAAGGTTGATATAAAGTGCCATCCATCTTTTTGATATTGATATTTACCTTTTACTCCTGAATCCTCCTGTTATTCGAGTAACATAGATATATCTGGCAGTTCTCAGGAAAAGTGACATATAATGGTCATGAGATGAATGAATTTGTGCCCCAAAGAAATGCTGCTTATATCAGCCAACATGATCTCCATTTAGGAGAAATGACTGTAAGGGAAACCTTGGTTTTTTCTGAAAGATGTCAAGGAACTGGAAACCGTTATGGCAAGTTTAACGGCCTACGACCTTAAAAACTTAAGCTTATATTCATCCAAACTAACTTTCATCATATCTTGGAAATTTGTAGATATGTTGGCAGAATTATCAAGAAGAGAGAAAGCATCTAATATCCAGCCTGACCCTGATCTTGATGTCTTCATGAAGGTGAATAAGACTACAGAAACAGTATGATGGTACAGTATAATGCAAGAAATTGGAATGTGGAATATGGAATGAAGAATATTAAAGTCATGAACTTGAATTCAACTTTCAGTTTCAATACATTATTCATTTCCAGATCAAGTTTCATCAATGGTAGTTGATATATTTTTCTTTTGTCATTTCTGCTGTAACAGGCAGCAGCAGCAAAAGGACAGAAGAGTAATGTGGTCACTGAATATATTCTGAAGGTAAAATCACTAGGTAGTGAATGAAGATAATTCTGCTTCACTGTTTTAATGTCTTTGCTATTTCATTTCTGCAGATTTTGGGGCTTGATATCTGTGCTGATACAGTGGTAGGGAATGAAAAGGTCAGGGGAATTTCTGGAGGACAAAAGAAACGTGTCACAACAGGTAAAACAAATGTTTGTAATGCCAAAGAAACATTGAATTCCTAATTTACAACAATATCAGTGTAGGTGAGATGCTGGTTGGACCTGCGAAGGCACTGTTTATGGACGAGATATCTACTGGTTTGGACAGCTCCACAACCTACCAGATTGTTAAATCACTACGAGAATCAGTTCACATTCTTAAGGGAACTGCACTAATCTCCCTACTCCAGCCACCACCAGAGACTTATGAGCTATTTGATGACATAATTCTGCTCTCAGAAGGGCATATAGTATACCAGGGTCCTCGTGAGCAAGTTCTACAGTTTTTTGGAGAGATGGGCTTCAGGTGTCCAGAAAGAAAAGGAGTTGCTGATTTCTTGCAAGAAGTAAGCTTGTCTTGAACTGCCTGTTTCACAAGCATAAAGTAAAAGCTTATGTCTTTTATGTGGTTGGAGCTCTTAGAATTAATCTCCATGAATGACTATTGAGATCCTTGCAGGTTACATCAAGGAAAGACCAGGAACAATATTGGCTACGTAGAGATGAGCCTTACAGATTTGTTACAGTGAAGGAGTTCGCTGAGGCATTCCAAGCATTCCATTTGGGGAAGGGACTCGGAGCAGAACTTGCAACTCCATTTGAAAAGGCTAACAGCCACCCAGCTGCTTTGTCAGTTCAGAAATATGGCATTAGCAAGAAAGAGTTAATTCAAGTGTGCTTCTCAAGAGAGTTCTTACTCATGAAAAGGAACTCTTTCGTCTACATCTTCAAGTTTGTGCAAGTAGGACTCACCCCCCCAATGTACACTCCATTTTTGCATTTCATCACATTAAAGAAGTAGCTTCTAACTATAGTTACATTTTTCAGCTGGTAGTAATGTCTCTGATAATCATGACGCTCTTCCTACGGACTGAGATGCACCGAGATTCGGTGATTAATGGAGGCATTTATGTTGGTGCTCTTTTCTTCATTGTGATCACTGTCATGTTTAATGGTATGGCTGAGATGTCCATGACAATTGCACAGCTTCCTGTGTTTTACAAGCAAAGAGACCTGTTATTCTTTCCTGCATGGGCATATGCTCTTCCAACCTGGATTCTTAAAATCCCTATCACATTCGTAGAGGTTGCTATTTTGGTGTTCACCACCTACTATGTCATTGGATTTGATCCATACGTTGGAAGGTAAAAGTGAAAGAAAGTAACGGAGTTCTGGGATCTTCA
Source organism: Erythroxylum mucronatum (assembly GCA_027563825.1). Classification (NCBI taxonomy): domain Eukaryota; kingdom Viridiplantae; phylum Streptophyta; class Magnoliopsida; order Malpighiales; family Erythroxylaceae; genus Erythroxylum; species Erythroxylum mucronatum. Next base: position 2,392,484 of record JAOSBP010000005.1, read on the forward strand.
TCTTTGTACACAACTGTAAAAGGAAATGCTGCTGACTGATATTAAATCTTCTGCAGGTTGTTTAGGCTATACCTTGTGCTGGTAGTTCTGAACCAGATGGCTTCGGGATTGTTTCGAGCCATTGCTTCATTGGGAAGGAATATGATTGTCGCTAACGTGTTTGGATCATTTGTGCTTCTGTTGCTTTTCGCATTGGGAGGCTTTGTCCTGTCACGAGGTACTAACGGATTGAGTTCCATCGACTTGAGACACTAATCTGTCAATCAATTTGTGCTATGTGCTTCATTGTTTTATCAATTTTACAGATGATATGAAGAAATGGTGGATCTGGGGCTACTGGATATCTCCATTGATGTATGGTCAGAATGCAGTTGTGGTTAATGAGTTCCTTGGCCATAGTTGGAGTCATGTAACAACATAATTTTAACTTCTTATTCTTGTGTATCTTCCTCTTACTATTTCGTTGAATGTTCAATTCTTTACCATCTTAGGTTCTTCCAAATTCAAGGGAACCATTAGGAGTTGAAGTATTAAAATCTCGTGGCTTCTTCACTGAAGGATACTGGTACTGGATAGGAGTAGGTGCATTGCTTGGATACACACTTTTGTTCAACTTCATATATGTTTTGGCTCTGAGCTTTCTCAAGCGTAAGTCCCTGCAATGGTATGCTTTGTGACATACAAAACTTGTGCTAAGAAGTAACGTTGATAATCTCTTGCAGCATTTGACAAGACTCAGGCTGTTTTACCAGAAGATTCCAACAGCAACGAAGCATCTGGTGGTGGTACAGTTTTACAATCAGCCATAGGTGACAAAGCTCATTTGAAATCCTAATCGTTTTGCTTTTGATACTACAATTTCCTGTCTTCTGAAGATGCATAACGGTCACATTTTAATCCGACATGCAGAGATTAGAGATGGAGCAAGTAACAGCAATGGAATGGTTCTTCCATTCGTACCATATTCCATAACATTTGATGAAATTGTATACTCAGTTGCCATGCCACAGGTAAGTTCGTTCCCTGGATGTTCCATTGCTTTGTTTCAATGTAACTAGCAGTTAAAACCTACAAATGCAGCGTTTTCTGAGTTGTAGGAGATGAAAGCCCGGGGTGTCGGAGAAGACAAATTGGTACTCCTGAAAGGAGTAAGTGGTGCTTTCAGGCCTGGTGTCCTCACAGCTTTAATGGGTGTTAGTGGGGCTGGGAAAACTACTCTGATGGATGTGCTGGCAGGTAGAAAAACTGCTGGATGTATTGAAGGGAACATTAAGATCTCAGGGTACCCAAAGAAGCAAGAAACATTTGCCAGAATCTCTGGCTATTGTGAGCAAAATGACATTCACTCTCCGCATGTTACGGTTTATGAGTCCTTGGTATTTTCGGCTTGGCTTCGTCTGCCCGGTGATGTGGATAATGGAACCAGAAAGGTACAATAACTCTTTCAGTCTCATTAAGGAGATTGAGTCAAATACAAGCCATACAGATTTGCACCACTCTACTGTTAGTGCTTTTGATAAGACTAGCATTATACAAGAAAAGTTTGATCAGCTCATCTAAGCATTATCTGCTTGCAGAGTAGTGTCCTGACAGACCAATATAACTAACACACAGCTCATTTAGTTCTCTTGTGCTAATAATTCTATGCAGATGTTTATTGAGGAAGTCATGGAGCTTGTAGAACTGACTTCGTTGAGGCACGCATTAGTTGGCTTGCCTGGTGTAACCGGTTTATCAACTGAGCAGCGAAAGCGACTAACTATTGCAGTTGAATTGGTGGCAAACCCGTCTATCATTTTCATGGACGAGCCAACTTCAGGTCTTGATGCTAGAGCTGCTGCAATTGTTATGAGGACAGTTAGAAACACAGTGAACACTGGAAGAACGGTGATTTGCACGATCCATCAGCCGAGTATTGACATTTTTGAAGCCTTTGATGAGGTGAGATGTGCTGATCTGCTCAGTTTGCATCCATAACTAGATTTACATCTACTGTACCTGATATAAATTGCATCACAGCTATTCCTAATGAAACGAGGAGGGCAGGAGATATATGTTGGACCACTAGGCCATAATTCTTGTGAATTGATCAAGTATTTTGAGGTACATTCTTTAAATTTAGTTGAAATGGAAGGTCAAATTGCATTTTTGAAGCCAATGTATGTATATTTCTAATCCAAAGGGGGTCGAAGGAGTCAGTAAAATTAAAGGTGCCTACAATCCTGCAACTTGGATGCTTGAAGTTACTAGTGCAGCACAAGAAACAACTTTGGGCATAGATTTTGCTTGTATTTATAAGAACTCAGAATTATACAGGTACAAACGCCAAATTCCTGATGTTTCTTGGCATAGTATGAGCTTGTTCCCTTTTCGTAGATGAACTCTAGCTTGTGTTTCAGGAGAAACAAGGAACTTATTGAGAATTTAAGCAAGCCTGCTCCTGGTTCCAAGGACCTTCATTTTCCAACTCAGTACTCGCAGCCATTTCTAATCCAATGTACTGCGTGCTTATGGAAGCAACGTTTGTTGTATTGGAGAAATCCACCTTACACGGCAGTGAGGTTTTACTTCACAACATTCATTGCCTTGATCTTTGGGACAATGTTTTGGGATATTGGCTCCAAAGTGTGAGTCTTCAATATGAAAAAAGAAAAGCTAAAGCTTCTGCATAAGTTTGTAGGAATGAAATGGTCTTGATCTGATGTCAAATGTGGTACTTCTTGTGACTAAAATCCGCAGGTCAAAGCGACAGGATCTGTTCAACGCAATGGGATCTATGTATTCTGCTGTTCTCTTCATAGGGGTCAAGAATGCATCCACTGTGCAGCCAGTAGTTGCCATTGAAAGGACCATCTTCTATAGAGAAATAGCTGCTGGAATGTACTCATCACTGCCATACGCCTTTGGACAAGTATCATTTTCTCAGACTCAAAACTTTCTGCTTTCTCAAACGAAAAGGAGCACAACTTTGTCATACATTTCATAACAACATTTCAACTTTTGTTGCAGGTACTGATTGAGATTCCTTATGTTTTTGCTCAAGCTTTAGTTTATGGAGTTATAGTCTATTCAATGATTGGATTTGAATGGACTGTGGCTAAGTTCTTCTGGTACTTATATTTCATGTACTTCACATTTTTGTACTACACCTTCTATGGAATGATGATGGTGGCTGTATCCCCAAACTACCACGTTTCTGCCATTATTGCTTCTTCATTTTATGCCCTGTGGAATCTGTTCTGCGGATTCATAATCCCCAAGACAGTAAGTTCATTTTTACTCACAATTTTCAGTGAAATGTGTTTGAGATTAATGGAGGTTTTTCTCTTTGACAATTCCCTGCTGCTGCATAACAACAGCAAATGCCTGTCTGGTGGAGTTGGTACTATTGGCTATGCCCTGTGGCTTGGAGCCTGAATGGACTGGTTACATCTCAATTTGCAGACATAACTCGTCCTCTTGAATCAGGTGAAACAGTCCAACAATTCATAAGAAGCTACTTCGATTTCAGACAAGACTTTCTTGGAGTAGTTGCAGTTGTTGTTCTTGGGTTTACACTCCTTTTCGCACTCACTTTCGGTGTCTCCATCAAATTGTTCAATTACCAGAAGAGATAGGAGTTTCCTTCTTTGTTTCATTTGTAGGATTTCAGGATTACCCATTGGAGATCCTGTCATGTTCTTGTGCTTCCTTGTACAAATTACTTGTAACCCTTTTCAATGATGGTTCTGTAACATCTAAAAATCAATGTTCTATAGTTGTTAAATTGGTTTTAGTAAGGTCGATGATTGAGAATTGAAGTTTTAGGTATGATGAGTTCCATTTAGTTGAGCTTTTATCAGTAGAGCTTTTTTCAGTAGAGCTTTTGTCAGTAGAGCTTTTCTGAAAAGAGCTTTTTTTAAAAGCCAGTTGACTGTTTGGCTGTCAATTAAAAAAATAGCTTTTTAAAAAGAGCTTCATACAGTAGACTGTTTGGCAACATAAAAATAA
>JAOSBP010000005.1:2396573-2410743 GCA_027563825.1 Erythroxylum mucronatum
TTAACTATATTTTATTTTGTAATAAAAATTATTTATGCATATAAATAATATTTAAAGTATATTAAACAATATGCAAGGCACGATATATTATACTTATTATTAATTAAAATATAACTAATTAAAATATAATTATTAATTAATTAAAATATTGTAATTAATTAATTACAATATATTAATTAATTAAAATATTGTTATTAAGTAATAGATTGATCAGATCTTAATAATAAAGATTATTAAAATAAATTGAATCAAAAAATTAAAAATAAAATTTAAATGTCAATCGATTTAAAGTTTTATGATTAAACCGACTGAAACAATTCAATTTTTTAATGATTGCAAATTCCTTGAAGGTCATCAATATACGTTGCATGTCTTTTGTAATTTTTTACGAAGAGACTGTTTTTGTAATTCAAATTGGTGACCTTATGATCACAAAGAAGCATTACATCGTACTAACATCATCTTAGAATTTCAACCACAAAACCATTGACAAGGGGAAAAAATTCAGGAAGAAGATAATTATTAAAAATTCAAGACCTGTTGAGTTTTTACAAGGGAAAGATTACATCCAGTTAAGAATGTGGTCTTGTTACAATTGGAAACACCTAACTTGTTATGAGTTACATGCTCATGACTCTTGATAAAACCTTTGATTCACCCTCCTGCAACTCCTTGTCTGTTGCCTCACCATTTTCCTACAGAACACATTCAGGCATTTCATATTAGCGTAAATGATATCAAACATACATAAGAAAGGAATGATCTTTCCACAAGTTTCACGATCTTTTTGCAAGAATGCAGCACTCAAGTTTTGTTCTTGCTGTGATACTGATATATGTTCTTGCTGTCATGCTTATCTTACACGAAGGGTCTAATTAAGATAGAATCACTTAAGGAACAAGCACGAAGGCAATTACACGAAGGGTCTAATTGAGATAGAATCACTTCCCACAGTATTGTTTATGCTGACTTGCGACCAGCATCACATGTTCTAAAGCTTTGGGAGGAAATATAATATAATTGAGTGTAAAAAAGATATTTTTTCACAAGGAAAAGAAAGCTTTTTGTGTTGTATAACGAAGTATTGCTGCATTAATCGACTAACGTTCAACGCATGGAAAGCAGCAAACTTTGGCCATTTTTAAAACCAACTGACTTGGTCGATGTCAATTGGAAATATAATCAAACAAGTGGCATGCAACAATTCATTTATTACAGAGAGTTAAAGATGACCTTACATCAGTCAACCAACAAGCAAGAATTCTAGTGATTGCATTCCAAGAATGAAAAGATGAACAGCAAATGTCATTGGATAAGCAGTATGATCGGTCGTAGGTAGAAAACTAGAAAAGCAGTATGATCGGTCGTAGGTGATAAGCAGAAGATTACAGGACAACTAGAAAAATATCATTGATCGTAGGTAGAAAGAATAGTCGGGGATACAACAATCTCCTCAAAATACAATCATACATTAACGAATAACGATTCACCCAGAAAATGAAATCAACAGATCGAAAAATGGAAGCAACTAACATGAGAAAAAAAAACTAATAGATCGAGAAATGACAAAAAAGCAAAAGAAAGCATGTACCTGAAATGAACCAAGTGAATATGGGTTGTGTCCCTTGAGAAATCGGTGGTTACTTTTCTCAAGTGAAGATCGGTTTCCAAAAGAACTGTGGAAGATTTGCGATAAACGTATAAACTTCAGATATGTTATAAATTTTTAAGGGGAAAAAAAACAAAGAAGAGAACCAACCTGATGAGAGGGGAAACACATAGAGTAGAGGAAACAAAGTCGATGAGTCGGCTAGTAAACCCAAAGAGACGCTCCAGTTCTTTACTTAAGCTGCATTTTAGCTTTAAAAAAAGCTGTTTCGAATAGAAAAGCACCTTTAAAATATACTGTCAAACACTTATTATTTTTAAAACAGCTTTTACGGTAGTCAAAAGTACTTTTGGATCCTTTAAAAGCTGATCCAAACAGGCACGATGATTCTTAAACATTAAACTCTGTGAAAATACCAATTAGCTATCCAATTTCTGCACTTAAAAAGATGATCCTGTAAGAATTCCTGATAATGAACATTTTAAATCTTTGTGATTTAATCTTCTTATAGATGTGATTCATTATAAACAATCAAATTGATTTCTATCACAAATAAATAAAACTCGTATTCCCTATAACACTTTTCTATAATATGTTTATAAATATTGTATATAACTCGATTTAATTATAATTTAAAAATTATAATCTGAATTTCATATTATCTAATTCATATAATTTTAAAAAAGTTAACAAAAACAGGCTACATCAAAAAAATTAAAACATAAAAAAACTTAGTAAATATAATTAAATTACTGAAATATAAACCAAAATTAAGAAATATACCAAATATTTGTTTTGCTTAAGCTATGGTGTTAACATTCAAGTTAGAACTTGGACTCATCAATTATAGGTTTCTTGTATGATTCACAATGCCATTATATTACTTGTTTTATTCATTATCATCTTTATTACAATAATACTAATAATTAATAATTAATAATAATACTATTGGAACATCCCTTGTTTCTTTCCCTAAATTAAAGACAATAAATGTAACTGGAGGACATAATTATATAGTACATAATTAAATATAAACTACGAATAGACAATAATTATTTTTATTATGTAATTGGAGGACAATAATTGTAGAGGAATGAATATACTATAGGTAATCATCATACGTCACAAATCCTTGGACCACCTAACACATTATTCCTGATGTTACATTACTGGAACCTATTCTACAAAATCATTTCAGGTCACTTGTTCAAAATTTCTTTAAAGCATATTCCATTTGTAGAAAACGTCAGGCATTATGTTATAATTTCTCCTCTTTTGGATTGTAATGGTACAAAGACTATAAGAAACGTGAAAGACTACAGTGAGTCCATTGTATGAATATCACCAAATCCTCAAATTGACATATGGGATCAGAAGTAGCTCTTAAGCTTCCTATGATTGATTTTACTCGGGAAAATTTGAAGCCTGGCACGAGGGATTGGCTCATAGCTTGCAGCGATGTTAGGCAAGCACTTGAAGAGTACGGATGCTTTATATTAGAGTATGGGATGTCTCAGGAATTTCGCGGTCAGGTGTTCGGTGCCATGAAAGAGTTGTTTGATCTTCCAACTCCAACCAAAATGTTAAACAAATATGATAAACCAATGAATGGTTATGTTGGTCAGATTGCTGGAATCCCACTCCATGAAAGCTTGGGAATTGAGAATGCAACGAATCTGGAGGCAACTCGGAGTTTCACCAAGCTTTTGTGGCCTGAAGGAAATGATCACTTCTGGTAATACCTTCGTGTTTCTTGAATCGAATCTGTGGCTTAATTTAAACTCGGGAATTCATCAAAGTATTTCTTTGCTGTATTCATCTAACTCTAAATTTTCTCATTGATGATGCCAGTGACACAATTACTAACTATGCAAAGTTAGCGGCTGAGATAGATCAAATGGTGGCCAGAATGATATTTGAGAGCTATGGAGTGAACAATTATCATGAATCTTACGTTGAATCTACATCTTACCTTCTTCGACTCCTGAAAAATAGAGTACCAAATGGTAACGAGTCTAATCTAGCTTTCATCACACACACTGACAAGAGCTTCACGACCATACTCCATCAAAATCAAGTTGATGGTTTGGAGGTAGATACCAAAGATGGCAACAAGATTAACGTCAAGATGTCACCTTCATCTTTTGTAGTCATAGCAGGCGATGCCTTAATGGTATGCTTTTGTCTACTGATCATATATACTCATAATCTAATTTACAAATATTGTCATTATTTGGCTTTTGTAGGTATGGAGTAATGACAGAATAGTGTCTCCTACACATAGAGTGATCATGAATGGGAAGGTGGACAGGTACTCCATGGGACTGTTTGCCTTCAACAATGGAACAATAACAGTACCTGAGGAGCTTGTTGATGAGGAACATCCTCTCATGTATAAGCCACTAGATCATATTGGATTGCTTTACTATTTTCGTATCGACGAAGGATACAAATCTAAGTGTCCTGTAAAATCTTACTGTGGCATTTAAAGAGTACTAAGAGCTGGAAAATAGGACTGAACCCACATGAAGTTTGCATTATGTTAAGGCTCATATGTTTGTTTTATAGTTTAATAGTAGAAGGGTTTTTAGATAAATTGTTAGTAGCAAATTACGAAGTTTAACATTTTAAATGTTCAAATATTATTATTAAACGGGTTAAATCTTAAATAAAATTTAAAAATTTAAAAAATGATTAAAGATATTGTTTTTATCCATAAAAATCTAAATTTTAATTGAAATAAGATATTATTAAATAAAATTATTTAATTTAAATTTATAAGAACTTATGAATTTACAAAAATAGACCAATTAATTAATAAACTCATCAATTTTTAACAACAAAATTATTAAAATAAATCAAACCGAAAAGTTAAAAACTGAATTAATTAATTGATCAGTTTAAAGTTTTTAATTATGATTAAATCAGTTGAACCAATTCAATTTTTTAATCATTAGTCGGTAAATTTTTCATTGGCTAGTTGGATTAAATTTATGGTTTATAGCTTTGCCATTGCTACATAATTAGCTTGCCGAATTTATATTACTACATAATTTGGCTGCCAAATTTATAAACATTTGAATCAACAACCAAAATTTTAGTTGAGTTGAGATAGGTTTTCAATTAGTAGGGTATATATATAAAAAAAGAAACCTTAATCATGGAAGATAACGATATGCATATAAAATCAATCTTAAACGTTATCATATTGTAGAAAATAAATATTATTTATTAATCTCTCATTCAAGCCCACTTGCCCACTTTCTTAACAAGATTGTCAAAGGAGATCCGCATAGCACACAAAATGCAGAATTTAATACAGATGCATGTAGCATGTGCATATTAATATATTTTCCTTGGAATTAACAAATTTTATGATTATTTTAAAGGGCCTATTTTGATTGAAACGCTATTCGCGAATCTCAGGAAATGTCAACTATATCGGTTACCCCTTCTGCATCAACAAATGAATTCTTATCAAAGAAACAGTAAGTGAATCCTTACCTGAAAATTTATGGCTTCTACAGAGCAAATCAAAATTCCCATTATAGACTTATGCAATTGAAAATCTCGAAAGATGTTGTTTCGCAAAAACTTGAATCTACCGTAGTTGTTTGTAAATGCATCTGTCGGTTAGTAGATATAAAATAACTGTATCAGTAACTGTTAATTTATGAAAAAAATATTTACGAGACAATTCCAATAGATATTCATCAATAATTATTTTCTTAAAAAGTATATTACTTATTACTCTCGTAAATATATTTCTTCTTTATATTGGATGTTACAAATAGGGTTAGCAATAAATTTCATTACGTATGAGTTGTTTTTGACCTGAGTTGTCTCTAGCCTGACTTATTCGATTCCTCTAAATTGGGACCGATACATAGATAATATCTGAAAAAACCGTAGGCGTGTGGTTTCACAAAAACTTCGATTTGACTTCAGTTATTTGTAAGATTCTGCTGCAGTTATTTGTAATTGTATTTATCAGTTACTAGATATAAAATAACTGTATCAACAATTGTTAAATTTTCAGCACAAACAAAAAAGCAAAATAAATACAAAATTAAACAAATCAACATCAAAATTTGGTAACACAGTTTGGCACTCTTGCCTACGTCTGCGGGGCGCTCACTCAGTTTATTTCTTTCACTAACGACAATAGTTTTTTGCAAGGCTTTATTGAGCCGACACTACTCAACCCTTGACACTATCTCTCATCTTTTCAACTCATGAAAGAATTTCACACCCAATAATATGACCATCAAAAGATATGCTATGAGGCTTCAATATCTTCACTGAAAATCCCATGCACAACAGTCACAAAACATCTCAAATCAACAAACGTTTCTTCACCAAAATGTCATACACAAAGTACTTTATCAAGAAAAATCATAGCTGCAAGAACACCCAATTAACGACAACACACCAAAGAAAACAAGTACAAAACCATTCAGCCCAGGTGACGTGATCCACAGAAAAGTTTGTAACAAATGGAGTTCAATCTTCATACAATCAGCTCATAAGACATATCAAGATATTACACTCAAAATCCAAATTGCAAAAATTCCAAAATCTACCCTCAATTAATGTTGAAGAATAAATAAATCCACAGCTGAATCCCACACTTACCAAGATAAAATTACAGCTGCACACTAAACCCATTAACTATGCTTGACCAAGAAAAGTGTAGCCCCTATACACAATCTAAATTGTGTGAGGCTCCAACTGAAAAAGCCAGCTACACAAAGTTGTCTAATCAATGACAAAGACACCAAATAGAAAACGCAACAACCGCTCAAGACAACCTTCTTTAACCAACGACACACTAAGGAAACTGCAGCACATACACACACAACATGGCTTGCTTGATTATCTAAATTAAGAAAAACAGCTACACCACATACAATGTCACCCCTAAAAACATTCATACTGCCAAAACAGGGGAGATCACACGATAGTAGACACGTGATGCACACTCATATCTTTTTCAAGATTGGGTCTTAATCCAAGTCAAACAAAAAGTGTTGTTTAATCACACCAATAATCCAACTTCAATTATCAAATCATATCTCTAAACAAATGCTACCTTAGATAGTCATTATCCTCAAAATAGGTTACTCATTAAATCCTATCTTGATTAAGATTTCAATTTCAATCACCTTATCTTGAAATAGTCCCACATAAATACAACTAGGTCCAATTATCAAATAATGTCCAAAATTAAATAATAAGATATAATCACCTATATGGTAATAGTATCGTTATAACATAATTGATTAAAATAAAAAAATTTATCAATTATATCAAAATGATATGTTTTTTAGTTCAACTCAATTCAAGTCGATTTAGATTTTTCAGATTGGATCTTGTTAAGATATTTATTATGTCTTATTATTTAATTTTGTCATTTTTTATTATTGGGTCTTTAAGATAATGTTTAAAAATCCAAATCAAGATATGATGTAAATAACTAACACTCATTATTTGAGTTGGACACTGGTATAATAATTGTAGTAAAATTAGAAGTCTATCTCTAATTGAAGTTCAAGTGGATTATGTCAGATTATGGATAGATATCGTGTGGCTTTTCCACTGTAGCAATGAAGGCTTGCGTGAGTGATTTTTTGTTGGATTCTTGGCATTGGTTGATTGGTTGTGAGATGGATATTGTAAGATAGCTGGAGTGGTTGTTACGTGAAGAAATTCCATGTCTTAGTTTCACTGTGTTTGTGTGACTCCAAGTCTGGGACTTCCTGCGTGCGTGATTGGAAGTCTCAACTCCTTGTGTATGTGACCTATCTTCTAGACTCCTTGGTGAAGTGGGAAAATAAAAGGGTTGATGGATCTTCAGTGAATTATGAAAAAAATATTGATGGGTGTATGTGTGTAGCTGCAACTTTCTACCAAGGTTTCACAATGTTGTAGCTGGGTTTATTGTTGATCATGCCTGTATTTTTCTCCTGTTGCTAAATAACTTTTGAGGGCTATCTTGGATAATCTTTTACAACCAAGTTTACATTGATTTATTGATCCATATATTGCTGCTGCGTTTTCTATTCTTGCATGATTTTTGTGAGTTGTCTTGGTTGTTAATTGGGCAATCTAGGTAGCTGATTTTTCTGGGTTTTGCTGATGTGTGCGTGAATCTTTAGTAGCTGTTTTTACTATCAATGAAGTGGTAATTTTGGGCTATTGGTTGTGAGTAATTGTGTACGAAAAATTCCAGTAGTTGTTATAAATTTTGTAGTTCCGTTATTCGCAACGTTTCAGTGAGGAAACGTTTATGATTCTTGGTGATTTTTCTGCTGCGGTGTGTGAGGTGTTTCGATGATAATATCGAAGGACTATAACAATGTTCTTGGTGGACAACTTCTCATTCGTTCGTTGATGAAGCTACATTATTCAGGAAGTTGTTTTTCTTTCTCAAGTGTTTTTGTTTATATTGAATCTTCTTTAATTACTCGAGTTATTTATTTAGTGTTATTTCATTATAAGATTGTTGAGAAAAATCCTCTATCAATGTTAGTACGAGGGGGTCGTACTATTGAGTATGAAATTCTTTAACAGATTGTGAGAATATGGATAGTATTAAGGGTTGGGTGGTGTCGACTCAGTAAAGCCTTATATAAAACTATTGTCGTTAGAGAAAGAATTAAGATAGGTGAGTGCCCCGCAGACGTATGCAAGGTGTGCCAAACTGTGTTACTAAATTTTGGTGTTAATTTATATTTGTGCGTTTAATTTTTCTATTTTTTTATTGTGCTAGAAATGACTGTGGTAAATCGAAGATTTTTGTGAAACTACTACACCCCTATAGTTTTTCAATTGGTATCAGAGAGGGTCACCGAATTGGAACTTGGTATATCAAGTTGGTCCAGATCCTTGTTTCGCAATTATGGCTATAAGAGAAGGGGCATCAATCATCAGGCCATCGTTGTTAGATGGCTTAAATTATCCTACGTGGAAATCACAGATGAGAGTATTCATTCAGGCATAAGGAAAAAAATGCATAGAACTTGGTTTTAAATGGCTAGATACATCCAGTGACAACTGATGAAAAGGGAAAAGCAATGCTTAAAAATGCATCTGAGTGGATAAGGGTTAAAGAAGAGAGAGCGCTTAGAAATTCTCAAGTCCTGCACGCCATCTTTAGTGCAGTTGATAAAGGTTGCTTTGCTATGATATCAGCCTATGAATCGACGAAAGATGCGTGGGACACTTTGTAGACTATATATGAAGGATTGAAATATGTGATAGCCTCAAAATTTTAGATGTTGGATGTGAGATTTGAAGAGCTGAAGATGGATGAGAGTGAAACCATTGGAGACTTCTATGAGAGACTGCGTGACATAGAAAACCAAGCACATCAACTGAGGAAGAAGTACTCTAACCTAAAATTGGTTAAGAAGACATTGAGATCATTGTCTCCGAGGTCTACACCAAAAATTGAGGCCACTGAAGAGGCCCATGATATCACTAAATTGTCTTTGGATAAGGTAACTGGGATTCTTACGATCTTTGAGATGAATTTGTTGAGGGACAATCGAGAGAAGAGTAAAGGATTGGCATTGCAAGCTTAGATTGGTAAAGACGTAAATGACTTCAAAGATGAATCTGAAGGGAATGAGGATATGGAGTTATTGACAAGAAATTTCAGCAAGTGGTTAAAGAAAATGAAGAAAGATAGATCCGAGTTTAGGAAAAACGGTGGAAGTTCATCAAATAACAACTTTAAAAACAAGATAAACTTAAAAGGGTGAAAGAAGAGTGAAGAAATTCAATGTCATGAGTGTCAAAGCTTCGAACATGTACAAGCGGAATGTGTTAACACCTTGAAGAAGAGAAAAGGGAAATCCTATATGAGCACTTAAAGTGAGAATGAATTCGAAAGTGAATATGACAGTGAAGAAGAAGTTGTGAATAGTGTTGTATTAGTTACTTTATATAGCAAAGTCTAGTTGCTTACTTAACAGCAACCAAGAAAGAAGTAACCGAGGACAAAAACGTGAGTAAATCAGAAAATTTCAGAAAAAACGCAGACGAATCAACTCAAAACTCAATTTCAGATTATGACAGTGATAACAATACTTCAAATGATAAAAAGGAAGAATCGAAGGTTTGTAACTACATGTCATTTTTGTGGAGTAATCGGGCACATAAGACCGAAATCTTACAAGTTGTTACAAATGATATTTCAAATGAGTCAAAAATGAAAATCGAGACACTCTCAATTAAATTTCCAGCAGCAACCCATGTTATCAAAGCACTCTTAGGTTAAAAAGGGTAAAGTACAAGCACAAAGACATAGTGAAGGAAAAACAAGAAATTGTCCAGATTCACAGTTAGTTATTGTTTTTGAAGACACTGTTTAGACTAAGAATAAGTTAGTTACTTCAGATGAAGAAATCAACCAGACAGTTGATAATCGAGATAATGTGACGAGGAATAAGCCCACGTTTGAATTTTTTCAAGGGGCACAGGGATTGTGGGCTTTACATTTTTTAAGTATAGTTTGATGTTATTTATAAATAAAAAAAAAGAGGTTTAAAGGAGTTATCGTTTAGGCTTTCTGAGTTTTTATTTATGGGTTTTCTAAGGTTTAGTTGATTGATGTGTACATGAGGTTATACTTGATGATGGGGTTTATGAATTTGATCAGTCTTATGAAGATGAAATCGAAGTGCACAATGATATATTGGCATATGTATTAACTGGTAGTAAATTTTTATCTTGTCTTTCTGTTATTGCACTACGTGCTTACGATTCTTCCGCTACATCTAGTATTGATTTTTATGCTTCTTTATCCGCTAAGATTGATCGTAATGAAGACATTCTTCATTTTGGTATTGTTTTGTTCCAAGGGGGAGACATCAGATTATTTTTGGTGACTGTTTAATTCAGGGGGAGATTTTAAGGTATCTCCATAACTATTAATTTTGCTTTTTGACATCTTTTTGTCCCAAGGAGGAGAAATTTGGATGATTGGATAATTGTTCATTATTGTTTCTTTAGATGTTTCTTGAATTTGAAGAACATAATAGATGTTCTTTAGAACTTGATGTTAGATTGAGGAGGACTATTGTGACTTCAACACTTATATATATTCAATTATGTGATTCAAGGAAAGTTTCTTATTTGTGACAAAAATGTCAAAAAGGCGAGGATTATTAAGATATTTATTATGTCTTATTATTTAATTTTGGCATTTTTGATTATTGAGTCTTCAAGATAATGTCTAAAAATCCAAATCAAGATATGGTGTAAATAAGTAACACTCGTTATTTGAGTTGGACTTTGGTATAAGAATTGTAGTGAAATTAGAAATCTATCTCTAATTGCAGTTCAAGTGGATTATGTCAGATTATGGATAGATATCATGTGGCTTTTCCGCTGTGGCAATGAAGGCTTGCGTAAGAAGGCTTACGTGAGTGATTTTTTGTTGGAGTCTTGGCATTGGTTGATTGGTTGTGGGATGGATATTGTAAGATAGCTAGAGTGGTTGTTACATGAAGAAATTCCATGTCATAGTTTCACTGTGAGTGTGTGTGTGTGACTCTAACTTTGGGACTTCCCGTGTGTGTGATTGAAAGTTTCAACTCCTTGCGTGTGTGATCTACCTTCTAGACTCCTTGGTGAAGTGGGAAAATAAAAGGTTTGATGGGTCTTCAGTAAATTATGGAAAACATGTTGAAGGGTGTATGTGTGTATCTGCACCTTTCTGCCAAGGTTTCACGATGTTGTAGCTGGGTTTATTGTTGATCATGCCTGTGGTTTTCTCCAATGGCTGAATGACTTTTGAGGGCTATCTTGGATAATCTTTTGCAGCCAAGTTTACGTTAATTTACCATATATTGCTGTTGTGTTTTCTATTCTTGCGTGATTTTTGTGAGTTGTCTTAGTTGTTGATTAAGGAGTCTGAGCAGCTGATTTTTACGGGGTTTTGCTAATGTGTGCGTGAATCTTTGGTGATTGTTTTTATTATCGATGAAGTGGTAATTCTAGGTTGTTGTTTGTGAGTAATTATGTGTGAAAATTTCTAGTAGTTGTCATGAATTTTGCAGCTCCATTGTTCATAGCGTTTCAGTGCGGAAACGTTTATGCTTGTTGGTGATTTTTCTGCTGCTTTGTGTGAGGTGTTCCAGTGATAATATCGAAAGACTACAACAACGCT
Organism: Erythroxylum mucronatum; assembly: GCA_027563825.1. Classification (NCBI taxonomy): domain Eukaryota; kingdom Viridiplantae; phylum Streptophyta; class Magnoliopsida; order Malpighiales; family Erythroxylaceae; genus Erythroxylum; species Erythroxylum mucronatum. Next base: position 2,408,360 of record JAOSBP010000005.1, read on the forward strand.
CTTGGTAGACAACTTTTTGTTCTTTCGTTGATGAAGGTACATTGTTAGGAAGTTGTTTTTCTTTCTCAAGTCATCATCATCATACCCTGAAGTTCCGCAATGAAGCAGAGTCTGGAGGGCCTAATAGCACGCAGTCTTACCCCTAAATTGTAGAGAGACTATTTCCAGTAAACTCACATGCGGATGTTACAAGATAATAGTGATGCAGGTCAAAAGCGTAAATACTTAAAAACAGACAATATATAAATACCAGGAATATAAAATCAGTAAAGGAAAAACTAAATAAATAAATAATAATAATAATAATAATTAAAAAAACAAAGTGTGATAATAAAGAAATGTCAAGTAGGGGCTTATACGCAGAGTTCTTACGAGACCTTGTTAGGACAACAAAGGTCTTACCATACTTGTTAGGACGCTCGATACAACGGAGTTGTCATCGATGCCAGAGAGTTTACTGTTTACGGGTCGCATCATTGTCTGCAACCCTCCACCGCATAGAAGAAAACACGACCATGGGGACACAAAGTAACGACACTGATGAAAATGATATCTTTACAGTGAAGTCATGGACAGTTTTTAGGTGGTAACTCTATCTAACCCAGAAGCTAGATCTTTATATCTTCCTCTTAGTCTCTATGCTAAATGATTAAATATTAAAAAGTACATGGAAAGGAAAAACCTGGGCTTGTAGGAAGATACTCGGCGTATCCAATGAACAAACGAAACACCAAAGATCTTGAGATTTTAGAGATATTAGTGGCAAGGTTTATTAGCGCCAAGGCGACTTGCAATGGCAGTGGATGGAGCAACAATGGTTTCATGACTCATTTCTCTAAATGATTCCAGGTGATCCAGATCAACTCCAACTCCCATCCATCAAGATTCACCACCCTCCTTGCCACGCCACGCCACGCCACCCTCATCCCGCTGCCGCCACTCCTACTCCACTGCTAGCGCCCGCCGCAAGATAGGCGTCGCCGTCGACCTCACCGACGAGAGTGCCTACGTCGTCCACCACTACATACGCCCAGGCGACGCCGTCATTCTTCTCCATGTCAACCCCACATCTATCCTTTTCGGCGTTGATTGGGGTCCACTGCCCCAGCCGCCAACCACCCACGACCAGACCCCGAATTCAAAAACAACGAAGAAAGCAATAAACCTAGAAACTAGACCTGACTTTGAGTTGATTCTTAAGTGTTTGTAAAATTGCGTCCAAGAATCAACGAACTGACTTCTCCACTAAACAGGGGAAAAAAGAAAAAAAATAGAAGCTAAAGAAAGAAGATGATGAAACACTGCTGACAACCCAACTCAAACAGCAAAGCTTGAAACCAAAATAAGATATCTTGCAAAGATAACGACATAGAGTAAAGGATATGTAAGGGGCAAAAAGATACAGTGAAACAGTCAAACTTTCCTTGCTTGTTGAGGAGGAGTGGTGTTTGCCGACCTCATTGAGCGGCGAGCACTGAACGACGCCAGGCTACAGCTGGACTCGTAATTAAAGTCTTCATATCATGTAATTGATGACTTGAATGTTGAATTTTGTTTAATCACTTGAATTATTTATTTAGTGTTCTTTCATTATAAGATTGTTGAGAAAAATCCTCTGTTGAGATTAGTACAAGACAGTCGTACTATTAGGTGTGAAATTCTTTCACGGGTAATGAGGACAAGGAATAGTGTCAAGGGTTGAGTGGTGTCGGCTCAGTAAAGCCTTATATAAAACTATTGTCGTTAGAGAAATAATTAAGCTGGGTGAAGACCCCGCAAACATAAGTAAGATATGTTAAACTGTGTTACCAAATTTCGTTGTTTATTTATATTTGTGCGTTTAATTTTTCTAATTTTTGATTGTGCTAGAAACGACTGCGGTAAATCGAAGATTTTTGCGAAACTACTACACCCAGCAATTTTTCAGATCCAATTATTCTTCAAGCTAAGCCTAACTCAACATCTAATCAATTGAACATGGTTTATTGAATCTGGGCATTATTGGACTGAGGAAAAAAAATATAAACTCTAATTGTAAGGTATGAAACTTGAGTTTCCCATTAAATACAACGAGGACTTGTTAATGTACAAGTTTTATAAGTGTAGTTGGCATTTTTCATATCTAAAGCATCTGTCATCTGCCGCTTTGCAATCACCAAGTACTATAAATTAATCACTACACGTCAAAGCAATGTTATGCCCACTCTTACCAATAATACATCAAGAAACCTTGGAAAGAAAAGAAGCACGGGGTCTGAAGGTCATCATCTTAGTGTTCCAATCATAGATTTCTCCAAGTCAAGCCTCAATCCTGGAACTCCAGAATGGGACGTGATCAAATCTCAAGTTCTCAAAGCTGGCGAAGATTATGGTTGCTTCTTAGC
>JAOSBP010000005.1:2416754-2433703 GCA_027563825.1 Erythroxylum mucronatum
AGAGGATTAAGATTTAAATATTCAACTAACATTAGACCATTATAAAACGAATTAAAGATTGAATAAAATTAAAAAATAGAAATAAGAGATTGTTAAATAAAAATAAATTAATTTATATTTATAAGAACTTATAAATTTATGAAAAATAACGATTAAATAATAAATTGATTAATTTTTAATAACAAAAGTTTTTAAAATAAATCAAATCTAAAAGTTAAAAACTGAACTAATAAATTGATCGACTTAGAGTTTTTACGATTGGACCAGTCGAACCGATTAAATTTTTTAATCATTAGTTTCACTACAAGAAAAAAGGGGTTACCGATGGAATGTGTCAGTTTTTCGTTGGTAAGCTAAGTTAGCGATGGAATTTACCGACAGAGCAAGTCGTCAGAGAAACGACAGTAGGTAATAATTAGCGACGAAGTACAAATTTTCGTCGCTATTTTACTGACGGATATTTTATGTTTCGTCGCTATATTTAGCGACAATAATTTTGTGATGTCGGTAAATTTAGCGACGGAATGTTTGTTTCGATCGGTAGCTGGCTCCCTTAAAAATCCATTACTTAAAAATCTTTCTTACGCACAATATGCCGACGACTTACTACTGTGAATCGTAGGTGCCGTAGAGCTTTTCATAGAAATACAAAAGCTTCTCACCCAATTCCTAAAAATTGAACATTAGCAATGTTTATCAACAATTTTAAATACAATTTTATACTTTTTGCAAATGAACATTAGCAATATTTATCAACAATTTTAAATACAATGCTATACTTTTTTCATTTAAGGCCGGTTGTGCAACTTGGTCCCCAGAACTAAGTCTTCATCTGAAAATTCTATAGACCAATATTTATCAACAATTTTAAATACAATTCTATAATTTTTGCATTCTACACTTTTTGCATTTTGCAAAAAGTATAGAATTGTATGTAAAATTGTTGATAATTTTAAACACAATTCTATACTTTTTGCAAAACTAACCATACCAATGGAACTTAGTTATCCGTCAGTAAATTCATTACATTTTAAGGACGGATTTTGGTGTTCCGTCTACTGATACTTTTTTTTAAATTTTCCTTGCATTTTAATTTTTTTTTGATAATCTTATGATTGATGTATAATTTATACAGTTATCAGTTATTAGTTATCTGTTGATAATAATTAATTTGTTAAAACAAAAAGTTGATTGATGATATAAAATAAAAATTATCTTAATTGATAATAAAAAATTGTTTTGTACAACAATAAGTATTTAATTCATACAAAATGACTACAATTACGTTATTCATTTGATGAATGCAGATGCTTTGAATGTTGCAATGAGGTGCTGCCCTTCCCTTTCATTGGTTAGTTGGATTAAATTTATGATTTATAGCTTTGCCATTACTACATAATTATATCCTGCCAAATTTATAACCATTTGAATCAACAACCAAAATTTTAGTTAAGTATAGATAGATTTTCACATCAACAACCAAAATTTTAGTTAAGTATAGATTTTCACTAGTAGGGTAACCTAATAGTTTTTAATATTTTAAAATATTTGGTAGCACTTCACTCTAAGGTATAACCTGAGCCTTCGTTACGTGCTTAGGATCAAACGTAAACGTGAATAGACCAAAAAAACATGAACAATACCTATTTTGCTTTCCTTGATTTTGAGCAAGTTTTTTGAAGCCAAAACGATTGTGTTTCCTCAACGACCTTTATAAAAGTCGATCATCGGAATGTCGCTAATGTCTTTCCACAACTTTCTTAACACATGAACCTCTTGATGGGTCAGAAAATTCGAATATTCATGATTTGCTTAAACAGACGCATGAGACCTTAACCTTATATATATAGCATTAATATCGAGCTTTCCCATCATAGACTTAATATAGGTGCGACTCACACTGATTAGGGCCATTTTTTCGCTGAACTTCAACCCATTAGACCAGATCCTTTATCGAGTTACTTTATTATCTTTAGCCGAATTAAATTCAATTTGCGTAATCATAAATTTATTAAAACAAAAAAATCATAATTAATTATTGTCCAATATTATTAGAAAATTACTAACATTCACATGTTGTGGTGGCATATAATTAACGGTTATCAAAATTGACGTAAACTACAGCTTCTCTCATATATACTAAAACTTACAAATTTTCAGATTAAAATAGTCTTAAAATAACTAACTTCCGGATCAACTGATTTGGCATCATAACAGGGACGGGCGGTATTCGGTTAAATCGGGGTATCAACTTGCTTAAGGATAATGGTAACTTTCTAGTGGGTAAACCTTGGAATCATTTGTGGAGTTTGCCCATCTCTCCGAAGGTTAAAGATTTCATATGGCGGTGTCTCCGGGGATTTATACCATGTAAAGCTCGACTGCTGAGAACGGGAGTTACGCTGGTTCCTGTATGTGACGCCTATGGTAACGAGGAAGATTTGTCTCATGTGCTTCTGGAATGTAATATCGCAAAAGATATAGTTGGAGGTTGGCAAACTTGCATGTTGTGAGTCAGGGGATTGATGACGTGCTTAGGCATATTATAGATACCACGTCGATATCCACGTTAACTCGGGTGTTAACTCTCCTTTGGAGCATTTGGTATCATCGTAATCTCCGGGTCTGGCAAGGTAAGAGTGTTTCTCCCAACATGATTGTTAGTTTTGCTGGAAATTTTCTTGAATCTTGGCAGGGTGCACGACGTTGTTTTGAGAGGGTTAATGCCATAGATAGGTCGCATCCTAGTATACTAGGCTAGAGTAAACCACCAGACGGCACTCTTAAATGCAATGTTGATGCGGCCATTTTCAAAGAACAGAAAGTAACAAGTTTTGGTACTTCGTAACTCAAGGGGTTGTTTTGTTGCCGCTTGTTCGGGCCATTCCGCGTCTTTGTTAGATCTAGTTATTGCAGAATTGATGTCGATAAGAGAGGCACTTTCGTGGTTGAAAAACAAACACATCGACAATGTTATAGTGGAATCGGACTGTTTATAGGCGGTTCAAGCAATCACATCGATTTCTTTTAATGCTTCGGAGATTGGAATGTTGGCTTTTGATTGCCATACGCTTCAGCAACACTTCCTCCATTTGTCTTTCCAATGGATGCGTCGGATTGCCAATAAGGCGGCTCATTCCCTAGCGATGGTAGCCTTATTACATGCAAACCTCCATCAATGGGATACTATCCCTTCTTGTTTAAGTGCTATTTTACGTTTCGAACAATCTGTTTGTGATGAATTTGATAGGGAAGGGCTCGCAGGATCTGGGTGTAATGGGTAAGCCTGTTGGCTTGGGTTAGTTCTTTGCCTTTCTTTATCGTTGATATTCTTGTTATTTCGTCAATAAAAAAAAACTTCAAATATAATGTTTTCATTTAATTCATTATAATTCTGTCATCATTTATATTAATTTAAAAAAAACACAATTAAACTTATAAAAAATGTGTTATATGCTCTCTTTGTGTATATAAAAGAGATTTAAACTTTGATATTTACTTTTATTTAAAAATAAAGAACTAATAATTTCATTCTCAGTTTATAAGTGAATATCTATTAATAAAAAAATAAAAAGAAACTTTAATCATAAAGATAATGATCTTAAACGTTTTGTATAGAACATAAATAATTATTTATTAAGCTCTCATTCAAGCCCACTTCCCCACTTTCTTAACAAGATTGTCAAAGAAATCCATATATCATGCAGAATTTAATACTGATGCATGTGCATATTAATATATTATAGTTAATTATTTAAATAAATCACAGAACTTCCTTCTTATTTGAATGCTCCAATAAATTGAAATAAATGTTACAGTTGGCTAAATATTTATATATATTTTACATAAAAAACTCAATGGAATCAATGAATTTTATGATTATTTTAAACGCGAATCTCAAGAAATGTCAACTATATCAGCTAACCTGTCTGCAGCACTAAATGAATTCTTATCAAAGAAAAGTAAGTGAATCCTTACCTGAAAATTCATGGCTTCTACAGAGCAAACCAAAATTCCCATCATAGACTTATGCAATCATGATTTGAAGCCTGGAACGAGCACTTGGTTTACCACAAGCAAACAAGTTTGCAATGCACTTGAAGAGGTTGGATGTTTTCAGGTACAGTTCAGCAAACCCACATTGCAACTTCACAGAGAAGTGTTTCAGGTGATAGAGAAGCTCTATGATCTCCCTCCCGAGAACAGAAGGAGGAGCCTGAGCGACAAGAGCTTCCGTGGGTATTTCTCAGCTAGCCCTGTTCACGAAAGCATTGGCGTTGACAACCCCACCATTCTTGAAGATGTTGAGAAGTTCACCAACTTCATGTGGCCTGATCATGGAAACGCTTCTTTTTGGTAAGTGACTAAGTTCCTGTTTTCTTTCAATATACCGAGTACTTTAATATTCATGGTTTTAGGAGTTCTTTGTTTTGCTTGTTTGATAAGTGAAACTGCTAACGAGATCTCCAAGATCATGGAAGAAATAAATAAAATGGTGTTGAAAATGGTTTTTCAATACTATGGAGTGGAGGATAAGAACTACGAGGCTCAGATAAAGTCGACAGAATATGCCCTGAGACTGTCCAAGTACCAAGAACATGAGCAGAAGAGTGAAGATATGGCTCTGGGAATCCACACAGACAAGACATTCTCGACCATACTTCATCAAGGTGACGTTAAGGGCTTGCAGGTGCAAACAAAGGATGGGGACTGGGTAGACTATGATCCTCCTTCACACACATCCTTCTTATACATTGCTGGTCAAGCATTTAAGGTACATATTCCATGTCTTCTACATCCAAATCCTAATAGTAATTAGATTAGACTTGGCAAAATAATCCTATAATCTCGAAATTAATAGATAAAATTTATTTTAATAGACTTTTTGATTGATAAAGAAACTTTAAATTTAATAACAATTTGATTCAAATTAGTTAAAATTTAGATCAAACTTGAACTTTAATCCAAAATTTGTTGTAATTTGAAATTTTCAAGTCAACTTTGACATGCAACAACCATTCTTTGCACCTAATAAAGGTAACACTTGTGATGTTTGATGGAGTAAAATCTTAAATTTGGTCCAAGTTCTTTTGAAGCGAAGTTGACATACTCTTGAGGTTGAAGAAAAAAGAGATATCTATGAATGTTTGAAATTCTCATATGTAATCGGAATTGTGACCAAAACACCTTATTCTCATAACTGCAGAGATAGTTTGCTATAACTTGTAGTTTAGAACATTTATACACATCAAAACTACGTATCATCAACACTGTGAAATGTAACTGGATTCTAACATTTTAGTACTTTGTTTTTTAGGTATGGAGTAACGCCAGAATAAAACCTTGTGTTCATCGGGTATTCACAAGTGGGGAAAGGGTCAGATACTCACTTGGGCTCTTTGGTTTCAACAATGGAGTCATATGCACACCAGGTGAACTAGTCGATGAGAAACATCCTTTACGATATAAGCCATTGGATCATCCAGAGTACCTCAAACAAGTTGTAATAAATGCAGCCCGCCTCATTGATTATCACGTTGAAGCATATTGTGGTATTTGAGATTTTATTCTCGACTTCCCTAGAATTTCATTTGTTATAATAAAAAAGAAATCTGTATTATTAAAAATTTTAAGACAGATCCTATGTTAAATTTCTGTGAACTGTTTTTTATTACGTAATTGACTGTTGTGTATTAAATAATATTCATATAAATACTATTATGTGAGCAATAATCAATTATATGATAATTTATTTAACATAACTTCATAAATAACTAGTAGAAGATTTTAAAAAATTATAGTATTATAATATTGTTTTTTTAATTTTTAATCAATAAAATATATTTTAAAGTAACTGAAACCATAAAAGAAGTATGGGTTCTTTTACGTTTTAATATTATAACCTTAAGTCTTCATATGATCTTCTATGTCTTACGGCCGGTCTTTTGTCATCTTTTACATCGTTACAGTGATCATAATTTTATGAAACCATTTCTTTTTCAATAATATATATCAATTGTTAAGATATACATTAAGATATCTTAATTAGGTTATTTTGAACATTATTTATAATAAGCCATCTTTGGTTATTTGTGAAATTTCTTTATCAGGAGTATTTTACCTTATGTGAGATTCTTTAAAGGTAAGGCTTACTTGGGATAAAATTCTAGTCAAGATAGACTTTAATTGGAATAAAATTACCATATCTTAATTAATATAACATGTAGATTTTTTGTGATTTTTGGACTCTTCTTTGTAGCCTATTTCAATAATCATATCTATCTAAAACAACTGGATATTTTCAGTATTTTCATCTATATTGGATAGCTATATTTTCTCTACCTATTGTGTGAATTTTTGGAGCTGTATTGTTGCTATCCTTGACGAGGTGATCGTGCTATTAGGAGTGATTTATTTTCACGATTGTGAGGATGAGAGATAGTGTCAAGGATTGGGTGAGTCGGCTCTGCAATGCCTTAAGCAAATATATTGTTGTTCCTTGGTGAAAGTGATTAAGCTGGGTGAGGGCCCCGTAGATGTAGGTAAGGTGTGCCGTTACCAAATCTCGGGTGTTGATTTATTTATTTTGCGTTTAATTTTTTTTGTTTTCGTTTGTGCTAGAAAATTTACAGCTGCTAACACAGTTGCTTCATATCAAACAACCACAAGTACATCTCAAAGAAACTACGACTAAATTAAAAATTTTGCAAAACTACATTCTTTAGTTTTTTCAATTGATATTAAAGCGACGTTCACCGAATCCGAACTTGGTACGTCAAGTTGGTGCAGATTCGTATATCACAATTATGACTACAAGAAAAGACATCAATCACCAGGCTATCATTGTTTAATGGTTCAAATTATCGTGCTTGGAAATCAAGGATGAGAGTATTTATTCAAACACAAGGAATTAAAGTATGAAATTTGGTTTTAAATGGCTGGATACATCCAATGACGATTGATGAAAAGAATAAAGTGGTACCTAAAGATTCATCTGAATGAAAAAGGACTGAAGAAGATGAAGCACTTGATAACTCTCTAGCAATAAATGCAATTTTTAGTGCTGTAGATGATGGATGTTTCAGTATGATATTAGCCTGTGAACTGGAAAAAGAAGCATGAGACACTCTACAAACAATACCTGAGGGATCGAAATTTGTAATAGCTTCGAAACTTCAAATGTTGGTCGCTAGATTTGAATGAAGATGGATGAAAGCGAAACTATTGGAGACTTTTATGAGAAATTGTGTGACATTACAAACCAAGCACATCAACTTGGAAAGAAGTATTCGAATTTGAAACTCATCAAGAAGACATTGAGATTATTGTCACTAAGATTCATACCAAAAATTACTTCTATTGAAGAAGCCCATGATATAAATAAATTATCTTTGGATAAAGATTTTTTTTCAACTTTGAGACGAATTTGTTGAGAGATAAATGAGAGAAGAATAAAAGATTGGCACCGCAAGCCGAGGTTGGAAAAGTCGTGAATGACTTAGAAGATGAATCTGATGAGAATGAGGATATGGTGTCATTAACAAGAAATTTCAACAAGTGGTTAAAGAAGTTAAAGAAAGATAGACCTGAGTTTAAGCATAACGGTGGGAGCTCATCAAATAATAATTTCAAACAATAAGTTAAAACTCAAAAGGGTGAAAGAAAAGTGAAGAAAATTCAATGTTATGAATGTCAAGGCTTCAGACATGTGCAAGTAGAATGTGCTAACACTTTGAAGAAGAGAAAATGGAAGTCTTATATGAGCAATTGGAGTGAGAATGAATCTAAAAGTGAGTATGGTAGTGAAGAGGAATTTGTGAGTAATCATTCAACGTTAGTTGTGTTATACAACATAAATTCAGTTGCTTGCTTAACAATAACTAGAGAAGAAACTAACGAGAAAAACTTAGTTGAATTAGTCCAAAATTTCAGAAAAACACGGATGAATCAGTCTAAAATTTTATTTCAGATTATGACAGTGATGACTATGATTCAGAGTACAAAAAGGAGGATATTTGCAAAGCTTAAAACGTGTAAGAAGAAAGAGAACCTAAAGAAGGAAAATTCTATCATGAAGAATATCATTCACAATCTTGAGAAGAAGTTGTTATCTACTGTCTCTGATACCATGTTAGAAGGTGCCTAATTCACCCCCAAAAGCTAGCTCAAGAGGAGGAGGTTTACTTACTATTATAAATTGTTAAATGCTTCTATACTTGTCCGATGTGGGATTCCTGACATCAACAATAGATGAGCTTTATGAAACAAGGTTTAAACTGGTCAATACCGAAAAAGGTATAAGCATGTTAAATGGAGGTATCGAAAAACTAGAATAATTGTTGGAAATTGGTAAGATCAAAGGAGACCTTCAAGGTGTTGGTTACAAAGGTGAATGTTCTAAGTTGAATAAAGAGCAAAATGGTGAAGCTAGATTTGTCAAAGAAGTAAGATCAAGCAAGGGGAAATACCAAAACGAAGCAAAAATTTCGTGCCTACATGTCACTTTTGTGGTTAGGGTTACATAAGGTCAAATTGCTACAAGATGTTACAAATGTTATTTCAAATGGCTCAGAAAAACCAACAATCTTTAAAGAATTTTCATCAGCAGCTAACATTACCAAAGCAAACTTGGGCTAGAAAAAATCAACTTTATACATCAGAATAGACACACAAGGAAGTTAATATCAGAAATTGTCCAGATCTACAGTTAATTATTACTGGATAAGAAATTGGTTAGACAGAGAACTAGTTAGTGCTTCGAAGGAAGAAACCAACTAGACAGTTGATGATAAAGATAATGTAACGGGGAGTAAGACCATGTTTGAATTTCTTCGAGAGGCACAAAGACTGTGTGCTTTACATTTTTGAAGTATATTGATGTGGTTTATTAAAAAAAAGCAAAAAGGGGTTTGAAGGAGTTAATGTCTAGGCTTTTTGATTTTTTGACTTATAGGTTTTCTAAGGTTTAGGTGATTGGTATGTATTTGGTTTTTCTTTATTTGTTGAATAGTATATTAGATGAGAAAATGAGGCTCTGCTTGATAATTTAAGAGTTTTTCTTTTGGATTTTAATTTACAGAGTCATGTCGAGAAAATATTGATACTTAGTTGGAGACCTGTAGGAAGATTTGGGTTTTTAAAGTTTTAGCTTAGTTTCTCTCCACACCGTGGGCTATATGAGTTTGGACAATATGCTTTCACTGGAAATTTGCTTATGAAATAGGATTTGCAGAAAATGCTTTATGTGTGAAGATCTTTGTTCACTTGCATGGCACTAGTACAAAATCAAGGGAACAATTTGATTGTCTTCTCAATGCTGGGATTTATTTCTTAAACGTTTGGAGTATGATTAATAAAGCACCAAAGATTATGAACCAAAGCCCAGAAATAATAATTGACAAGATATCATGGTTGGGAATGAGATGATAAGAGAACTTGCGATGACAGTCTTTAGTCTACCTGTGTTTTATAAGCAAAGGGACTTCTTGTTTTATCCTCCATAAGCTTATGGATTACCAATCTAGTTGCTTAGAATCTCATTATCATTTATGGAATCACTGATGTGGTTTGTCTTAACCTATTACACAATTGGTTTACTTTTGGAGGATTTATAATAGCCAAAAATGACATTATGTCTTAGACGCTATGGGGCTATTATATTTCTCTAATGATGTACGGACAAAATGACATTGTTATGAATGAATTTTTGGACAAAAGATGGAGTGCACCTAATCCAAATCCTAGGATTGATGCATTTACTATTGAAAAAGTGTTGTTGAAGTCAAGAGGCCGCTTTATTAATGATTATTGGTTTTGGATTTATATTAGAGCCCTTTTTGGTTTTTCTCTTTTATTCAACATATTATTCATTGTAGCCTCTGCCCTCTACTTGTTTGACTTTTCGTACTGATCATCATTGGCCACCTCATTTCCTTGGCAAGCAATAACAATGGGATACTCTCGCTTCAACAGGGTTTGTTCTTAATCATCCTATAAATTTAGCTGAGTATAAATAATTTAATTTGAATGCTTTGTTGATTGAAAGGAATTCGTTACATGCTTCTTTATTTCCATAACATTTTGATGCTGAGTTGGTGTGATAATTTTATTGTAATTTGGATAAAGGAGTGTTGAAAGATACAACTTTATGCTTTCGTATGGTTTATATAAGGGGGAGGTTGATTAAGTTTGATTCTGATTTGTTGAATTCTTTTTTGGGGTTCATAAATTTAATCAGTCATATGCGGATGACTTTGATGTGAGTAATGATATGAAGACATTCTTTTATTTTTGACATTTTTTTGTCCCGATGAAAAGAAATTTGGATGATTGGATAATTGTTTATTTGAGATTATTGTTTATTTTGATGTTTCTTAAACTTGATGTTATGTGAACTTGATGCTATTTGGAAATTGATGTTTGATTAAAGGGGAGTGTCTAATTATCTTCTTAAGGGGGAGCTCCTATATGTAACAAATAACGTCAAAAAGGGGAGAGATTGTTAAGATATATATTAAAATATTTTAATTATTTTATTTTGAACATTATTTGTAATTAGACATCTCTATATTATTTGTGGAATTTCTTTATAATGAGTATTATACCTTATGTGAGATTCTTTGAATATAAGGTTTACTTGGGATAAAATCCTAGTCAAGATAGGATTTAATTGAAATAAAATCATCATATCTTGATTAAATAAGATGCATATTTTTGGACTCTTCTTGATAGCCTATTTTGGTAATCATATCCATCTACGGTAGCTGGATATTTTTGATATTTTCATTTATATTGGACAGCTGTATTTTCTTTGCCTATTGCATGAATTTTTGGGGCTGTATTGTTGCTATTTTTGGGTGGAAAAACGATAAGCACATTGTAACTTGACAGCTGTATTTTTGTGCATCTTAGGTTATCTTTGGCAGCTGATTTTACTAATACTCTATCCACAATTGGTAGCTGTGGTTTCTCCTAGGTTGTGTGATTTTTTCATGTTGTCTTCATTGTTGGTTGTGTGTGAAAAAATTCCAGCAGTTTTCATGTGTTTTGCAACTTTATTGATTATAACGTTTCGGTAATGAAACGTTTGTTTGTTTAGTGATTTTTCTACTGCTGTGTGTGAGATGTTTCAGTGACAATATTAAAGGTTCACATAGATTTCTTTTTGGACAACTTCCCATTTTTTCATTGACAAACTTGCATTATTAGGGAAGTTGTTTTCTATCTTAAGTGTTATCGTTATTTATGTCTTTATTGTTTAAATCACTTGAGTTGTTTAATTCTTATATTTATTGTCAAACATTGTTGTGAAGATCCTCCGTTGAAGTTAAGATAATGTGGTTATACTACTGGAAGTGATTTACTTTCATGGGTTGTGAGGATGAAGGATAGTGCCAAAGGTTGAGTGAGTCGACTTTGTAATACCTTGAGTAAAACTATTGTTGTTCCTTGATGAAAGTGATTAAGCTGGGTCAAGGCCCCACAGACGTATACAAGGTGTACCGAACTGTGTTACCAAATCTAAGATGTTGATTTATTTATTTTGCGTTTAATTTTTCTATTTTCGTTTATACTATAAAATTTACAGTTGCTAACACAGTTGCTTCATGTCAAGCAACCACAGATACAGTTCAAAGCAACTGCGGTTGAATAAGAATTTTTGCGAAACTACTTCCTTCTGTTTTTTCATCAATGGTTTAAAAATCAGATTGGGAGTTAAACTAATAAGATAAAAGATTTAATATTTAAAATGTTTAACTGATATTAGACTGATATAAAATTGGTTAAAGATTGAATATAATTTAAAATTTTGAAATAAAATTAAATGAGACTGCCTTTAATTTAAAGTTTAAATAAAAAAAGATACTATTAAATAAAAATTAATTAGTTTATTTTATTTTATAAAAATCTACTAATTTATAAAAATTAACCAATTAATTAATTAACTGATTAATTTTTATTGTTAAGAGTTATTAAATAAATCGAATCAAAAAGTTAAAAACAAAATAAAAGTTGATCAGTTCTAAATTTTCACAATTCAACTACTCAAAACAATTCAGTTTTTTAATCATATATATATATATATATATATATCATGGAGGACGTGTATACCATGATTTAAAAAGTGGTAAAAGCCTGGCGAAATTATATTTATTTTTAAATATATCTTCTTAAAACAAACAAAATCCTATGATTAATCATCGATATAAAATAGGATAGTTAGTATTTTTATATTTGTGTTCCGCTATTCGTCAACCTTTAGCAACATCAAAAGCCAATGGTTGGAGCGCAAGAGTTACTATTTATGTGGGGAAAAATTAGATTAAAATTCAAGTAAACTCATTCACATCTAAAATTCAAGTAAATTCTTATAACAACTGGAATATTTAACTTTAAGGCCTTATATTATAGGTTACTTCCACTCCAAATTACATACCTTGACACTAATTTTGATAGGAAGAAATTAAATGAAAATTCAAAAAACCTTTAATTCTCAAGTAAATTAAGTTTTTAAGAAAAACTCTTTCCGTTAGATTTCGATCAAAAATAACGATAAAACACACGTAATATGGATATAAAACATTGACTATTTAAATATTATTTATATAATAATTCAACTCAGTTCTTAAATTCGAATCGAACTAATTAAATCTCACTCAAACTAATAACTTATTATAAGTATATTTTATTATTAATCTTGTTAATAACATTTCAGTAATCTACGTTTGATGTTCACATTTCATATAATTTGTCATTATTTTTAACTCAAATATAAGGAAATAAATTTTTGTATAAAGCTAAAAATGAGAAGAAATCTTTTAATAATTTTAAACACCAGAAAGTCTTTTTGTGATTTTTGAAGTTATAAAAGGCATTTATATTTTGCACCCTTTTAACAAATAAATAAAAGATTTCTTTTGGGTCCCTTTCTTGATTCTAGTGATTTTATCTTGAACAATTATAAAACTCGGAGCTGCCACTCATTGTACGTACTACGTAGTCATAGAATAGAACATTATAATTTTGAGATTAAGATAATTCACCCAATAGAATAAAGCAATTAAAGAAGGTCCATAACCGTACATTAATAATGCTGGAGCAGTTGCAAGGACGAGTCCAATGACAACTATATGCGATTTTAATATTTTTCTTCTTAAGATAAGCAATAAATTGGTGATATCAGCAACATAAGAGAACAGACAAGTGAAAATACGAAAAGATCTTGAGGACCACATAGTTTCTGAATCATTTGAATATAGGCATGAACATGTTTTGATTGAGCTGATCATCAAATCATATATTTTTTCTAGATACAATCGCCATTGATTGCCTTCTGATTTCTTCTATAAATTCTGAACAATACCAACCAGAATTTCTGCAAGAAGATAGGATTAAAAAAAGAAAAGATTATTATCATATGGGGTCTGAGACAGCTCACAAAATTCCTGTTGTGGATTTGTCCGTGGAAAACCTGAAGCCTGGCACAAGTTGCTGGCGTTCTACATGCAATGATGTCAGGAAAGGACTTGAGGAATATGGAAGCCTGGAATTAGTTTACAGCAAACCTTCACTTGATTTCCACCCTCAAGTTCTTGGTTTACTAGAGGAATTGTTCAAGCTTCCTCAAGATATTAAAATGAAGAATGTGAACCCTAAGCCTGCTCATGGGTACATGGGTAAGATCTCCACCTTCCCTATCCATGAAGGTATGGGAATCGAGTATGCAACCAACAAAGAAGAATGCCAAAAGTTCACTACCCTTATGTGGCCTGATGGAAACGATCATTTCTGGTATGAAATTGGTGCTGTATTAGTATCAGAGCTCGCTTATTTTTTTCTGGGCATTTTTTAATTAAAAAAGTTTAGATCTTTATCGATCTAATTTGTTTTGGAATGTTCTGAATTAGTGAAACAGTTCACTCCTATGCTATGCTAGTAGCCGAGTTGCAGAAGCTGTTGGTGATGATGTTGCTTGAGAGCTACGGTTTAGAGAAGCACTATGAGTCTCACATCAATTCAACTACTTATCTCCTGCGCCTGTTGAAGTACAGAAGATCGCAAGGTGATACAAACCTTGGTTTCAAGGGTCATACGGACAAGAGCTTTATGTCCATTCTTCACCAAAACCATGTCAAGGGTTTGGAGATTAGAACACAGGATGGAGAGTGGATTCCATATCTGCCTTCCTCACACGCCTCTTTCGTAGTAGTAGTGGGAGATGTAGGCATGGTGAGAGTGGGAATTTGCTTGTTTCAAAACTAGTTTTTAAATTTTAATGATAATGCTTAGTACACTCTGATCCGATTCACTTCACTTGAATGCTACCAAAACAACATTCAAATTGAAGGAGATTGGTTTAAGTGGTGAAATTGAACTTAACACTCACTTTAACCTTGAAAATGAAGGTTGATAGGAATGAAAAGCCATTAAAAATCGCAAGTGTGAACACATGATTTCTAAATTATTACAGTCTTTGGTTGGTGCAGGCTTGGAGCAATGACAGAATAAAATCATGCTACCACAGAGTCATTGTGAACACAGAAGAAGTTAGATATGCAGTTGGGATGTTTTCATTCCTCACTGGGGAGATAATGGCACCAGAGGAGCTAATTGATGATGAGCATCCTGTGCAATACAAGCCATTTCAGCATCAAGGTCTTCTTGATTTCTATGTATCATGCAATGCTCAAAACAAAGGTGACAGCAACATGGTAAAAGCTTACTGCGGTGTTTAATCAAGACTTCTCTTTTATGGTCTTGGGAAGTGTATTAGTTTCATGTGTGGATGCTTATGTTATTGAAGACTATGCCCTAATTTTTATATTATGTTTAGTGTGTTTCAGCCGTGAATTCATAGATTATGCTTATTAAAGCTCATATAAAATTATTTAGTTTTTAAGCAGAGAAGCGAATCATTAATTAATTCAAAATTTTAATATATTAAATAAATTAAAAATTTAAAATATAGACTGCGAGTTATACTAAAATTATACATAATTATAATAATTGCGGATAATGCAATTATAAACAATACCATAGGCAATTGCATTTGCAATCCTCATTTTAAAACATTTGAACTCTACACAAATGATTTGACTAATAAAAGATGTTACAAATAAATTCTAGGGAATTTCCAAAAGTTGATCCAAATATAATCTATGGCTGCTTTGTGGCAGAGTACAGTAAACCTACCTGATCCAAGCATAGGCCCACCTCAGGCAACTGATCCAATGACTGACCCAAAAGATGATCCAGAAGCTCGGAAACCCACTAGACAGATCATGAAACCTGTCAAATTCAAAGATTATTGCATGTGATCAATATTTGCTAATAATTGTATTTTGGAATTTCTATTTTCATAGCTGTACGTTGGGATCACCAATGATAACAGAATTCAGATGTAAAGCATCTATATAGAAAAAGGGAGTCCAGATCTTCTGACCAAGATAACTCTGTCTAAAATCAAAACAGTGCCGTTTTTGTTAAAAATTAAAACGGACGCATAGTTCCTCTACTCTACTCGTCTTGGACAGTCAAGCCGTCAGTCGTCTTGGACAGCCAAGCTGTCAGTCGTCTTTCAAAACCAACCCATTTAGAGCGGCGTGTTTCTTTGGAGTAACTTTTGCACTTCTGAATTTTGGAGGCAATTTTTAATATTCAACTTCAACTATTCTGCTTCTTCTTATTATTATTATTAATTTTATATTTATATTTATTATTACAATATTCGTTATGATTATTAAATTCATTAATTATTTTAATTTCCATTATAATTAGTAATTTGCTTCGTACTATTATTAACTTTATTTTCTGATTAATTTAATTATTCTTATAATTTTTAATTATTATTATTATTTTCCGACTTGAGTATATATACTTATTAATATAAATTTTATTAATTTTTGACAAACTATTTATTATTAATATTAGTATTATTAAAAATGTTAATTATTATTCATAACATTATTAAATTTCTTATTATTATAAAGTGTATTTATTTAATTATTTATTGTTATTGTTATTATCATTATTGTTATTATTATCATGATTATGATTATTATGATTATATTAAGTGTATTTATTTATTTATTTATTTGTCAGTATTCTCAAATGACTTTATATAACAAAAATAAGCATATATTTTTATCCTTATTCGTATTAACCAAAAAATTAATAATAATAAGGAATTTAATGATATTATTTAATAGAATTAATTAGTTAATAAGTTAATAATAATAAGAATAATAGTAAGTGGAACTTATAATAATACCTAAAATAATTTCTAAAGTAACACACTATAAGGAAATTATAGTTATCATAATTTAAAACAATTAAATTAATAAGAACAATTAAAGAAACATAATGTTATTGTTATTATAATATAATTTATAATAATAATAACTATTATAAAATTAGAAATAATAATAATAATTCTTAAAATAATTAAAAAACAAATTATAAGGAAAAGTGATCTTGCGATCGCATGTCGCAATCGCGAGACTATCGATCCTCAAGCAATCTCGCAATCGCGAGATCGCCTTTCCTCCTCCCTTTTCCTTTTTTAAATTTATTTATTTTCATTATTATGATTATATTCCTTATCATTATTTAAGTTTGTTTGCTTTTATTTATTTTTATTAATAATATAAAATTCCTTCTTATGATTAATTTCCTTCTTATTAATTTAAATTATGAAAATCTTAATTATTTTATTAATGTGATTATTATGATTAGTTTTGTACTTTCATATATTACTTATTATGAATAAATGTAAAATTTGTATGAAAAATGTTTATTATTATTCATACATTATTCAATTCATTATTATTAGTAAGTGTATTTATTTATGTATTTATGTATTTATTTATGTTGTTATTATTATTATTATTATTATTATTACTACTACTACTACTACTACTACTACTACTACTACTACTACTACTACTACT
>JAOSBP010000005.1:2449954-2471704 GCA_027563825.1 Erythroxylum mucronatum
CTTTGGACTGTTTAGCTTTCAAGCGTTATTTCCTTCACTTGTCCTTCCAATGAATGCGCAGGATTGCCAATAGGGCGGCTCACTCTTTAGCTCGGGTAACCTTATTATATGCAAACTTTCATAGTTGGGAAACTTGTCCTCCTTGTCTAGGTCTTATTTTATTGTTAAATAACTCTGCTTGTAATCCATCTGATAGGGAAAGGCTTGTAGAATCTAGGTATATGGGGTAAGCCTGCTGGCTTGGGTTTAATTTTTAGCCTTCCGTTTTATGGGTTTTCTCGTCAAAAAAAAAATCTATAAGACATGCATTTATACCTATCTTTCGACTAATAAATATTACTGTAAAAAAATAAATAATAGAGTTTTAACCCAATCATCCCTCTAATATATTTTATCCTTTTTAAGTAATATGGTGGATGGAGAGAATTTCAACCGAAGATCAATCTTGTTGTATCTTGTGGGAAATTACTTCAACCGAAGATCAATCTTGTTTTAAAATATTAATATGACTTCTCCAAGACATTTCCCTTTATTAAAATATACATTTTCAATACAGTTGTCTTGTGATGATGGTCCTGTCATCCACCAATTTTATAGTGTTATAGTTCTTTCAATTTGTATTATTTTAAGGGGCCTCTTTTACAAACAGCAAACAATAGAATACTAAGGAACTGAAAACGATACAATTTTATTATTTCAATTTTAGTTTCATTTTTCAGGGCTATACGGACTCAAACCATAGACCTTCTCGATAAAACAGATCAAACTTATTATTATGAAAATGATTCAAACTGTTTCTTGTATTAGCGGATTTTTTGTATCAGTTAGTTTACCAAAAATTTTTTGACAGAAAAATCAGAAGATGGCTCCATGTGCTCTGAGTTATTAGTTGGATTCCAATCTGAGAGTACTACCAAAATTTTTCAAAGAAAGGGTATTTTGACGAAGGTCTGCTTTTGGCTTAGATCAACTTAAGTTAAAGTTAAATAAATGGAGTCTCCGTAATGTCGCTAAATTTTTTTTTTTCTTTTGTCACTACAATAAGGGATCGAAGGTTGAGGGTCCTTCGACTCTGTCTCTTCTTATGGACAGAGCAGTAATATTCCATCTGAATTATAAGGCAGATTGTTCTGTATGATGTTATTGTCTACGTTTAGCAATTAAATAACAACTTTAAATATATAAAATGATTATAAATAAGCAACGTACACCTACTCATGGTCCTTGGTGAATATTTCTGGGGACAAAGCAAAGTGGTGGTCCTAAAACCATATATTTATTTGAATGACAATATTTTTGTAATCTAAACCCTTATCTATTGAGAATTGATCATCTAACAGTATAAAGAGGCTGTGGCACAAAGTGTTTGAGCATACATTAACATTTCATTCCTTTATCATTCTCCCAAACAAAACAAGCACCGAAGTAATGGGCTCTTTGAACCCTCCTGCACTTCCAGCTGTAGACTTCTCTGAGCCAAACCTGAAGCCAGGCACTCAGGAGTGGGACTCGGTGAAATTCCAGGTTCGTAAAGCACTTGAAGAGTATGGCTGCTTCGAGGCCACATTCAACAAAATTCCTATAGACCTGAGAAAGGCCATTTTCAAAGGTCTGGAAGAGCTTTTTGACCTACCTTTACCCACAAAACTGCGAAACATTTCCAAAAAGCCTTTCCATGGCTATGTTGGCCAATACCCACAAGTGCCACTTTTCGAGAGCTTGGGAATTGACGATGCCAACATTCCTGAAAAGGTCGACAGTGTCACCAATCTCTTTTGGCCTGAAGGCAATCCAAGTTTCAGGTTTCTACCACTCCCTCTAATAAAAAATATTAATCCAAGTATTACCAATCAATAATCATTTCTGAATCTGCAGATACTACCTCTACAGGATTGCTTTAATCCTGATAAATTTTAGGTGTTTTAATACTCTATTATTAAGCCAAACTTCTATTGATAGGCATGCTAATCCTTGACAGTATTGCCTTAATAACAACCCGTAGAAATTTGTGTTACAAACTTGATTGAATTGAATTCAAATTTAGATTTAATTATTCAAATATGATTAAATTCAGTCTTGAATTTAGACTTGATAAAAAAGATAAAATTCTTTAAACTTGACTAATAAGAAAAAAGTAAATCGGATAAATTTAATATCAATATGTCAAATTATATTTTACCGAAATTAAACTTAAACTCAGGTCGATCAAATTCAAATATAAACTTTTTATTCATATTCAAATTTGACAATGAACCAAGTTCCATTTTCAGTTCGATTAGTTCTTTTTTGAAAAAAATAATTAGTTATTAGCTCTTTACTTCTTTTTGGCAGCACAACAATGCAATCCTTGGCAGAGCAGCTGTCGGAATTAGACCAAATAGTTAGGAGGATGATAGTTGAGAGCCTGGGACTTGACAAGCACTTGGAAGAACACATGAACTCTACAAACTACCTCCTCAGGGCTATGAAGTATAAAGGGCCTAAGACCACAGAGACTGAGGTGGGTCTGAACTCTCACACTGACAAGAACATAGTCACTATATTGTATCAGAATCAGGTCGTTGGGCTAGAGGTAGAAACCAAGAACGGTGAATGGATCACTGTGAAACCCTCAGAGGACTCTTTCATTATCATGATTGGAGACTCACTCTATGTAAGTTCGTTAATTTCATCAACTATAATTTGATAATCCCTTCTCTTGAACCAATTAAAAAAATTGATAGAAAGATAAAAATTAATTAGTTGAGAGAAAATATGAGTCATTTATACATCTTAATCATTCTTCTTCCTTATATACATTAGTATAAAAATTTAATAATCTGAAACTAAAGAAATTTGGGGATGTTGCAGTACATTATTGTATCTAATACATTATGATCTCCAATCTTATTCTGTAATGGATGGATTTAGCTAGGGTTGTATACCAAAAATATTCGTATGACAAGCAAAGATTTGTTGCCTACAGGCTTGGCTAAATGGTCGACTTCACTCTCCATATCATCGAGTGATGATGAGTGGAAATGAAGCAAGGTACTCTGTTGGATTATTTTCAGTCCCGAAAGCCGGCTACGTGATCAAGGCTCCAGAAGAACTGATTGATGAAGAACATCCCTTGCTCTTTAAACCTTTTGATCACTTTGAATTTCTCAGTTTCTACTACTCAGAGGAGGGTCAGAGAGTTCAATCTGCTCTCAAGGCTTACTGTGGTGTGTAAACTGTTCTCGTGAACAAATTGGCAACTTGTCCAAGGACTTATATCATGTTTTCGGTCGACGTAGTATCCTTTAGTCTATGCAAAACATATTGTGAATAATATGTCGAGTTTATATAAAATATAATAACTTTTATCCATTGATTGGATCTACATAATAATGTTCTTTTCTTATTCTTGTGTGTCACTTATCAATACGTCTTGTTTATAAAAATTAATGAACTAAAAATTAATCGACTCAACCAATGTTAATTAAAAATTAAATATTTAATTTATTCAACTATGTACAAAATCTCCTAAAACTCTTAATAGTTTTTTAAATCTTTAAAAACCATTCAAATGTAGTGAACCTTAATTACAATGAAAATGGGTCTCATTTTTAAATTTAAATTTGATCTGTTCTAAAAAATTCTAAATTTAAGCCATACCCATAAATCATTATTTTAACATTATAAAATATAATATTATATAAATATTAAAAATATTAATTATATAATTTTCAAATATATATTAAAATAAATAGTTATAAAGATTCACAATTTTAATAAGATCTAAAAACACAATATTATATAAATATTAATCAATATAAAATAAATATTAGACAATGATTCTAAGTTGATAGTTATAAATTATTTATAAATATTAAGTCTAGTTTAACTTTTTTATTTTCACATAATCTAAATTTGATTCTTAAACTTAATTTTTAAAATTAAATCCTTTTTGTTTTCCCTATTCTTAAAATATAAACTCTTTAATTTTAAAATTAATTGAGTCAATTTTTAGATATTTATCCCCAAAAAACGTTACCAATTTTGGAGTGATCTTTAAATGGGAAGGGGGGAAAAAAAAGCAAAGACAAAGAGCCTAGTAACATTTATTTCTTTCTTTTTCTAAAGTGTCGAACGCTTTTAAGAAATAGTGTATACCCTGTAGTATATATGTACTCTAAAGTTGGGGACTGAAATCCTTTGATGAGTTTCACTTTAAACATTTCTTGTCATTACCTTATCTTGTTTCCATTTTGGCTTTTCATGTGCCTTTTCCTTCTGTTATGCTCTATCTGAGGCTTTTAGATTCTGTTGTATCAAAGTAGGATCAGCTGTTCCCTGCCTTTTTTGAATTGTGATTATTTATAAGTCACTTTAACAATGATTCTGTTGTATATCCAGTTCAGTGATTGGAATTGTTAATCTTATCCTTACAAGGTGTTACACTAACCTTTTTTTTTCCAATTATAAGGTGAAATTCAAGTATTTTTTTTAGATATTCTGATGATTCACTTCTTCAAAACTAAACCATTCATGTCAATTTAATACAATGTAATGTGAAAATCGGAAAAAAATAAGTAGAAGAAAATTGAATATCTTTTTATCCATCACTAACAAAAGAGTGCTAAGTTTTTAAATAATTCTAAAAAGTATAATAGACAATAAATTAGAATCTCAGTAAAATAAAAATAAAATTTTAAAAATAGTAAAAATCTTTGATCCCTAAAATAGTAAAAAAAATTAGTTCAAACATTGATTTACAATGATGAAGTGGGTTATAACTCAATTAGAATAGATCAAATTAGTATTTTTACATATATTATAAGTCTGATAATTAAATACAAGAAAAATTATATCTGTTAAAATTAAATTATTTTTTAAGAATAAAAAATAAAATTTGTTTACAATTTTAAGATATTAAAGAAGTGTACAAATTTAAAAGTTTTAAATTTTATAAGCTTATTCTAGTAATTACAGGCTAAAAGTTGGCATGCTTTTCCTATATGTATGTTTTCTTTTTTCTGATATACATAATAGTAGTTGAAGCTTTTTTTTTTTTCTACTGCAGGATTGTCTCTTAAGGCTAATCCTTTTACTTTTAAAGTGACATGACCACATGATCAATTGTTGAACCACAATCTGGTAGATTTTGGCTTTAGATCTTTGAATCGCCAGGTGTTGTGTCAGGGGAGTAAATCAACGAAGGCAAACCAGATTTTTAGGAACAACGAATCTTGGATTGAGGTTCTTCACATTTAAAAAGAAAATGTTGATGACCTCATATTGGAAAAGTGCCTGACTCTTCCACCTTTTTGTTAATCTTCTTATCTCTACCAAGCATTTCTTGTTCTTTGTCTTCAATGGCTACCAAATCTCGAGCTTGAGACCTTTTTTTAACAGGCCATACCTAGCCAAGAAAGGCTATGTAACATTGGAGTTAACAGCATCCCTTCAACCTAAACATGTAATTCAACAAGATATAAAATGATTTTAAATTATTAGTTAATTAATTAATTTTTTAATAATTTATCTAATCAGTATTTAAAAAAATAATAATTACGAATTTATATTTTGTTTATACGAAATTAGAACTTTTATAAACATTGGGTTTATAAAAAATTATTGACATAACCAAAAGTCAAAATAAGAGGACATTGTGAGAGTTATTAATGTCCTAAGTTATATTTTTAATTATGAGTAATTAATGTCGTTTTATATTGACTTTTTCTAATTTTAATTTCAAGTTAAAAGGTATTCTTATTATTTCGACTAATAATTATACAATTTTTAAGTGCATTATGAAAAATTGAAAAAAAAAGCAATTAGATTATTATGATTATCAGAATTTCTTTTCTTTTTAGTATATAGAGATTGATTTTATACCGAGTAAATTATATATTTACATATGGTGAAATTCTCCTACTATTTTGTAGTTGACCTTAATTAGATCCTATACTAAATAGATATTAAGAAGGAAAAAAAAAGAGATGTCGACATTTTAAAAGGTAAATTAATATATCAGATGTGAATTAGAATTACAAGACTGGATTAAATTTCTGATATGTGAAACTAAATTTGAGATTGAAATGAAACAAAACTTGTGAAAATGAGTAGTATTCGCATTCACAGTAAAAGATACATCTCAAGTAATGTGATCCAAATCTCACCATGTCACATGTTTCTGTTCTGATACCCATCACAGGTTCAAAGAAATACAGACCAGTGAATGATTTCATTTACTACGCTTATAATAATAATAATAATAGCCATTGTCAGATGCTTCAAGCTCTTGAATAAATTATTTGAAAGATATGTACATTACTACATTTATGTGAAACGATTATCTTTTATATTTATTCATGATTGTAAACACATATGCTAAAGCTATTTCAGGGAAATTCATTATGTTATCCTCCTTTTCCTCCAAAAATTTTCAGTTCTGATCATGTCCAGTGCTTCTGTTGCATTAGAAAGGAACTAAAGTTGCACAGTTATTGTTGAATATGAATAACAGATCAACAAAAAATGGTGCAAATGGATTATTTATAGTCCCCACCACCAAAAGGCATGTTGCTCATCCGACTGAACTGGCCAATGTCAAGCAGCACATGGTTGCAGAGACAACCATCTTCTACATCTCAGAAACGTTAACTTAACAAACATAAGTGAAGCCACAGACTTGGTGTCGTTTACGATATGACACAAAAACAAACAGAGAGAGATAGTTCATAGTGGCAAACCGACATAGCTAGCTAGACAGCCTCGAGAAACATGGGGGATCTTGTCATTGTTGTTCGTTTCATCAACAATTATTGTGACCTCATATGCTTGTCTTTAGCAGGCCATAATGTATCCGGAGAATGATTCTGACTGGTTTCTTGAAGAACATGATGCATATTAAAAATGGTTCGGACCACATATTCATACTGTTCGAATAGGAAGGCAAGTCGAACAAATTATCTTAAGAACATAATCAATCTGTCTCTGAACATTGTTTTGATCCATTATTCCATACTTTACTTATCCTCGTTGATGTTGTCTTATCCATTGAAGGTATGACTAACATTTAGCTCTTTATTTATTTTTTATTTGGAGATTCGTCGACTTCAAGAATGGATCCAATGGTTCAACCATTGTCACCTTTGATGGATGTCTTATTCCTTGATCTTCCTTGGAGGGTAGATGTCGGTTCATATGTCCTTTCCTCGAATATTGAAATACCCATTTTTATCCATCTCTTATGCGATTATGTTCATTAAGAAAAAAAGAAATTAATCAAGACGAGAGATGCAACATAGAGCATTTGAATTGTTACCTTTTGTACATTTTCTTTTTTTGATTTACGTCAACATCTTGAGCACTCTTGCATACGAACACAAAAGATGCAATTATAACATGGGGTCATCGTCCACATATCATGACATGCCAAATACTCAAAATCTAGTGAAATAAAGAACAAAAGGACAAATTTTGAACTGCTGTGTCGAGAAACCATATGAGAAGATAAGATATTGCCTAACCAACTTGTACACTACTATGATCATTAACATCGACTGAGCCATTCTGAGAAGCACACGCCCTGACTCTTGATAGTGCTTTGTTAAAATGCTTGGCTTTAGTGCCAAGATACTCATTCCAAGTCACTGATCGGTATAGAGGAGGCTGACTGGGACCAACTAGTTTTGAGAGAGGTGAAATTTGGACATTTGAAGGGGGTCCATAGAGATAAGCAATGGAGAGCCGGGGCTTGGTTCGGTTCACAACAGCCCGATGGAGCACACTCGGGTACAACCCGTTTGATAGTATATGGAGAAGATCACCTATATTCACTACAAGCCCACCCGGGATTGGTGTGACTGTGACCCAACCTGTTCCTTCTCTAAGAACCTGCAATCCACTAGTGTTGTTTTGGTGTAGAATGGTGAGGAGCGTCGAGTCAGTGTGAGCAGCTAAACCCATGGCCTGGTCTGGCTCGGGACAAGCAGGATAGTGGTTCAGTTGAAGGGCTGCACATGGCTCGACCGATTCACCTTTTGGCCCAGCCCACTTCAGATCTTCCTTGGTTATGCTTAGCGAACCAAGCATTATCCACATAAGCTTCCCCGCTAGCTTTTGCATCTCTTTCTCGTATTCTTCAACCATTTGACTGCATATAAGGGGGGGAAAAAGGACAAGTCTCAGAAGAAAAAGTAGGCAACAAAGCAATGAAAATTGAAGATGACAATAGTGAAGATACTATTGTGGTCATTACACAAAGCAAACAGTGACAAGTGGGATTTTGGTTCATGATACTCTTAATCCGAATCTTCTTTTGTGGGTCCATAGTTTTCATTGATATCTTTGCTAATCGCATTAAAGAAAGCAAATGGGGTTTTAGTGTTCAATGAGATAAAGTTTCAAAAACATAAAAAGAGAGGAGGAATAAAAGAGAACTCGTGATTACGAACATGGAAAACCTTAAATATGATAAAGAGTTTTTCTACACGTGCATGAGCATATAGAAGTACCAGAATTTGGTGTAATCCTGAGGCCAAAGTTGGCGAAACTGCTCGAGTGGAGATCCAACTATGGTGAACCCTTCATACCACATAAGCTTAGAGAAAAAAGAAGAGATTCTCGCCAGACCGTACCCTGAAATACCGTCCGGTGATCTAGCTGCTTTGAGCTTTTGTTGACTAGGTAAAGAGAAAAGGGATTTGCAGGAACTTTCAATGCTGTCAAGTAAGCTACTAGTGACACCATGGTTTATGACTTGGAATACACCCCAAGTCTTGCATGCATGTCCTACATTCTCTAGAACATTGGGGTCTAAAAGATCGATGATGGGCACGGATTCATCGACAAAGGAGTCGCCGGCAGGTTGGTTCCCGGCGTCGTCGAGTTGAGTCCACTTGTAGGATTCAGGTAGCTCTTGCACAGTGGTGAAGTCAAGGTGCTTATGTTGAAGATGGAGAGGGTGGGCTCTAAAAGCGTCTGATAATCTTGAAGGCATAGTGAAAGTTGGAGAGAGAGGAGATTGACAGATTGACAGAGAGAATCTTTGTACTAGAAAGATGGAGGCAGACAGAGAGAAAGTGTTGTGTGTGTTCTTGTTAAAGAAAAAAAAAAAAGGATGAGTGACCCTGAATCTGCAGTTGATTTAGAGTAAGAAGCAGCTTAGCTCTGTAGGTGTGTACTTTACAAGGAAGAAACTGAAAAACATAGGATGAGAGCTATAGGAGTTGTCCTGAAAGGAGATTGCGAAGTGAAGTCTTGTGTTTGTGACTTGTGTGTGTCTATATATATATATAACTCCAACCCCTCTCGATTTTTGTGTGTATCTGCGACAATTTTATATATGGAAATTTAATTAATATATAATTATAGCCTTCTCGTTTGTGTGAATGTACAATAAATGCAGTATCTGTATACACAAAGCATTAAACTTTAAAACTTGAATATTTGAAAATGCTTTGAGAAATCATTCCAATAACTATGGAAGTAATTTTGAACTACACATAGATTTATTTTCTGGACCAACACTTTAAATTTTTGTTTCGAAACGCAATCTATATATGTTTCATGTTTGTTCCTCACATATGATAATTTTGAGCTCTTGTAGCTGGCCTGGGATTACTTCTCATGAAGGGTTGGTTAGCCAAAGAAGTGCATAGTTATGGAATCTCATAAATTCCCTCGTTTTCAGTGCCTTGCTAAGAGCAACCAACTTCTCAAATGTAATTCGCAAGCTATTTAGTGTCCTCAAATACATTAGGCTTTAATGAGATTATTAAACCTTCATTATCTTCTTTATATGGTTTAATTGCAAAGTATATATGTATTCATATGATGAAGACGTTCAACCACTTGAGGACACAGTAATTAACATCACTAGGTCGACACCTTACAAGAAAGATTGAGAAATATTTGTACTTGCTAAGATGGATCTTTCTAATTAAACAATGTTTATTAAAAACTTTATAATGGAAATTAATAAGACTTATGGTTGTAATTAGGACAAAGGAAAAGACAAAAAGAAAGATGAAAGGATAGGCAGAATCAAAGGTAAAGGCAAAGGGGTAAAATATGTTGGGAATTAAAGGTGCTTGTGTAGGTTAAGAAATGGTAGAAGTCATAGTTCAATTTCATGCATGCATGCATGCATACACATTGAACATGGATGATGAATAGCTAGGTTGATTATCATATGATGGTGATAATGGGAATGATGATGATATTATAATGGTATATTGGTGATTTAATTAGTGTATAGGAGTGTTGATGGAAGGAGACAAGAAGTGAAAGGAAAAGATTAGCGTGTATGATGTAATTGGACAAAGGAAAGAACAAAAAAGAGAAAGACCATCTTGTCCTTTTCAAACAATATAAACTGAAGAAATGAAGAGCGTCTCTAACATTGAAAGCCCTGAAAAGAAAAGGGTTGTATGAGAGAAAGTAGGGAAGGAAGAGAGATCCTATATCTCTCCCTCCCTCTCTCACCATGTGCCTTTGTCTTGTCCTTAAGCAGAAAAACATCCAAATCACCAATCCCTCCAATCTTGAGCCATCACCTTACCCTCTGTCTATCTTCACTACCAGACAATCCCCACCTTCAATTTCCCCATTCCAACACCAAATTTGACCACTTAATCCACTTGGCTTTTTGAAATTGTTGAACCCCAAGTTGTGATCTCTAGCACAACCTGTGGTGGCTAAGCCCCACAAGAGACCAACTTGTTTATAGCGTAAATAATCACATAGAAAGAGGACAAAGTGCTACGTAACATCTTTTAATTTGGGAACATATGGAAGGGTATAGATGTCTATCAAAACTAAATTTAGGAGTGGTCTCCTATGCCTTTCACTTGGTGTATATATTTGGTCACTTCCATGAAAAGTAGTAAAGTTTCTTTTGGTATTATGTGGTTAGATTTATGTTCCCTTGTCCTATGCTGGACCTAAGTTGGCTCCCAAAGCCATTACCACTTTTAACACTACTATCAACAAAACCTTTCTCAAGGGTTGTCCTCAAGCATCAGCATTGGGATCTTTGTGTTGTACATATATGTATACAATTATCTTATGCATCTATTCATTCATATCTAATTCCTTTTCATGTAAAATTTTATCATTTTGTTCCTTTCCTTGCTTTTTTTATTTATTTATGTGGTTGTCATAACATATGATAACCCAAAAACAAAATTTGTTTTGATGTTATATTTGGTGTGTGTTGCATTATATCCAATCCACGACATGAGCTTGTGAGATTGCACATATTGATACGGATAACCCCTTCAGCATGCATATGCACTTCACGTGGCACAAATGCCTTGGTTGAGTCAATCTTTACATTAAAAGATGATCTTTTACAAAATTTGTTATCCATACAATTACTAGTGACGCAACATTTTTCTAGGCTTGAGTTAGCTTTTTTTTAATCAATAAATGTCATTTTAAACTTATAAAAAACATAATTTAGCTAATATGGTATCTATTTTTTAAATGATTTTTTATTACTAGTAACAATATTTTTCTAGGTCTGTATGCTATCAATTTTTGAATTAATAAATGTCATTTTAAACCGATAAAAAAACATAATTTGGCTAAGATGGTATCAATTTTTCTTTTAAGATTTTTTATTATTAGTGACACAATATTTTTCTAGGCCTGTGTTAGCTTTTTTTGAACCAATAAATGTAATTTTAAATTTATAAAAACATAATTTAGCTAAGAGGGTATCTAATTTTCTTTTAAAATATTTAATAAAAATTTTTAGAGCAAAACCAAAATCTTTGTATTGTTAAAAAGGTGAACTTTACACCTCACCTTTAATTTCTTAACGTGTGAGAAACCTAGACCTAAGGCTAAGGGACTCGAAGAGCCAAACCAAAAAAGAGAAACGGGTTTTGCTACTTAGATACGACAAAACGTTTCTGGAGGCTTGCCTTAATAATTTGTCGCGGAGTTATCCTTTCAAGAGATATTTAATATTTTTTTCGGTCACTTATTATTAATTAAGTCTATCTTTTTCCTTTAATTATGAGATTAACAAAGTCATTTAGTTGAATTATGGAATTAACAAAGTCATTCCTACATAGCTTTCTTGACATTCTTGATCCTTAATATTGAAATTCTTTTTTGCAATTTAAAATACACAAAAATAATTTGGATTCAAGAAAACTTCGTAGTCGGCCAAGCAGGCACACACAATATCAAATACATAAATTTCATACTTGTTAATTACGGATTTCTATGAACTTAACAAAAGGAAAATTTAAAGTGTAGGGTTCTTCATATCACTAGGGTTTTACAGATAAATTAAATTAGAACAAAAAGGCAACACTAGTGCTGAAGATGAGACAAAAACACATAGATATCATAGATATGGCCTCGTGACACATAAATATTCTAACCCAAATTAGTTCATTAATTCAATTTTTTATTGATGTGGCTAGTGAAGGACTATTTAATTATTTATACCTCAAATTATTACTAAAATCTACTCCCTCCGATTCATAATAAGTGTCATTTTAGAAAAATGCACGCTTATTAAAAAAATTAATGAAATTATAAATATACCTTTATTAATTAGTATGTGAGAGAAATTGCATATTAAATTTCCTTGAAATTGTAATTTGTGTAATTAAGACGAGAGAGAAATTAAAGGTTAATTTTGGAAGTAAAATTATAAACATGCATATAAAGTCAAGAATAACACTTATTTTGAATAATTAAAATATATTTAAAACGACACTTATTATGAATCGAGGGAGTAATAATGTTTCTAATTGATGTTAGTGTTAATCCTCTTAGACACCTTGGAGTGAATTAATGTTGGGGACTAGAATCCAAACTTGGAGTTATCCGATCTTCTTCAATTTTCTAAATAGAGCTAATCATCATTGATTTAGAGAACGACCCATTAAAGTAAAGATGCTTTCGGTTTCGACCGTATTATATAGCATCGTTTTCAACCATAATTAACCTGCCTGTGATATGGATGCTGACCCTTTACTCTCTCTTTTTTTTCTTTTTGTTTTGGTTAGAATAAGCCTCCAAGACAATTTATGTGTGATTATATACATAATCCATCTACCAGAAACCTTCAACCAGAAAGATAATCAATAAGACAACGATGACTAATTTGTGTGATTTAACTTGTGATTATCTTCAAATAACGACTTAATTGCATTTGTCTTTTCAATTGGAAGAAAGGATACAAAGCTCATCGTCGCTTCCTGCAAAGAGGGCAAAACAAAAAACAAAAAACAATATTATCGGTAAACACCTGTACATAAGGTCACAGAATAGGACTAGCTAGCGAAGCCTAGCCGGCCTTTTGTACGTTTTTGGACATTGTTATTAAGTTCATATCCCAAAACTTATTATTTTTTTTGTCTTAAACCAAGGTATCTACCGGCAGATTTAGTAACTAATCCTCTCATTGATTTGTAGGCACCTCACAGAGTAGGACAACTGGCCCAAAGATTTAAGGCTGCTCTATACCTAAAGTTAATGATCGAACCCCTGACCTTTAGTTAAGGATAAATAAGTTCTTCCCACTCAACTACACCCTTTGGGTTAAAACCTATACTTTACCATCAGCCAAATGCTACAGCTTAAAAATTAGGACTTAAAAACTGATTAATTTTTTTCATAATAAAAAAATCTACAATCACTATCTTTTAAAATGTGTATTAGGAAAATTTTCGTATGTAAATAATTATATATAAATTATTTAATAAATTAATAGCTAAAAATAAGTGATAATTTAATTAAAACAATCAAATAGTAGTTCAATCAAGTAATCGAAATAGATTCTGAAACGTATAATTCAATCAATGCAATGAGAATCAGTATAATTCCCAGTTATTATCATTTGTTTATTATTTGTCTCTCCACCCAAAACAAGTTAAAAAAGTACCAGGAAAAGTCAGGTTCAGCCATGAAAGTAGACACCTGAGCTATCAAAATAGCGAGAATCAATGTACAAAATGGACGTGTCTTAATGTTCAACCGTCCGGGTGACTGAAGGTGAAATCAGATCAGGCGTACAATGTTAGAAAATTGTACTCATTACTCATTAGCCTATATTGTTGACTGACGTTACCTGAATTTAGTGACAACAGTTGATGTGATCTACTGTTCGGCATAAATTGACAAGAATTTTGAGAATGACATGATTTTCTTACAGGAATTGGGGCACGCTTCCCCACAGGTTGATTCAATCGCACTTACTGTGCTAAAAAAAACCAGTTTTTGCCAAAATTAAGTAACCAAAATAAATTCCTGTTAAGCCCTTCGTGATCATAATTTTGTTTGATAATTAGCTGATTGTATTAACTGTTAGTTGATTCTATCAGTTGTTAGTTAATAGCTGATTCTATCAATTAATTTAACTAGCTGATTGCATTAACTATTTATCATTTGATGTTTGATAAAATTAGTTGTTCAGTATTAACTATTAATGTGTAAAATAACTATTGAGAACATAACTATCAAAAATCATAAACAAAAGTGATTTGGAGCAGAATGTTACACCTATTATGAGTTTCTTGCTGTACTTTTGAGTGGGGAGAAACTTTGAATATGTTTATTGATAAAACCAAGCAAGGAAAATCCAATGAGTTGCTCGTTAAGAAAGTTTTTACTACCACTAATTATTGGATGTAAAGGGAATGTAATATGAGATTGTGAAAGGGTATTGAAACAGAAAAATATCAGCTAACAGGTATGATTTTTAATTGAGTTTAAGCTGGCAAGATATGATTATTAATTAAGTTCGAGCTGTCATAATTGCAAATTTCAAGCAATGTTATACTTATACCTTTTGTATATTTATCTTGTAGGTTATTTTTGGAGATTTGTTGAGAGATTTCGTGTACCATTGTAATATGGACTGTGTAGCTTTGCTATTTTTAATATAATTTTTTACTGTTCAAAAAACTTTTACCATAAATTAATATTGAAATTTTCTTTTATTGTTAATATTTTATATTATATTACCTTTTTTAATGCATATTTATTTATAATTTTGAAGTATTTTCATGTTGTATTATACATAGATTTATCAAAAATGTTTTTTATTAGATAAGGGTAATGTTATATATTATTGGATTTTTTAAAACGTTCCATTGTAGTTTTTGATTACAGAAAGCTCAACGAGAATACATATAGTATTATTGTTGTTATTATTATTATTGTTGATGATGACATAGTGTTAAATTTTGAAGGATGATTTGATTAATCCTTAAAAATAGTTGCAAAGAAGGATGGTAATTCATTTGTATGGTTTACCTTGTCGAACCTTCAAGTAAGTCCAATCATAAGTACATATACAATTTCTTGAATTTATTGTGACCATAAATGTAAGCTCAATCTGTCTTTATTTTTTTATAATTAAATCCCATTTATTTATTTTTCCACCGCAAGATCAAAATCATAGAAACTATATGATTTGTTAGAAAGGCCTAACTTACCCCCAAAAATTAATTTAAAAGGGAAAGGTTTTCACACTATTATAAATTCTTGAATGCCCTCATAGTTGTCCGATGTGGGATTCCTGACACACTTCCCTCAGTCCAGAGCAAGACTGAACATCTGATGGATATATTGGGCAAAGGGACATAACCAGGCACTACCCCAAACTATCGAGACAAATTGGCTCTGATATCATGTTAGAAAGGCCTAACTCACTCCCAAAAGTTAGCTCAAGAGGAGGAGAGTTGCATACTATTATAAATTATTGAATGTCCTCATAATTGTCCGATGTGGGATTCCTGACATAATTAAAAGATTTTAATTGGCCATTTTTATCTAATAATTCAAAAGTATATAAATTAATCTCTTGGACTTAGTAGGCAAATCTAGCACTTTTAGAGCTCCATCAATAATCAAGAAAAAAATAAAAATCAATAATCAGACTTGCGTGTTCATCTGTATCTTATAACAAACATGATAAAGTAGGAACATTATTCTTCATACATGTGTAAAGAAAATCAGGAGTGAGGAAATCGAGAAGGAAACCTAACCATACCTAATCTGTAAAATTTTATATTTTTAGCAAATATATTATATATGTCTTGAGATCAGATTAATCTGAAAATTCTAATTACCAACTGAATAATGTATATTTTATTGCCTTTCAACTACATAATCTAAAAATAACTACTATTTTATAATTTTATATTAAAAAATGATGACAAAATATACTTAATATGAATAGTACATATATAAACTAATTAACTGTTGTTAACATGACAATCAACTCAATTAAACTCAAACTAATTAAAATCAAATAAACTAATAAATTAAGATAATTATAATAAATTATTATTTTAAATTAAATTTAAATATTTGGGTAGGATTTAAAAACTTGATTGAGTCGTAATATCAACAGCAGTTTATTTATTTTATTCACCTAGCATTTTTGTAATTTTTAAAACAAATATAAAAAGGAAAAATTTTAAAAATTGCAAAAATAATATTTTAAAATCTTAGAGAATTTTTCAATTTTTTTTAGATCATAAGGAGAAGTATACACATATTAAGTTATTAATATGGGAAAGGAAACCCCAGCTAGATCCTCGACTAAGATATCAAAGCAACTCACAAGCGGGTTTCGATACCAATGGATATCGAGGTCTAAGGACTTGGCATGGTTTGCTAGCCAATTCACAGCTCGATTAGTCTCTTGGTAGGTATGCCTAGCTTTCACAATCTATTCGCGATTGAGTAATCGTTGGATCCCCAAAATTAAATTAGTGTGAGGTGGAAAAGATGTAGCTAAAACCGATAAACTGTTAAGGTATACGAGGAAATGGAAAGAGTAAAGGGAAGAAAATACTAAAAAGAGTAGTAATATTTATAGCGATTATCAAGGGAAACATATATATGTTTGATTAATTGTTATACAGTAGAGAATATGGAAGTATTCTAAAAGCTGTTTGTTCCCTTTTCGTAATGATCCAAATACCATTTGGCTAGGGGCACAGTCGCACAGATATACAGAAAAAGTAGCAGTCATCAATTGAAATATATAAATTTTATTAGTTTTTCATACTCAAAATAGCGGATATTTATTGAAAAAATTATATTTTTCGGCTGCTAGTTCCTTTTCGTAACCATCCAGATACTCAAATTTGGTTTATTGACCTCCATTCCATCAAGACACAGAAGCAGCAAAGTGTTGGAAATTTGCGGCAAGGATCGATGGGCACTACTTCTTTTGGATTCATTATATACCAATGATTGATCATGTAATGGCATGAATTGGACTGCCTCTTTTTTACACTCCAAATTCTTTTTATATATCCCACCAATCACATGTTACGTGCTGCAAAAGCTAGCAAATCAAATGGTTTTAACAACATAGAATAATAATACCAGACAAAGCGACTCATTCTTATCCTATATAATATTCTCTTTGCACGCATGTAAATGGTTCACCGTCCACTAAGTCTAAATGACACATATTACCTCACCTTCTCCTCTGTTGCTGCTGCTGCTAATCAACCATTCGTCCAGTAATGCTTATTTTGGCTCCTTCCTTAAAGTATGCTCTTTTTGATAATATGGTCACATGTGGATCTGCTTTTGTTTTATTGAGCTGATTTGGTTCGTGTGTTGGCAGGACTGCATGCACACATGATATGCAATAGAATATTGTTAACTGTGGAAACAAATAGTTACAGATCTTCATCTTTAGATTAGGCCAAATTCTATTGATGTCTTACCTTTTTCTTGTCCATAGGAAATAATCTAATAAGAATCAGATACCATCTTAATACATAGGAAACCAAATAGTTTAATCTGTTTGGAGATGTAGAAAATTTAACATTCATATTTTTAATATGGACAGAATGTAGAGTCCACTAATAAGAATTGAGCTTGGGTCAACCATTATCCAAATAACTAGAACTAGTTGTTTAGATAGTTGACCCTTACCACTTATAAACCCTTTAACATTTTCATGTCTAAGCAATATGACACACTCTAACACTCCCCCTCAAGTGTAACTGGGGTTGGACATTCAGTTGTCACTTGAAATATACACAGCGGTAACTGGACCGGGCCGCTGGGACTGGACATCCAGACAAACAATCAAGAAATTAAGAATCCGGGCCAAACTTGCTCTGATACCATATTGAATTTTTAATATGGGCAGAATGTAGAGTCTACTAACAAAAATTGGGCTTTGGTCAATCATTGTCCAAATAACTAGAACTAGTTGTTTGGATAGTTGACCCTTACTACTTATAAACCCTTTAACATTTTCATGTCTAAGCAATATGAGACACTCTAACATATAACAGAAATATGAAGTTATAAACTCATTAGTACATATAATCTTCTTTAATTGTCATTCTTAATCAATTTAAACATTTAAGGGCGAGGCCTGAAGCAACTAGTAAGGTTACTCATTTGTAAGCGATTGAGTTACGGAAATAATCCCTTTATAAAATATAAAGGGAAGGTTGCGTATAATTGATGTCCCTCCTCCGACCCTCACAAAACGAGGAGTCTTGTATATTGAGATTGTTATTGTTGAATCAATTTAAACATTTATATATTTTACAAATGAAATAAAAGATAAAAAATACAAGAAAACAATTTATTTATTTCTTGGAATTGGAAAATTATTGTAAGACAACACACCAAGAACTTAACGGTTAGTTTTGACATTTAGCACAAATATCCTAACAATGTTTATCAACACCTAAATGAATCTTTCAAAAAGGACAAATCATTTGAAATCCTGAAAGGTCAATATGTTTGAATTTCGGATCATACCCACAGTGCGGATTTCGGCACCTTGTCCTCATTGAATAATTGAGGAAACAGTGCAATTTCCCAAAACATGGAGTATGCAACTAAAGCATGCAAATGTGAAGAAACAGACATGCACGGCAATTAAACAACCAACCTGAAAAGAATAGACTAAATGTAATCACAGGAAAATTACAAGCAGACATTCATATACATTCGATTGAAAGCCATAGCTTATCTGAAAACCCTTGGAACGATCCTGTGGATCCTAGCTCGATCAGAAAGTTGTCAAAAGCATAAAAGGGCCCTTGCCTTTCGCTTCCTCCAATGAATAATTAACCATTGTTAAAACATAAATTTGCTCAATTCCATGTAGTCTTGCAGATTAAAAACAATTTCTAATGTTTTGGTTTTGTCCTTGATCTTGTGATCTTGAAAGGCAATGGGTTGTGGACCAGTTACTTTTGTCAGATGCATATCTATGTTTATGTATTTTTATTTCAGCCCACAATAGTGTAATATCACCGCTAAACGATCATGGTTAAGAGGAAAAAAGGCAAGTCTTGGCCTTTACTGTTGAGCATACAGTATATTGTTATGATTTTTTTAATGGTTCTAGAAACGTTATGTACATACTCTGTATAAGGCAAGAGATATGCATACGTACTCAGCGCGGCGAATCTAGGATTTTAGTCTTGGGGGAGCTGACGCCTATATATATGTATATATTCTGAAAATTTTTTATTCTGGAGAGACTGGCACCTATATATATATGTATATATTCTGAAAACTTTTTAGTCTTGAGGAGGCTATAGCCCCTGCTAGCCCTCCTGGACGTGCTACGTATAAGGCATGAGATATGCGATTGTAAGGAGAATAACATTTATTTTCAATATTTACTACGAATTTCATAATTATTAAATTCGTAGAGAAGTAGTAGAAAAAAAGTGATTGTAGAAAAAGTTTATACCTATATTACAAACTCCAAAAAGCTATGAAAATTATGAGAAATGTCTATACTTTATAAACAGACATCAAATATTAATATTAAACTCAAATGAGAGAAGAATTTGGTAAAAGAAACCTGAGTTCATGATCACTTTGTATAAACTTATGAGTTTATATATATATACATGCAACACATACTCTTCATTGTACACTTTCGTATTGATAGTGCTTGGACCACGAGCTAAGAATAATTATAAAAATTCTATCTTACGATTGGAGAAAAAATTATATGTTGAGAAATGAAGCCTATGTTTTTTTTTAATATTGAATTTGAAGGATGTATTTGATAAATCTTCTCGTATTTTAATGGACTTTTGAGTATATCTATAATAATTTTTAAAATGTTTATTTAATAAATTAACGGCTAAAACAATTAAGCAACATATTTTATTTAAAAATACTTTAATAATTTCCATAGAAATTTGAAATCAATATCTAATCGGTAAACACTTGAAAATATTTAAAATTCAGATAAATCACCTATATCACGCTTTGAGTTCAAATTAATTTTATTATATTCATGGTTGATCATTACCTAATAACAAAGTTTTCTCATTATCTCAAGGTTAACATACATGTTAAAATAATATTTTTAATAATTCTCAAATAATTAGAAATTATATAAATAACTCTTTCTATCTAATATATATTGGATCTAATCCTATAAAATCTTGTATAGAACTCGATTAGATTCTCATTCTTTTAATGCTGTTGAAGGCATTTTCTCATTGAGATAAATGACATTTTTCCTTAATTTTTGTATACAGTCATTAGGTTCTGCCTATATTTTGCTTGCTAAATTGCTTAGTTCACCTGAATTTACATTTATAATTGTTCTTGTTTAATTTGTAAGAAATGCACTTGATTTTAGTTATAAAAAACCACAACAGTCCACGGCAAAACAAAAGGAGAAAATGCAACATTAAGGGCTGTCCAAAACGTTGTTGCAGAGGAAGCTAGCAAATGAAAGAAACGAGGTTTTAGTTTTGGGAGGTTTTTAAATTAAAGAGGACACAACATCTAGAGAGAGCCCCACCACGCCGATAGAGACAAAAAAAAACGCAGACCACGCAGGCATCTAGGGGAGGCTCAACATCATGCTACAAAGAAAAGAGAAAAACCCAGCTACAATAGAGATGAAATTCACGCACTAGTGGGCAGCTCCAGCACACCACGCCGACTCACCAAGGAAAGCAACAAAAATGGTGGGACACCACGCATGCAGAGAGAGGGGATACCAATAGAAAAGAGCTACAGCACTAGGAGCATGGAGGTGACACCACATACTCTCCAACATTGCAGCTGTGTTTTTGGGAGGAAATAACGTTAAACCAAGTAGCGACCTCCAAGAAAAAAAGCACAAAAAGACGCTGACCTACCACTGAGAGGAGGGGAGGAGGAGTATTCACATTACACCAATAAAAAAGAAAAGACTCTCCAACGTTGGCAGAAAAGGGACCACGCGACAGACCACAATTAAAGATACAAAACCAACGTTGCAGCTGGGTTTGAGGGGGGATAACGTTAAACCAGCAGGAGAATCACGTACCAAGGAGGAGACCCATGCAGGCACAAAGTTACAAGGAGGGAGCTACATCACACCAACAATAGAGGCGTGAACAGCAGGCAAGGAGGAGACCACCAACATAGACACGCTAACCCACGTAAAAGCAGAAAGTGGAGAGCTAACGACGGAAAGAGGGAGCAACGGTGATTAAAAAAATAAACACTCAGCAAGACCCACCAACAACGACGCAGACCAGGACAGAAGGGAGCGCACCAAGCAGCAACCCCACCAGGCGAGCTACAGGGACGCACCACCAACTTGAGGACACCAACACAGCAGCTCCAAGAGAACGCACACACAGTGAGCAAGGAGAGATCCAACAATTGAGAGAGCTACAGAGAGCACAGTGACGCAACATTAGAGGGAGACCTAAAAACTCATTCATTTTCTGTTCTATTATTTAATTTCTCCTAATGTTGTTTGCTGAGCATAATTTCTGTGGTATTCAT
>JAOSBP010000005.1:2481712-2495914 GCA_027563825.1 Erythroxylum mucronatum
ACAACATTAACACCTAATTCAAACAATAAATCATTCTAATAAGAATATGTCAATTCCTCCAAAATAAATAATCTTGCCAAGACCTCAAAACAATTTAATCATGCTTAATAAAATAAATAAATAGGTTTGGGGTCCAACAAAAATAGCTTCTATTTCTCAAGGAAACTCTTCTGTCTTAACATATTACACTTATGACTTAACTAAAAATGTTATGGGATGAATTAAGATCTATTGACCTAATACCAACATGCAATTGCGGGGCTGCAAAGTGCTTAGTTGACATGGGTAATAGAAACAAATTAATGCAATTTCTAATGGGCTACATGATGGTTACAATCAAGTGCAAAATCATATACTTATGTTGGATCCCTTTCCAACAATCAACAAGGCATATTCGATGATCTTGAGAGTGGAATCACAGAGGCATGTCAGCTCCATCCTAACTGATGCACTAAAAGGGTCATCATTGCTTACCAAACTGTAAAATCCCAAGTCGTACTAATTTAAAAACAAAATGGACCAGAAATGTGGCAAAGAGTCTAATAAATTTTGTAATTATTGACGAAGGATCAATCACAATAGGGAAAGTTGCTTTTAAGGGTTATGGATTTCCATAATAGTATAAGCTCAAATACCTCTCATAGCCAAATAAAAAGGATGTTGCTCAAGTCACCTCTCAAATCCCTACAGATGCTACACCAATTGACTCAGACATGGATCCTCTCGATGTCAAGTATGAAGAGTGGGGCTAAGCACTTGCCAACACTATTCACTAAGAAATGGTGAAATTGTTTAAAGGCAAAGGACCGACGCTGATATACAACCCCAATGCTACAAATTTTTCTGGTAAATTCAACTTCATTCACCTTTGTTCTATTGCCATGTTGGGAGATAAATACTAGATTATTGACACCGGTGCAATGGATCATATGTCACCAGATAAAGACTCTTTTACCTCGCTCACACTCTTATCGAAAATGGTTACAATCTACCTTCTTGATGGGACTTATTATAGTTACACACATGGCACTATCACCTTACACCCAAACTTTGAATTACATTATGTATTTTATATTCATTTTTTTAAATTCAGTCTTCTCTCGGTAAGTAAATTGCTACGAGACATGGCCCTCGTAGCAATTTAAAATTTTCTTGGATTTCTTTTTTTGGATGTCTTTTTCAGGTCCTACTGACTGAGAACTTCGTTGTTGTTGGCAAAGTTAAAGGCAAGCTTTATAAATTAGACAAAGCAAGCTTTGACAATTCTAGAATGGAAAATTTTCTTCGTCATTTGCAAAAATCTATGACTATTTTTTTTCAATAATAAAGGAAAACTTTCTAATTCTATCACATCACCTCACTACTCACATCTCTCTAGTTCTAAAGATTTTTCCCTATGGCATGCAAAGCTAGGCCACCCTTCTTCATAAAAAATTGCCCGTATAGAGCCCTTCACAGAAACACTTCACATGTCCCATATGCCCTTTAGCCAAAGAAACAAGATTGCCTTTTCCCTTAAACTCTTCTTCCACTGCCAACCCCTTTGATTTGCTCCATATTGACATATGGGGCCCTTACAGTACTACCTCCATCATTAGTTCTCACTTTTTCCTTATCATTATTGATGATAATACAAGATGTACCTAGACATTTCTTATGCAACACAAGTCGTTGTGTTGCTCTATCCTTTCATCTTTCTTTACCATAGTACAAACTCAAGTTGCCACATTTGTTAAAGTCATTTGAACATATAATGGCATCGAATTTCTCAATCAACCATGCCATTCTCAACTTCAGTCCCATGGTATTTTGCATTAGAAAACTTGCACCTATTCACCACAAAAAAATGGTGTCGTTGAACGTAAGTATCAATATATCCTTGAATTTGTACATACACTTTAATTCCAATCCTCTCTCCCAAGAGAATTCTAGGGCGAGTGCATTCTCCATGCTACATATCTCCTCAACTGCTTGCCTATGGCTCAGCTTGCATGGGATACACCATATGAACGTCTCTACAAAACGAAACCATCTTATGACCACCTTCGCACCTTTGGCTGCTTGTGTTATGCTACCTTTATCACTCCCCATCGTGATAAATTTGAACCCCGTGCCATTCAAGGTATTTTTTTGGGTTACTCTAGCTACATAAAGGCTACAAAGAATATGATTTTTCCTCTTACAAACTCATTCTTAGTCGTGATGTACGTTTCATTAAAGACCAATTTCCCTTTTGTTCTAACCCTACCACTTCTTCATCTTTTCTTGTTCCTCCTCAAATTTTCCCTACTGATGACTCTATTTCTCCAACTTCTTCTACCACTTCTTCTCCTTCTACATCCCTTTCTCCCACGCCAAGTCCCCTTCCTTCCTCTCCTACATTTTCATCCTGACTTCCTAACCTTATTACACTTAAGCCACCGCTTCGTCGCAGCACTAGAATTGTCAACAAGCTTGCTTGGCTCTAGGATTTTGTTAATCTTGCATCCTCCACTGCTGATAGTGATGTCTCAAACGGTTCAAGTGCCTTTCCTACCCCTTTTTCTCTCGCTCCTACTTAGCCTTCCTTAATTAAATCTCTACGGTCACTGAGCCCACCAATTACCTTCAAGCCTCTCATGATCCCAATTGTGTTTCTGCCATGTCCAAAAAATTACAAGCTTTTGAAGATAATGGCAGTTGGATCCTTACTTCCCTTCCTAACGGAAAAAAAACTATTAGTAATAAATGGGTTTTTAAATTTAAATACAGTCCTACTGGTGAGGTTCAACGATATAGTCCCCTTAGTGGCTAAAGGATTTAACCAAGTAGAAGGCCTTGATTACACTAACCATTTCTCTCCTGTAGCGAAATTGGTGATAGTTTGTATTTTAATTACGCTTGCTAAAAATATCGGTTGGCCTATTTCTCAATTAGACATCAACAATGCATCCATTGCTTTCTTGATGAGGAAATCTATATCAAACTTTCAGAGGGCTATCACAAAGCGGCCCCAGGTCAGGTGTGTCTCCTTAAGCGATCGCTTTATGGCCTTAAATGAGCCTCATGTTAGTGGAATCTTGAATTCTCCTATTTCTTGGTCCATCTGGGTTTCACCTAGTCTGCTCATGATCATTACTTATTTACTAAAGGCTTTGCTGATTAGTTCATAGTCTATGTTGATGATGTCTTGATTACAGGTCCTAATTCACAAGCTATCGAAGCTGTGAAATCTGCCTTGCATTTGAAGTTCATTATCAAAGATCTAGGCTTCATCAAATATTTTCCTGGCCTTGAGATTGCACATTCTTCCTCTGGTAGCT
This sequence comes from Erythroxylum mucronatum, assembly GCA_027563825.1. Taxonomy (NCBI): domain Eukaryota; kingdom Viridiplantae; phylum Streptophyta; class Magnoliopsida; order Malpighiales; family Erythroxylaceae; genus Erythroxylum; species Erythroxylum mucronatum. The sequence goes on from JAOSBP010000005.1 coordinate 2,485,015, forward strand.
TCATTATCCAACAAAAATTTGTACTGGACCTCCTCAATGAGTCTGGGATGGACAATTTGTCTCCTTCTCCTATACCTCTTTCTAAGGGTCTCAAGCTCTCTTTGGAGGATGGTGAACTTCTTCCTGATCCTGGTCGCTATCACCTGGTTATTAGAAATCTCCTTTATGTCAACTTCACACGGCCAGATATTAGCTATGTCGTTCAACATTTGAGCCAATTCATGGTTGCACCATGCCGACCTCACTTTGACATCGCTATCCATGTCTTGCGGTACCTGAAACATTCCTCAACTAGAGATCTCTTTTATCCTCTGGCCCTTGCTTCCTCCTTAACTGCTTATTGCGACGTTGATTAGACTACTTGTCCTTTCAGTTGCAAGTCGCTTATTGGTTATTGAGTTCTCTATGGTGGCTCTCTTATCTTGTGGAAGACTAAGAAGTAGTCCACTATATCGTGATCCTTCGCTGAAGTTAAGTATCGCAACATGGCTTCCACAACTTGTGAATTACTCTGGATATCTTATATCTTGCGTAACTTGTAGGCTCTGATCACACTTCCCATCCCACTCTACTACGACAACCAGGCAGCTTTTCACATTACTGCCAATCCTGTCTTCCATGAACGTAGCAAACAACCTTGATACCGATTGCCATTTAGTTCATGATTAGCTCAAACAAGGGTTCCTTCATCATCTTCACCTCTCCTCCACAAACCAGCTTGTTGATGTCTTCACGAAGCCATTGAGTTCTGCACAACATAACACTCTAGTTAGCACTTTCACATGAGTTGTTGCAGTTGGACATTATACAGCTAAGCATTTGTATATAAGGCACCACTTTATATTGTGCAAATACAACATATTGATTTTTGCTTCTCTATAATTTTCTATTCTCTGCCATTTTTTCTCTCTAACTTTAACTTCCTCCTCAAGATGAGCGGTTACCAGATTTGTTCATCTTGGAGCTAAAAATATTTTGTTAAACCATACACCAAGAATTTCACGGTTAAATTCAATATTTTGCAAATACCTAACATTGTTTATGTTTGTATTTCTGATCATAACTCCATAAGTTCAGTTTTCAGCTCCTAATTTTCATTAGATGTTTGAGGAAATAGTGCATGCAATTTCACAAGATGGAATGGTCATTAATGTACATAAAAGTAGTTTGTATTGCTTTAAACATGTGCGGAACTCGGTAGAACTCTCTAGGATTACCAAACTTCAGTTTCATGCTCTTCCTCTAAATACATGGGAGTTCCTATCTCATATGCTAAGCAAAAGTACTCTAATTGTATTTCTCTCATAGAACGGATCAAAGCTCATATTAATGTCTGACAAAAAAGATTATTGTCACTTGTTTCTTAGGTTACTTTGATAATTTCTATACTGGGAAACCTCTACGTTTATTGGATTTCTCACATCATTCTACCCAAGAAAGTCTTCAAGGAGATTGGTGGCACTATGAAAGCTTTCTTATCGTCTGAGAATACTGAAAACTCTAAAAAAGCTAAAGTCAAATGAAGTGAAGTGACTATCCCTAAAAGATAAGGGGCCTAGGCTTTACCTCAATTTCTCTTATGCAAAAAGTGCTTTTGTGCAAAAGGATCTGAAGGCTATTCGATGACAAAAATGCTATTTGGGTAAAATGGCTACCTCAAACATATCTAAGCCAGGAAAGCATTTGGCAACTATCTTTCTCGAAGGTGTACTCTTGGTTTTTCTTGCAAATGTTAAACTTAAGACTAGTGATTTTTCCAATGATTAAGCATATGTTAGGCAATGGTGGCAATATTTGGGTTTGGTTTGACAATTGGACAGATCATAGTCCTCTCATACAAAGGATTGAACTATCCAGACTCATGAACAGGATTCCTTTTAACTCCAAAGCTTCTTCCTTGATGAATCAAGAGCAATGGAATGGTAACTTCAAAGGATTCAACTTACTTAAGACCTTTCTTCTTCAAATCATTGATATTAGTAGGTAGGATTCAGTTACCTAAGTCCAACTAACTCAGGTCGTTTTACCAACAAGTCTTGCTATAAGGCTTTGCAAGAAAGTGAAAGGTATTGATAATCTGAAGGGGTGTAGTAATTTCACAAAATCTTCGATTTATCACAATTTTTTTAGCACAATTAAAAACCAAAAAAAATAAACGCACAAATATAAATAAACACCAAAATTTGGTAACGCAGTTTGACACACCTTGCCTACGTCTGCGGGAACTCACCCAGCTTAATACTTTTACTAACGACAATAGTTTTATACAAGGCTTTACTAAGCTAACACCACTCAACCCTTGACACTATCCCTCGTCCTTAATACCCGTGAATGTAATTCACATCCAATAACACGACCACCTCGTGCTAACCTCAATAGAGAATTTTCTCAACAATGATTAATAATAAGGATGATAATAAAATAACTCAAGTAATTGAAACAATAAAGACATAAACAAAAACAACACTTGAGATAGAAAACAACTCCCCTAGATATGTCGCTTCATCAACGAAAGAATGGAAAGTTGTTCACCAAGACTGTGAACCTTTGATATAGTCACTAAAATATCCCACGCACAACAGCTATAAAAACGTCTCAAATCAACAAATTTCATCATCGAAACGTTAACCCAATAGAGTTGTAGCAACCACGACAACTGCTAAAGTTTTTTGCACAAAAACAACAAAAAAGACAGCAGTTGCAAAGTTACAAAAACTTCTGGAATTTCGCACACCAATACCAAAAACGATAACCATAAAGTTAACACTCCATCGACAATGAACAACACAATAAAATCATACAAACACCATAGAAAATCAGTTGCCAAAATCCACACACTAGACACCAAAGAAGCTCTCAATGGTCGTTCAAAAAGGCAGTAGAGAATACAGCACAAAGTCACAAGCAATCAACAAATTTTCAGCCCCCAAAATCATGTCATCCTTGATAGAAAATTCAACAACACATAGGATAACATTCCCACAAAATTAGTTACCAATATGATCCAAGATTACCTGCATAAATCAGAACTACAAGAACACCTAATCAACGACAACACACCAATGAAAACGCAGCATAAAACCATTCAGCCCAGGTGACGTGGTCCACAAAAATTACAATATAAAGATAACTAGTTGGTTCACACAATTTCCAAAAGAGAATTACAACTGCACTTACAAACCCGTTAACCACACACAATCATGAAAAATGCAGCACACATATGCAACCTGAATTGTGTAAAAACCACAATAGAGAACCAGCTGAAAACAAAAGACGTTAAAAACCACACTCTGAAAAAATAACACACAGTACCCCTTCAGCCCTATTGTCACGTGATGCAAAGGTAAGCCTTACAAGATAGAGTTCTATCATAATTAGGAGACTTTACAAGATAGAATTATATCTTTCATATAATCTTTTATCAAATATTATCCCAGTCAAATCCAAGATATTCTATCCCATCTTGATTAGAATTTGAAGCTAATTAACATTATCTTGAAAGTTGAATTATCAAATAATGTCAAAATTAATAATAAGATATATAATATATATCTTAACAGGTATGTTCCTTGGTTCAATCTTCATTGGAATTGTTTTCTTAATCCAAAAGCCTCTATTTTCACTTGGCTAGTTATTAAAAGCAAAATCTGTACAAAAAACAAGCTGTTTGGAACTTATAACCCAATTTGTGTTCTTCGTAAGGAGTTGGAAGAAAATAGAGAGCATTTCAATGTAGTTACTTTAAAGTGGTTTGAAGCAGAGTTTTATATTTGTTACCTAATACTTTTTTAGATTATGATTGGACTTCATCTTTGAATTGGATAATCCATACTGCCCAATGAAAGTTGCAAGATGCTCCCTGGTACAAAACTGCCTTTACAACGATTATTTATTCTTTATGAAATGAAAGAAACAAGAGAATATATAAGAATGAGGTAGTTCCTAAGTGTGTTCTAGCTAATGACATAATCAACTGGATTCGGGCTCTTACGATAGCTAAATATGATCAATGAAAGAAGCCAGTTGAAGGAGAAGTACAATGGACGTAATAACATGTAGCCGCGTAAGTATGTGTTGGATTGGGGTTGTAATTTTATTAATTTTTTGAGGGTATTTTTGTCATTAAATTAGGGTTTGGAAGGCAAGTCATGTTATTCCATCCCTGACCCTCCAATTTGGGAGGTCACAAAATATTGAATTTTGGATAGCAAATGATAGCTTCTAAAGCCATTAATTGTCATTCCATCCTGTTTTAAAATAGATTCCCAAACAATGACCTGAGTCATTTGGGTCATTCCATTTCATTCCCTTCCATCCCTCTGCCCACGTCCAAACATGCCCTAAAGACCAAAAGAATTTTATAATGAGTCTAAGGTTATATAATTTTGTAATATGATTTGCCTTGAGCTTTGTAATTTTGTTTGTTTTTTCTTTCGGTGATCTCATTGCAATGATGACTTAGCTTCGGGTAGTTAATTCAATTATTCAATTTCCAAAACAAAAATCCCATGACATGCATGATGCAATTAAAGCAAACAATGGCCGTTTGATCCACGCGCCATGAAAATGTCTGCACTTCCCTGGTTTGGTTATGGAGTATCGATGCAAGTGTTGACAGATATGGCAAATCGCGACAAACAAGCTGAAAATGAATAAGACTTGGATGTAAGTACTGCAAAACACAGGCGATGTAAGTACTGCAAAACACAGGCGAATGTATGATTTCGACCAAATCTACTGCTTACACGTCTTAACACCCTCACGTATTCTCTGCTATATTAAATTTGTTGTCGAAGTCCTGCAAATAACCTGTAGTGTAAGTGGGTTACCTCAGCTCTTTTTCTTCCCCCTCTAATCATACACAAATGTATAGGTAATAGGTTGAAAACTGAAATTTATAAGAAATTCTTTTACATGCTCAAATTTTAGATCTTCATCGTAGAATAATACAAATTATCTGAAAACCTTTGGAATTAGCAAGAAATTCCAGTGAATCGATCACAAGCTTAAGATGTACAGAAGATATATGCTCCTCCAATGAATTTAACGTTTGTCAAGACAAAATCTGCTCAATCCTATAAGCTCTTGCACATAAACAACTTCTGTTTTAATTTTGTCGTCCACCTTTTCCAAATGTTGAAGAAAATGCAATCTACAGGCTGTTGTTGAGTTTGATCTTTCAATTTATCCGGGAGAATTCATATATTGTTATTTCAGATTACAATACTGTAATATGGCATCACGGGAAATAAAAGAAAAGAAAAAGCAAATTCTAAAAATTCAATGTTTTAAAAACCGAATCGATTCAGCCAATTTAATAGTAAAAATTTTAAACTGATTAACTTTTATTTAACAATCTTCTTTTTTAATTAAACTTTAAATTTTTTGATAATAAATGACAGTTTTCTTCTGTCATTTTTTAATTTTATTCAATTTTTAATCAATTTTATGATGGTCTAATATCAGTTTTTTAGTCCTCTTATTTTTTTCCTATGATATATTTATCAATATGCGACACAAACTCTTTATTACGTGTCAATTAACATTTTGCAAGACTTGAAATTGAAAAAGATAGGTGATGTACTTCTTTACCATCGAATCTCAAAGTTCAACAGTTACAGTGACAGGTAGTGACATAGCTACATGAGGGCTATTGGGTCAGTGGGCCCCCTAAAATCTTAAAAAATTAAATATTATATATATATATATGATGATGAAGTTATTTTAGGGCTAGTAGTATATTGGACCCCCAAAATTTTAAAAAATTAAATATTTAGATCCTCCTATTATAAATTTCTGGCTCCGTCACTAGTGACAAGAGCCTTGAAAGGTGACTGAACCGATGAAATGCAAATTAACGATGAAGCTGTGTAAGGACCATGGATCTTCATAAGACAACAGAAAGAACAAAACCAGAGATATGAAGATTTAGAATTAGAGGATCGATCACAAGAAGAGATGTTGTTGATGTGCACTTGCTTTGTCTAGTTGTAGTATCACGTACTGCACATAGTTTGGCTCCAAACGAATCTGCTGATTCTGGTTTCCAGTGACTTTGGTTTGGACCACTAGCTGAGAACAATTGATGTAACACTTCCCTTGTCTTACGTTTGGAGAAAGCAAAAATGCAAAAATGGAGCCTAAGCTTTTTTTTTAAAAAAATAAAAGAAATAAAGTTTAAAATTTTAGAGAAATTCTTTAATCTTTAAAATTATTAATTTTTTATGCTTTTCAAAATTTTCAAAAAAATATATTTCTATTAGACTTTAATTAAAAAATGCAAAAATACACGTGAATATTATACATGGATTAATCAAATAATACTTACATGACAAGTCAATTCAAGTCTTAAATTTAAACCAAATTAATTAATTCGATTCAAACTAATAATTTATTATAATCATCTTAAATTATTAATTTAAGTGAAATTTAATTTATTGAAATCGAAGTTTTTGGCCTCTCTTGTCTAATTACATATCATGATGGAAAGAACAAGTTGCCACATGATTCTTGAAAATGTCAGATGTTTGATCACTCTTAGCTAGAAAATGAGACAATGAAAAAGGAAATCAAGTTCCTGAATAGGACTATGTAGAAAATATTAGGGCGAGTAGTTTTGGAAGAGAAAGCTCTCTCTCTTTTTCCAATGTGGGACAAACTCTCACTCTTATATTTCAACACACCCCCCTCACGTGTGGGTCTAACACGTGACATAATCTATCATTTCGAAGTATTAACAACTAACATAAGAGCAACCTGCTCTGATACCATGTAGAAAATATTAGGGCGAGTAGTTTTGGAAGAGGAAGCTCTCTCTCTTTTTCTAACGTGGGACAAATTCCCACTCTTATATTTAACAGACTAGCATCGAGTAAGATTTGAAGCAATAGGGTTAACATCCTGTGAACTGAATTTTGATGATTACCAATCTTACAGACAAACTGAGAAACAAAGAATTTGATGTAAATTTGTATTCTTTTGTGTGCTGAAGCAGTTAGCAGAAGACTGTCATACTGAAAATTTTTGCAGAAGAGACAGTCTTCTGCTAACAAGAAGTGATCCTTTTTTTTTTTTTTGAAAAATGAATAATGCATTTTCTATAGGCAAAACTATTAAAACAGTGAGTTCAAGTCAGGCACTGTACAGACTAGTATATGACAAGAGGAAATTAGCGACATATCATAGTGATCCATATTCTTGCATTAACTTTTGCTGATGATTTCATTTTATACCAACTGTAAGTGCCTGGTTCCCTAAACTGATACTGCAAATGTTGCTGCTAAAATGATTGGGGTTAGCGCAATGTGATTCCTCGGGGAATATGAGCCTTCTATCCTTGAGCCTATAACATCAAAACAAATTCCAATCAATCAAAGCTACATGATATATGCAGAACCAGCAAAAACTTGAAAGTTTAAAGGAATTGAGCTGCCCCCTTCTCTGTAGCAGGTGACATAATTCTAGCTTTGATCATGTCAAGAAGATGACGAAATATTTAAGAGGTAATAGGCAATACCATTTCCAGATGAGCCTGAAGCAGGAGGAGTTGCTGGAGGAAGTAATGACAGTGGAGGTTGCCCGATGACTGTGAGTCCAAGATTAAGGCAATCTGCTCCAAATGAGCCTGACAGGAAAACCTTATCAGTTATTAACATCAGGTTCTATGTGCATAAGTTATCCATCCATTCTTACATTGTACGTGAAAACTTTTAGCACATGACATTTCCTACTCTGCAAAGTTAGCAATAAAACAAGATCCTTAGCCATTGATCACAAGTTTCTACTAGTTGACAAACCACGACATTATAGTTTTTAAGCAGAACAATTCTTGCCTATCAAGTCCTCAGTTCAACAAGGCCATATGAATATTCCATAATAGCAAGGATGTTTTTGCACACTCTGTTCATCACCTTGTGCTTGTATGTTCATAATGCGCTCGATAAGCCAACTATATCCCGATATAACTAACACTTTGTCCTTGAAGTTATAATAAAATTAGAGATCAAATGAAAAGTGTCTCACATTCTTTAAAACAAGCTAAGTTAGTCTTGTTAAACAAATTTGCAGAGCCTTCATCGCACTGGCATATGTGACCACTTCCATTTGCCATGCAGGTTCCATCCCCACACCAAACAAGATTACAGGCTGAAAAGAAAGAAAAAGAAAAGGCAATTCATTGAGTAGAAAGCCACAAGAATCCTGAATACCATTAAAGATCAATGACTAAATGTCTGGTCTCAATTACGGCTTGAGATGTTAAATAGTGGTGCCGGGACAGAAACCGGAGGTGGCGGTGGTGGTGGTGATGGTGGAGCGTCATTGCCACATTGAAAATCAACTGTGCCTGCAAATTCCTTAGTATTAGTCGTTAATGGAAAGAGACTCAGAATTCCAAGAAGATCGATGATTCTACAGTAACGGGAATTTGATTGCCCCTACATATCATCACAACCTGATTCAAATATACAGATTGGTAGTAATTTCTGGGAACACTAGCACCACAGTAGGTAATATCAGTACTCAACCTGTGAATTCCAGTTGCATTCATAGGCATATCAATAATCAGCACAAATAAGAAATGGCATAGCAGAATCTCCTATCTCTCCGAATTAGGAATAATACATGTAGACCTAGTAACCTAGAAATGGTGATTAGTACATCAATATATGCAGCAACCAGCTTACAAATCCTTGAAAACACAAATAAAGTTACAGACTTTCCAAGCTAGCTAAATCTTAGACAACCCTGGAATCTTCAGTACAGCATATCTCAATGAAAACGAAAAAAAGTACAGTCCATGAAAATATGGGTAAAGAAAAAGTGGAGAAGTGGAGAACACAGACTTACAATTGGGAACAATGCAAGAGGGAAAGGTTAGAGGACCAAGCTGCATCTTTCTCCAACCAGGATGACACTGGCAACCAAAACCAAGTGTAGCTGATTCATTGGACACACATGTTCCTTGTCCACAATTAATCAGCGCGCACATAATAGGAGTTCCTGCAAATATATATATATATAGTACTCACAAGCTCAGTGACAATATCAAAACCCAAATCCCATAACCCATCAACACGATCCAGAAATATTCCACAAGCAGAAAGCAGGAGAGAAGGAAAAAAAGAAAAAGCTGAAACTGTCAATCTTTCAAAGTGAAGCAAAGAAGAGGACACAGAGTTTGATCATTGCAGCATCAATACCTTCTAATACTGTTGCTGTCAACTTCTCAGACCTGACTGATGGATTGCATGTGATGAGAGTCAAGAGAAAGAGATGGAGAAAGGATAATGTAAGTTTCAAAGTGAGACCACCCATTGTTGTGGATCATGAAGTTTGGTGGAGTTTGAAGGAGCATTTATAGCACATTAACAGTAGCCAATGAAAGAAGCAATGACTTCCAACAGTTTTTCAGTCAACTCTTTGAAACTCCGCCATAGTTTTTTTCCTTAGAAATCAAGTGACATCAGCCTTACACATTAATCAATTGTTAATACAAGGATAAATTATTTTTTAGTACCATGAGGATGACGAGTAAAATATTAAATATGTCATAATTTATATTGAACATCTATTTTTTTAAAAATTAATACTTAATTTTAATAAAAAATTGTATAATATATATTTTTATTATATATATATGTATATATATATATATATAATGGAACCTTGATAAATAAAAATATATTAAAATATTCCGAAATTTTGTAAAACGTATCAAAAATATTATAAATATGATAATTAAATCCATTTTAATACTGTAAATTTTAACATTATAAAATAATATATATTTTTTATAAGTTATTATGTATAGTATTATATTATACAATAACATCATATGTACAATAACATCATATGTATATGTATATATTACCCTCAAGGGGTGTGGCTCGATGATTGAGAGCGGGGCTTGACTTCGATTAGGTCCTAGGTTCGATTTCATGCTACCCCTTCTTATAAGAGCCTGGGACAATCGGGGTTTTACCTGTAGGTGGAGAACTAGATGGGCCATCGATGATAAAGGTGAGCCTGCTTGGCCCGCCTGTGGGATGGTGCGCCAGTTGGACCCTGGGAGAGGTGTGCCTGCTTGGCCCGCCTACGGGATTTCCTCGATTAAAAAAAATTCATATGTATATATTTGTTCTTTCTTCATTTTTAATTTTTTATATTCTTATAAATGCATGTAAGGCAAGAGTATTAAAAAAAACATATTCCCTATGTTATTGAAGCAAATGATCTCAAAGGATCAACATTCAATTCGCATGGTCACGATATCGATACTTTCAATACGATATCCTAAGAATTATCGCAACAAAATAATTGAAAATTTGAAAAATCATAAATAGGTGGATTACCATAAAATTGTATTATAAACAAACCCAATTAGACAACTAATCAGTCCTGTTTTCAATAAATGAATAAATAAATGTCATGATTTTATATTAATGCTTCTAAAGTTTACGGTAAAAAGGTCGGACCAACACAAAACTTAATTTGACTAGGTTAAAATATATTTAAAATATTAAATTATTCCCGTCTTTATATATAACTTTAAAATAAGTTTAAATTAAAAAAAATTGGGTAAATTTTTCAGATCAATTAATGAACCTATTTTTTAATCCCTTTTCTCCTTATATTTTATACATAATTCTCACAATACCCACAAATTTATCTTCACGTTATCTTGCAAACTCATATTCTCAATTACAATAGAATGCATAATTTATTATGTATTTAACTATTTACTTGACTTGAATATTTATATTGGGATTTATATAATATTATTTGACTTTTTTATATGTTTTAAGATTTATTTTTGATATTATTTTTACTTATATTATAATCCATATAAAAGATTTAGTTAGATATATTTTTATTTATGTTTCATATAGTTTAAAATTAT
>JAOSBP010000005.1:2496289-2514611 GCA_027563825.1 Erythroxylum mucronatum
TATAGTTTAAAATTATATAATAATTAATATATTGTGCTTTACATATTGTTTAATATACTTTAAATAATATTTATATGAATAAATAATTTTTCTTACAAAATTAAAAACAGTTAAAATTAAAAGTACTTTTTATTTTTATGGTGTCAAAAATAAAGTTTTTTTTAAATGACAGTCAAACAGTCAACTAACTTCTTAGAAAAGTTTTTCTTAGAAAAGATCTACAGAAAAAATTCTACTAACAAAAACTTTACTGGTATAAGCCAAACCAAACAGATACTTAGATGTTCTCGCTTATATCAATGATGGTTATTATTATTATGAGAGAATCTTACCTGCAATGCCACAAAATTTATCAGAAAACTGTCACGATTCGTGCTAAAAACGCATAATTAAGTGACGAATTCGTTCACTAATCAGGAATCACGATTCGTGCCAAAAACGCATAATTAAGTGACAAATTCATTCACTAATCAGAAATATTTCCGAAAAATGTTGATGTTCATTATGTTGCAACTCCTTTTAGAACAGAATAATAAGAAGAATATTGGGGATGCAAAGTGCTATGATTCATTTCAAACTTCAGCAGTTCGATTATATGCTAATAGAATGAGGTTTTTACAGAGAAAACTGAGTTACATTAGATGGCAGCCATTACTAATACAAAATAGCACAACAGTCCAAGCCGTCTCCAACAATTGGAATACAATCAATTGAATGAGAAACACCAGAATGAAGAAATTAGACAAGTGCAGCACAGCATACCGGAGGCTTGTTTTCTTCGAAGAACCATTCAAGCTGACCCGAATTCAGAAAACCACTTTTCGTGTTTTTCGATATCAGCTTGGGAAACACTTGGTTGTACCTTCTTCAGAGCCTCTTCAAAATCACACATTGCAACTGGATCCTTTGAAATTTCATCCTTAGACATGTTCTTAATCTCATCCCTCGTCTTTCCAGCTATCTTGCGCCTCATGCCATTTAAGGAAGCGTCACGGCACACATTTGTAAGATCATCTCCGCTGTATCCTTCTGTCCGACGTGCTACGTCATCAATGTTTACATCAGCAGCCACCTAATATAACAGCATCATCCATCAAACACTAGACCAAGTGCACATTATTTGTGCCAAGTTGTTTGACATGAAATAAGATCCATATCGAAACAACAAATGTTAGAATGAGATGGCCTAAAAGTAAGAGTCGGCAAGAATTGCAAACATACCTCAACAGTTTTTAAGTTGATGTTGATAAGCGCTTTCCGACTCTCAAAATTTGGAAGTGGAATATAAATACGCTTTTCCAACCTCCTCCTGCATTTATCAAATAAGACAAAGCAAGAATCGATAACCTGATAAGCTGCAGATATGAGATTCGATAAACTATCCACACACAAAAAAGAAAATACAACAAACTGAAGAAACAGAGGGGCAGCCAAACCTTAATGCTTCATCTATGTCCCACGGAAAGTTAGTAGCTGCCAAAACCATCACTATTTTCCTACTGCCATCTTCATTTGTGGAACTATTGTTTACACCATCTACCTGAACCAAAAGTTCAGACTTGACCCTTCTTGATGACTCATGTTCCCCTGAAGCACTGGAAAGACAAAGTCCCGAGTTTAGTGGCCAATGAAGCTAAATAAAATTGTTGATGAACATAAATCATGCAAAAGCAGTAATTAGCAGTTGCCAATTAATGTGTAGTTACATGTTAATTTAGCGAGAGGGAGAAAGCAAGAGAGCGAGAGAGATTTAAAGTAACTTCATGTGTTTTTGTGAAAAATACAATTTGGAAGTGGACTTCATAACACAAAGAACTCATATACTTATCTTCAACCATCTAGCAGGTTGGTGGATGGAGTAAGCGAGATTTAAGCTTCAAAGGTTAAAAGTAAAGAACTTACCCCCTGGCATTGCATAGAGAATCAATTTCATCGATGAAAATTGTACTAGGAGCATAAGCTCGAGCTAAATCAAACAAGCATCGAACCATGCGTTCACTCTCTCCACGCCATTTTGAAGCTAATGTGGCAGAGGAAACGTTAAAAAATGTTGTGCCGCACTCAGTAGCAACAGCTTTAGCAAGTAATGTCTTTCCAGTACCAGGAGGGCCAAACATAAGAACACCCTTCCAAGGTCTCCTAATTCCCTGCAGAGAACACTGGCCTTAGTATGACCTAAGATAATTGCTAATCAAGACCTTCAAGAGATAAGAAAAATGAGTTTAAACAATTATAAAACAGAAAATTAAAAATTCTGACATGATGAAAATATAAAACTCAATTATTCAAGAATACCTGGAAATATTCAGGCATCCATAAAGGAAGGACAACAGCTTCCTCCAGAAGTCTCTTTGCCTCACTAAGCCCAGCCACATCATCCCATCTCACTCCAGGACTAGTTTCCAGTACATCCCTTTCAAGCATTGCAGCCAAATCAGGATCAGGTCCTTCATACTGTATCTTCTTAGATTTTCCATCTTCAGCATCACCATTCTAAAATTGCAATTGATTTAGGTTAATATGTGCAGATAGAAGGAAACTAAATGGCCCAATATTCATTGCAAAAGACTTGGAGTCATCCTCATAGAATATTAATGTCAATAGTGATTTAAAAATGAAATATAAATATTAAAGAGTCCGTCAAAGGCAATACAAAATATGACGACAATTTACAAAGCAAGCCACAAGGCCACCTACAATATTATTGGAACCTAGCCAAGAACTTTCTGTCACTATTGCATAACATCGAACAACTAGGACAAAGTACATCATTATGGATAAGACTTTGATAAACTGGAAACTATCGCAAAGAATATATGATGGCTAAGTAGATTTCTACTTATCCTATCATGTACATAAAACTCTGTTTGCAAATTCAAATTCCTAGTCCACCATATATATCAAGTCACTTCAAGCACTAGGGAGTCCATTAGGAAAACTTACAGCTGAATCCACTTTGGTAGATTTCCCTGCACCAGTGCTTTTCTTTCCAGCAGTTGATGCTCGAACCCCTGAGTTCACCCTTCCAGAAGCACCAGTCTTAGCACCACGGCCAGTTGTGGCAGCTCTTGATGAGCCTCCACGAGCCCAGCCTCCTTCTTGAGGTGATTTCCTCATACCAACTTGACCACTCCTTCCAGATCTCCTACTTGTTGGATCATGACTTGGGGGCCTCCACACATCAGGATCATCAATGGGAGCACCAGAGGAAGTCGGATACTCATCCAGTGGCTGGAAAACAAATGACGATTTAGCATTAATTGGTGGTGATGCAACACGACGGCCCACTGGAGTTTCTTTGAATGCCCTTCTCTCAGCATCCAATTGTTTCACCACTTCTGCCTCCTCTGAAAGAGCTTTCTTCACATTCATCCATTTGGTACGAATCAAAGGATCATCAAGTGTACTAAGGTGCCTAAATATTAGTATCAATTTTGATTAGAGAAAAAGCCCACCAAGCAGTAGCTAAAAAGCTATGTAAGCAGAATCCAACACAACGTTAAGGTACCAGAAATATATTCCAAAGAGAAACTTTTCAAGTGTTGTTACGTGATTCATCCATACAACTCAGCCATTTTAGGAACAAACATAAAAACAGACCCTCCTTGTAGCAAAAGAAGCGTCCTTTCAGCTCAACATTCACTTCAACTTTGCTTTTTGAGCAAAAAAAAAACGATGAAACGAACAAATTGGACAGGCAAGCGAGTGCGAGTTACCAGGAGAAAATATCAAGTTCTACCAAACAGACCACAGGAAACTTCAACAAAATCCAAAACCAATCAAGCAAAAATATTTGGAAAAAAAAAACGAATTTCTATTAAAATGAAAGATGCCCATTTTCACAAATCTCATCTCCATCAAAAAAGTTCATAACTTTAGGTACAGATTCGACAACAAACAACAAAAAAGTGAACTTGGGGAGTTAGCTCAGGAGAGAAAGAGGGGGGCCAGTTACTTGTTGATCTGGGCAATGGCGCCATCAAAGAAGATGATGGAAGTGTCGTAGAGGCCTTCAAGAGCGTACTCTCTCGCCAATTTCAAGTGATCTTGCAATCCTCCAAGTGAATTTCCCACCATGTTTGTCCTCTCGCTCTGTATCTCCAGAAATTTTCCCTCTCTACAAAACCCTCTCTCTCTCAAAGCTTGACCAGACACAAAGCGCTTCCTGACGTCGGCGTCTAAACGGTCACGGAACCGGTAAGGCAGTGGTTTTGAAATGACAGAAGTGACCCCGCCACTACTTATTGCTCTCTTCCCCTTTTCTGGGTTGGCTAACAATGTACATAACATGGGTGTTGGTTTGGGGGCTTGATGGTCAAATGTCCAGTTCCTGAAGATTGTTTGGAACGGTCTCTTAGCCGTTAGATGTAAGCGTGTCGTTGGCCCAATGTTTAAAGCATTTGTTTCACCTTTTAAGCTTTTGCTTCTACTCAAGTAGAGCTATCCTTTATTTTTGAATTTGTATTTGTAATTTCCATGAATTATTTGAAGTTAATGAATTAAATTTAACTTAAATATACTTAAATTTGAATCAATTTTAAAAAAATAATAAGACTTAAGGATTTAAGTCGAAATATAATCTTAGATGTATATCTTTTCAGGCCACATTTCAGGCATTGCTTGCAAGCCTAAGTAACATGATAGTTTCACACATTCAAATGCTCAGGCACTGCTTTTCCAGACTGAAAGTTACAATGTTGCTACCACTTGACAAGTAGCTTAAAACCATATTCAATTTTATCCAACTAATGTGGTGTGATTCCTGACAATTTATTGCTTCAAGCAGCATGGAGTTTATTCAAATGCACCAGTCATGAACATGCTGCAGACTGGTAATCTGATTTTTCCAGTGACTTGCCAAACTAACCGGTGGAGTTATCGAGCTGCTCCACCCCCATTCTGTTGTTAACCGATTCCTGCACCATCCCGTCGTTCATGAGTTCTTCTAATCCACTTCTCAGCCTTGCAGCAGCAACTTTGCAGTCATCTTCTGTCAACCCCCCAAATGATATCCTGATATGACCAGGACATCCACATGGACCCCCTGGAATCACCACCACCCCATGCCTTGTAGCAAGCCAGCGAACAACTTGAGCGTCATCAGCGTACTCGTCTGGAAGCTTTGCCCACAGATAAATGGCACCTTCTCCACCTTTCACAGAACCTTCTCCTAATGGAGAGAGTGCAGCTAAAAGGATTTCTCTGTTCTTTACAAGCTCTTTCACTCGCTCAGTGACCCATTCAGGACCCATTTCTAAGGAGTAAAGGGCAAGGAACTGAGATAGTACTGAAGCACATATCGGTATGTTGTCTTGGATTTTGACTAGTTGAGTAGAGAGGCCCTCCACTTCTGATGGATATGCTATCTGAGGGAAGAAAGTCTACAGAAATAAGACTGACAACAGAGTAGATTCATGCCTCCACGCAAATAAAGAAAAAGCTTCTACAACCTAAATGAAATTTTAAGAGCACCGAGAAGATATAGATTGACTTACATATCCAACTCGCCATCCCATCATCCCATAAGCTTTTGAGAAGGAAAAGATATTGACAATGTGATCTCCTTCAATACATGTATGTTTTAGACCATCATACATGAAGTACCTACAAAGAATGAGTCAATTGGAGCTACATAATTAGATTGCACCTTCACTAAACATTAAGCATTGAGAAAGAATACATGCCAAGTAGAGACTGTTCATATGAAATTAATACGGTAAGGAGTGAAAAGAAAAGTTATAATAGCGCCGAGCACTGGTCTAGGATGATAAGTTAAATTTAGAATCACCAAAACTTCCTCAAAGAACATAGCAGGTATGTTAATGTCATTCTTCTCTTATAGGTAAAATTGCAATCCCTTATTCACAACATATGCATCAACAGGCAGCATTTGGGAGGAAGTTTCGGGAAAAAAGACGGAAATCATGTTCGCAATGATTCCACAACTGGTGAGATTTCAACAACTTTTATACCTATGCTACAAGGAATTACCACTACAACAAATGCATCTACCACAGGAAAGGAATGACTTACTCATAAGTATTATCTACAATAAGCCAGGATCCTGCTTGTCTGCAAAGATCTGAAATCCTCTGCTCAACACAAAGAAAACTGCCAACTTAGCGTATTGAAGATGAACAAGAAGAAATTTAAAGTATGACCATTAACAAAAGGGTGAAATGTGATTAAGAACTTTCAAGAATGCGTATTGAGTATCGTGAACAAACACACAGAACATGTAGCCATGGGGCGAAAGAAAGACGGAACCTTGAGCAGGGGCTCGGGAATGTAGGTCCCAGACGGATTGCCAGGGTTAACCACAGTAACAACCTTTGGGACTGGCTTAGTTTCTGCTAGTGTCTTCTTTAACCAATCTGAAATTTGAGGCAACACTCATCAATTACCTAAGCAAACACACAAAATGCAGGAAGAAACTCAACTTAGCACCTCCCACGGAAACGCAAATTCTTGCTAGTTTTGATCAAAGAATAACAAACTGTCCTGTATGTTAGATGCACAAAACTTCATTACAAGTAATAGAGAACCTTTCAAATACATTTTCCACATTATCCAAGGAAAATAAACCACTATGAAATGAATGGTTATGAAGCATCTGCCTTTACTATTTCGATAAAGAACCTTGCATATAAATTAACCACGTTATCCATGGAAAATATAAAAATGAACTGAAAGGTTATGAAGTATCACCTGCATCTGGGTGAAGTGTCACTGGATTACCAGGACCCACTAGTATATTAGTGATATCTGTCATCTGGAAGGACATGTAGGCATTGAAATAGTAGGGAGCAAACATGACAACTGAATCCCCAGCATCACACAGTGCAAGAACAAGATTCACGAACGCCTATCATTCACGAAAGCAACTATTTTTTTAATACTCATAAACGATTCTTTCAACCATGGAGCAGAAACAATAGTCTTAAGAATGAAATGAATGAAAGTACTTAAAATTTCTCTCTAAGGGACTCTTAACAGCATTCCAACCCTCAACTTCATTGCTGGTGTCACATTCTTTAAGTAAAAGGAAGAAACACAGAGGGCATGTTCCCCAAAGGCAAGTTCTTTTTCATTCACATTAAAGTTATAACCCACCTGATTTGCACCTGCAGTAACCATTACTGAAGATCTCACCAACTTATTTTCCTCTCGCAACTGCAACAGGAAGTATATCAGTCACAACTATCAATGTGCAATACTAACTTCAAGGTAAGAATTCTCTAGCAAGCGACACTGGCAAGAATATGTGGCATGGCTCATCAGAACATTATCGCCACAGAGAAGAAGCAATAACGACTGTGATAACTTCTGATCTTTCTTAAAGCTACCTTTTCCGTGCTAATTGCCTCATTTAGTCATTTTTCTCATGCTCTGGCTCCACCTATGCCAATGTTGTCCAGATCAACAATCATCAACTTTAAAAGTGTAGACATTGGTTGTACCTTTTGCAGCAATGCCTCTCTCAGTTCAGGAATTCCTTCATCTGCGCCATAACGACTTACAACAGGCTCCCCTATGAGGTCTTTAATCCTCTCCAGTGCCTCTTTTGGTGGTCGCCAATAGACTACCCCCTGCAGAACATTTTGACAAAATTGAGATTGACCTACATATGATGTGCACTAAAGGGCCAAACATCCTCAATGCTCCCGAGTTGTCGAACTATATATGTATACATATATATGATTGTATCCATGAATGCACGTAATATACATGCGAATGCGCCACTGCCTTGCCAGTCCATTTGGCAGAGAATAGACCAAACCAATAAAAATAATGGATCTATACGCTGAAATGTTGAAGACAAGCTAGAACATAGCAAAATGGCCCTCAAGTTTGACAGTAGGAAACCAACATATACTTTAAATTGCTTTAGGATATCTGCTACTAATTATTGATGCAATTCCGTCTCAGAAATGTCTAGTTTTTTTCTTTTTTCCACATTATTTCTTCCAAAGACTCTTGGTATTGTTTAACACACAAGATATTATCAGATTTCGAAACTCATCATGTCCTTATCCTTGAAAAGAATGTGAATTTTTTGATTCTCCACATGGTACCTCTATAATTAAAGTACAGAGTAATAAACAAGTTAGCAATGGAAATTACAATGACCAATGCTCATTTCGGTTTTCAATGCCCTTATACCATTTATAAACAAGAAAAACAGCTGTGGAAAAGGAGTAACAAACCTGGGCCAGTGACATGACATTTTGTAGTCCTCCAACTAATTTCTGTATCTGCAAAACAAAAGACAAACACGATTTCCACAGTATGACATGAGCTGCCGACTTCGTCTGTCTTACCAAAAGGTTAAATATTCAAAAAGACACCAAGACCTCATCTTTAGGCATAATTTAACGTTTGCATCGTGAACCACTCTTTCCTCTCACATTCACCAACACAAATGCATCGCACAGTTAAAAGTAGGAACTTTCTTAATACAAGACACTATCTTTCATAGCACAAACTAATCGTGAATTAAAAAATAATTAATTGAACACCTTCTCAAGTATATGTTGAGCATAATACTATGTTTCTGATAAGCGTGTGGGAGTGTGCTTTTGAGAAAAACAAAGAGATCCGGCCAGAAATGGATTCTGACTTCTAATTAGTACCTCAACCATAATAGGCGTATCAGTCTCCACAGCCCTCCTGGCAAGCCTTGCATACGTACCCATCTCACGCTTCCCTTGAACACCAACAATCTCCTCAGCAACTCTACCAAATGACCTCTAATCTTAACGACCCGCCTAAACCACAAGGCCCTTAGAACAACATTTATAGCCGTAAGTAAAAACACAGGAAAAAGAACTGGCCACAGCTCAACGACCCCACGAAGCAATCCATCTTTTATCACGAACATGGTACCTTCACAATATTTTGTTTTGTAGAATACTCCCAAAAGCAAGAAGCTGGAAAGGCAGACGCCTTTTTGGGCGTATCTGCTGTTCATATGGCGCTGATATGCAAGTCTGACATGGGAAAGTATCAATAAAAGTACAACGGTTGACATATCACCTTATCTTAAGCCAATCAATTAAGGGCAAGACTTAATGACTCACTCAAGATAAAACCTTATAGCCAAAAAGTAAAATTTATTATAAAATTTAACTAAATCATAAAAGTGAAAAACATCATTTTGTTAAGTTTTCATAGTAATTTAGAATAATACAAAGATTTTTTAAAATTAAGGAAAAAAAACCATTTTTCTCTCTAAAATAATTGTTAAATATTAGGAGGTAGTTTGGCTATTTTGAGGACTGTGTCGGTTAAGCTGTAAGGACGTAGGACGAAGCCAAAGAAAACACACACACTAAAGTGGTGGTGTTGGGTGGTGGTGACTGGTGAATAGTGATGATGACGGAGCATGAAAGAGACGAGACGGCCGACAGCACATATGCGGAGATTCTGGATTGACTTTAACCGGATCAAGACAAGACCCCATAAATGTTTGTGAAGACATTCGAGCATGAAAGTGCAGGGTAGAGTCTAGAGAGTTGCTTTCACCAATCTATCTGAGTTTCCAACTGTTGTGATCTGTTGCATCTGTGTGACCAGTTCTTTTTATCCTTTTCTTCAATCTCTCCACGTTCATCTGTTCCCCTGTGTTACTCTGTTTTTAAAATAAAAAACAAATATATATTTAATTCGATTTGACCCAGTTCAGGAATTCCTTCATCTGCACCATAACGACTTACAATAGGCTCCCCTGTAAGGTCTTTACTCTTCTCCGGTGCCTCTTTGGTGGTTGCAAATAAACTACCCCCTGTAGAACATTTTGACAAAATTGAGATTGACCTACATATGATGTGCACTAAAGGGCCAAACATCCTCAATACAATCATATAGGTATATATGATTGTATCCATGAATGCACGCAATATACATGTGAATGCGCCACTCCGTTTGGCAGAGAATAGAGCAAAACCAATAAAAATAATGTATCTATCTCTATACACAGAAATGTTGAAGACAAGCTAGAACATTGCAAAATGGCCCTCAACTTTGACATTAGGAATTTGGGCAATAATTAATTGCCCAATTGGGCAATAATTAATTGTGGTACTGTCTCAAGATTAAAACAGTTTAAAAAATTCAGTTAAGTCGCGCTACTTTATTGATACTAAATTTAAAAATTAAAAACATTTTATTTAAAGATAACGAAAGTCCAACATTTTATCCTACAAGAATTTCGATACCGAAAGATATTAAACATATGTGTCATATGTGACACAGATTCAATATAATCACACATATCTTATACCTTACTAACGTGAATGAGAAAATAGAATGAGACAAACTAGGATGATACATGTATGATCTAATATGTATCAACTTTCATTTATAGGTTTCAATCTCTCTAAACTTTATGCTAAACTGCATCCAAGAAATCTTGTTTTCTCTCATCAAATGCTAAATTATATTTAGAGAAAACCTTTATGTTCTCTAATTGAATAATGAATTGCGTTAAAAAACCTTTATGGGATTAAAAACTTATATCCCCCTATGTCAATTTAAAATTCATGCATATTCGTATTAGATTGTATGTGTCACAATGACATAGATTTAAAGTTAATCTGTATATATGCCAGTAACCTTTAAAATGTTTAAGATCGACATAAATCTTAAGACTTTCACATGTATTGTAACTTTACACTATAACATGTATTATTGAGGATAAAAAGATGATCATATTTATTAATAAACAATCATAGTGTCATAATATATCAAAATGTATAAACATACAAGGAGCAAAAACAACGATCCCTAACTAATACTGTCTAAGGATTTTAATACACCCATACTGGATACATGTCTTTCAAACACAAGCGGGCGAAGTTCTTTTGTTAAAGAATCAGCTAACATCTCTTCAGTCGTTATATGCTCCGCTTTAATGTCACATTTTTTAATCAACTCCTTGATGGTTAAGTATTTGACCTCCAAATGCTGAGACTCTGTAATGTTCTTATTATTGTTACTAAACAACATAGCAGCAAGATTATCACAATACAACCAAATGGGTCTAGCCACTGAATCTATCACAAACAACTTTTTTGACGAATAAAATCATAAAAACCGAAAGGCTAAAATCTAAACCCCAGCCGTCAGGCTTACCCCATACACCCAAATCCTACAAGCCTTTCCCTATCAGAAGGATTACAATCAGAATTATCTAACAATAAAATAGGACCTAAACAAGGAGGACTAGTTTTTCAACGATGAAGGTTTGCATATAATAAAGCTACCCGAGCTAAAGAGTGAGCCACCCCTACTGGCAATCCTACGAGTCCATTGGAAGGACAAGTGAAGGAAATAACGCTTGAAAGCTAAACAGTCCAAAGCCAACATTCCAATCTATGAATGATTAACAGACGAATTTGTAAGCGCTTGTACAGCCAACAAACAATCCAATTCCACAACAACATGATCAATTTGCTTGTCTTTCAGCCACGATAGTGCTTCTCTGATCAACATGAGTTTAGCAATAAGTGGGTTGAACAATGATGAATAATGTCTAGAAAGAGCAGTTACAAAGCTGCCCCGGTCAAGTTTTTGAGCCAAACTGCTTATGAAGCAGCCTCATAGCATGCAACAAACTCTATATATATGGTTGAGGAAGTTATCAGTGTCTGCTTGACACTGTTCCATGATACTGCACCATCTACTAAAAAAAATGTAACCTAAAGAGGACTTCTGATCATTCGAACACATAGCAAAATCAGAATCTGTATACCCCACCAAATTTAGATCGTTGACTGGTCTGTATGTTAACATATAATCTTTAGTACCCTTTAAATATCTCAATATTAGTTTGATTGCATTCCAGTGATCTATACTGAGGTTAGCCAGATATCAACCCAGTAGTTCAATAGCAAATGCAATGTCTAGCCTAGTGCATACCTGAGCATACATCAGGCTACCAACTGTACTAGAGTATGAAACATTTCTCATAGCCTTTCTCTCAACTTTATTCTTTGGATACTGTGCTAAATATAATCTCTCACCATAAGCGATATGTGCTACAACTGGTTTATAATTAGCCATATTAAACCTTTATAGCACATGTTCAATGTATACACTTTGTGAGAGGCTTAATGAGTGCGGAGATCCGTCCTGGTAAATCTGTATACCTAAGACAAAAGATGTTTCACCAAGGTCTTTCATATCAAAATGTTTGGCCAAAAGTTGCTTAACTTTATACAACATGGTCAAGTCATTTGATACGAGCAATATATCATCCACATACAACAGTAGGAAGATGACTTTGTTCCCCTTGATCTTATAATACAAACATCTTTCAACTTTGTTTTCTACAATGCCGAAATTGTTCAAAACCTCATCAAACTTTAGGTACCACTGTCTAGAAGCCTGTTTCAAACTGTACATTGATTTGGCCAATTTGCAAATGTTGTCAGTTGCAACTTGATCCTGATATCCATCAAGTTTCTTCATATAGACCTCCTTATAAAGGTCACCATTTAGAAATATAGTTTTAACGTCCATCTGATGTAGCTTCATGTCATAATGAGCTACTATTGTCATAATCACTCTAAATACATCATTTGAGGATACAGGAGAGAAGGTAACATTAAAATCAACTTCTTCTCTCTGAGTAAACCCTCTGGTAACTAATCAAGCTTTAAACCGCTTAACTTTACCTTTAGTGTCCTTCTTGGTCTTAAATAATCATTTGCATTTAACGAGTCTGCAATGTTGAGGCAAATCAACCAGCTCCTATACCTTATTGTGCTTCATAGGTTGCATCACATCCTTCTTTGCTTCCCACCACAAGTCTACATAGGGTCCAGAAATAACTTATGTAAAAGTGACTGGATCCACAATATGTCCAATTTCATAGTTCTGTTCACCCAAATAGATTATATAATCATATGAGATAGCAGGATGTCTCTCTTTAATGGATCTACGCAACTACATTGGCTTTTGTACCCCAGGAACCTATTTTTGTATGGGTATAAGTTCCTGTTCTTACACAGGCATGGTACCTGGATCTTGATCCACTGGACCTGACCGTATGAGTGAAAAATATGAAATAATTATCATATCTGTCCTGCTATCATCTGAAGGGCGATAGGGCCCACCCTCTTTATAAACATCATGTTCTAAAAATTTTGTTGTTTATGATTCAACAATTCTGGCTCCTCATTCTCTACAAAAAACTGTAATCTTTAGAATGGCCAGGATATCCTACTAGATAGCAATGAGTAGAATGAGGATGCAATTTGCTTTTATAAGAATTATATAATCGTATCTCAATAGAGCAGTCCCATACACGAATGTGTGAAAGGCTTCGTTTCCACCTTTTTTTTGACTTCGAAAGGCGTTTTAGGCACTGACTTGCTTGAGACTCTATTTAATATATACAATGTCATCTTAATAGCTTCACCCTAAAGGTAATCGGGTATATTAGTCCTGCTTTGCATCGACCTCATCATGTTTTTTAGGGTACGGTTGCGCCTTTCAACCACACCATTTTGCTCAGGACTATCCGGTATAATAAACTGAGTCACTATTTTAACTGATTCCATATACCTGACAAACAAACCTTTTTCTTGTCCTGCAACGCCATGTCTGCTATAGTACTCACCTCCTTGATCAAATCTGACAATCTTGATTGATTTTTTTCAATTAATTATCAACCTTAGCCTTGAAGATCTTAAATTTATCAAGAACTTCATACTTTTTCTTAAACAAGAAAACGTAACCGTAATGGGAATAATCGTCTATAAATATCAAAAAAATATAGAATTGCATAACATAACTTTATAGGGTCCACTTATGTCTGTATGTATGAGATCTATCAAGTCATAAGCACAAGTTGACCCCTTTTTCTTTATCTTGGTTAACTTACCTCTGCAGCAATCAACATATGTTTCCAGATCACCAAAATCAAGAGTTGGGAGAATGTTTTTCTTTATTAATCTCTCAACCCTAGCTCTGGAAATGTGGCCTAAACGTTTATGCCACAACATGTGCGACATTTCCTTTATTAAAGATCTCTTACAAGTAACAGGTTTGACAATATAAGAAGAAGCATACATTTCATTAGGGGTAAGGCACATTCTATAACCCATAAGATAAGAAGGTAGTTCCGATATGTTTTGTATTGAAAGATATATTTACAACTAAAGTATCAATTATAAAATGATAACCCTCTTTATGAAAAATTGATACAGATATCAAATTCTGTCTGAAAGACGGTGTATAAAATGTGTCTCGTAAAACATGTACAAATCTCATATCGAGGTTCAAACCTGCATCCCCTTCATATAAAACATCTACTTCTTCATTATTGCCGACCATCAATTTCTCCTCCCCTTTAGTTGGCTACCGACCATCAGTTTCTCCTCCCCTTTAGTTGGCTTTCTCTTGGATCTAAATCCCTGCATTGTGGAAGCAATATGATTAGATGCACCACTATCTAGCCACCAAGAACTGGATGTGGCTATAGCTAAATTGGATTCATGAATCATATAAGTCGAGCAGTTACCCGATAGCTCCAGTTTAACTTTCCAGACTTTGTACTTCTACCAATCAGATTTCCTATGTCTCTTCTTCTTACAGAAGAAGCACCTCATATTCTTTAGGTCTTGTGGACCCTTCGCAATGCTGGACTGTCTAGACTAAATATACGGGGAGGTTTTGGTTTTCTTAGCCTTAACTTTTTGGTACTTAGCCTTCCTCTTACCTTTGGCTGCATACAAAGCCACATAAGGAGTGCTCTTCAGCTTCTTCTCTATTGCAACACATTAGGAAATCTAGGCATTGATATCCTAAGCCTTATCTTGAGAAATGTATGAAGTGAGCAGTATCTCAAATTCTTGAGGAAGAGTATTAAGGGCCTGTGCATTATCCAGTGCCTTTTGCTTACTTTGAATGTAGACCATCTTTATAATGTATTTCCTAACACCTCCTTCTCCAATATACTTAATAGAGAACAGATCCTTAATTAAGGTACTCAACTTAGCATTGGACGAGACCTTACATCTTTGGGAACATTATCCATAAATTCGTTCATTATGATAGTGTCCAGTAGTCTACTCAACAATGATTTGGGATTGACCTCTTAATGGTCAAGTAACACATTCTGTTCGACCACTCTCAGATTGCAAATTCCAAGCTGATGTTTGTAAGTTGAGACGGTCTCTCTATCAGCATAGCCATGTTGATGTTTGTCATCTCTAAGGCAAATTCGACGTCCTGCTTCCACTTCTTGAAATTGAAATCAGTTAAGGTTTCAATGGTGACAACATTGTTGTTGACAGAAAATGTGACTACAAAAGGACAATACAAAGATTAGCACAAATGTAGGACAACAGTGATACTTAAAGCATTAAAACAATATCTATACCAAGAATCCGATCACATATACTATGAAACACCTGTGGACTGAATACATAATATATGCAATTAGACCTCCACATAAAAGCGATCAGAGTACAAACCATCAACTCTCATGACACTACTACCTGTGGACGAATAGATCATTTAAGCAATGACTTTCTTCCATCTAATGCTTTTATGCACATCTCAAAATCTCATGTAAGGCCAACACCTGTGGGCAGAATAAACAAACACGAGACCAAAGACATCCTCCAATATGTAAGTAGAACAATTCAAATACTGATTTAAAAGGCTACTGTAGTTATTGCAATCTCATCAGTACTCAAAAGGCCCACAAACACAAAGGATATATCCTTATGTTATCCTTACACTCTATATGGAAATATAGTATGTGAAATGAATAATCAATTAATGCTAAACCTGAAAGCACAATGTTATCTTCAAATACTCGTGCTGAAGACATTCTTTAAAAACTTTATTTGAGACTTTATGCTTCACCGAACATAGAACTGACCACCCAAGACACGAGAATCTCATGTATCTCACTAACAGCACATACATTGCACAAAAATGCACTTAAAAAGGGCTTTAGAATGCCTCATTTCCTTTTCTAGAGTAAAATTACCAACGTAATTAATCCAAAAAAATTAAAAAAAATCACTTAAAATTTTGTCGAACCTAGAAACTGACCCAAAAGGACCAGGGGCACCCTTACGAGAATTTTGAAATTGTTTCCTTTATTTGGCTGATGACGTCGATAAACATTGTAGTGATGATGCCAGCATGATGTCACTTTGATGTTATAGGTGCGTGTCAATGGGTAACTCGTGCATTGCATGCTGGCACGCTCGACGTGTCTCTAGATGTGCGCACGCGTCCACACGCAACTACATGCTGAGAAATTGTGTGGCGCATGTTGGTTCGCGCGCTGAGCTTGTATGGTGTATGTAGCACACACACAAGTCGCGTGTTCTCATCCGTGCTTGCCACGTGTTGGAATAGCTGACGGGCGCGTGCCTTTTGGCCTATCTGCTATTCATATTATGTTGATATGCAAGTCTGACATGGAAAAGTATCAGTAAAAGTACACAAATCGTTGAAGTTGGTATATCACCTTATCTTAAGTCAGCCAATTAAGGAGAAGAATAAATGACTCACTCAAGATAAAACCTTTTTTGCCTTTCTAGTTGATGTATATCAATTACCGAGAAGCATATGAAACACCAAGATCATAATTTAAAATAAATTTAAAAGAGTAAAAGACATATACTTTTCAAATATTTTTTCAACTTTTTTTTATCAATGGACAAATTTGACTATTCATTCTGTTAACTCTTATAGACTTCGTCAGAATATGAAAATGAAAGCGTAAAAAACAAGAATATCCTTGCTTTGAAATGAAACACGACAATGTAATGACTTGGATTTGTCCCACGAGAAGCTATAGGAATGACAATCGGTAGGGCTAGTGGCTTGACCCATGAAATATCAAGCCATACAGACCTAAAGCGAGCCGGCTCGGCTTGATTTATTACTTAAAAAAAAACAAAAAATGACGTCTTTTTGTAACTCTCGATCAGCCCTTGAATAGGATTGAGTCTGGACATTTCTAGCTTGAGTCTGGTCTGTGGCCCGATCAACGCAGGCTAGACTGTTGACTTCAAGTCGGACCTAATTGTCATGCCTAGCTACCGTTTCATGTTTATTGTATACAATACAATATATATACATTTTTATTTAACATTTGAAAATTTCGTGCTTCAAGCAAGATCAAGTCAGATAGTCCAAGACTAAACTCAACACGAAGCCCAAAATTTATAAAAATTCAAATTAATCGTAACTGGATCAACTCACCTTGGGCTAGATTCAAAATGCCACTCTCGCTAAACAAGCTTTATGTAACATTCAAAAGAAGAGGGCATAATTAACAATGTTGATCTAAGTTAGTAAGGAGTTTGGCTTTCCTTAAACTATAATTTGAGAAAAATCAGTATCGGGTCTAACCTCTTAAGATCTCAACTTGAAATTAAAAATTTTTCACATTTGAACTTGATTGAACCAAAGTACTCTTATTTGAGTCTAAATATAATCAAACTTATTTTGACTTATTTAAACTAGTTCCATTAGTCAAGTTTTTAAAAATTGTTAATTTGGAGTCTATATTTAGGCATGATAGTCAGTGATGGAATAAAATGACCCAATTTGACCTGACTCAACTCAATTTGATCCGAGTTGATCGAGCTTCGGGTCGAGCTCATAAGGCTTTCCTAGCTTGGCTTGGCCCAAAGCTTAAAATTATCACATTAAAACAACATCATTTTTAATTTTAAAAATATATTGACTTGAACCCTATTAGACTTTAAGTTGCTCAAACCCAAGCAAGCTCAGGCTCAGGCTTAGAGCCTTGAGTCCAATCAAACTTTGTGTTATGTTGTGTTATGTTGAGCCTGAACACAAAATTTTAGGCTAAGCTCAAGCTCAAATCAATTCATTGTCATCTTTAATGATAGTTCAACTTTAACCAAATTTAGTTCAACTTGAATTCAACAAGTCAAGTTTTGTTTAACTAAACTTTGGATCTGGCCTTAACTGGTTCACCAAACTCAAGGCTCCACTCGAAAGGCTTAAAACCCTATCGCTCAACTAAAACAACATTATTTTGGGTAAAATTTTCAAAAATGATATTTTAGGTAGTCCGCTCAAATGCAAGCCTACCGATGTTTCGGGTTAGTCACAAAAATTATACTGGCCCATCCCGATCCATTACCATTTTTACCAGTGTTTTAAAAATCGGACTGAACCGGCTGGTCGGACCGGTGAACCGGAGTACAAAACGGTCCGGTTTTGTAACACCCAAATACCCTCTGGGAGGATATGTGGATGCCACCCAAGACAGTACAATCAAATCAGACTAGTTTACACACAACATCTCAAACAGTGC
>JAOSBP010000005.1:2516621-2540346 GCA_027563825.1 Erythroxylum mucronatum
ATATTGGCAATGATGAAGGAGCATTTGATTTTGACTTGAATGAATATTATGATTATTGATCTTTTTTTAATCTTTTTGATGAAATATGACTAGTGAGCTTTGTTATCTTATTTTGTGTTATGTTGGTGAACTTTAAAAAAATTGTATGTTTTGAAGTTTGAAGGTTTAAGTTAGATATATAATTAAATAGTATGTTTAAAAATTATCTTATATATATATAATATAAAATAAAATATATATATTTATTAGTCACCGGTTCGATCACGGTTCAATTCCGATTGAACCATTGACCCTTAAATCAGTTGCTTCTCCGGTTCAGTCACCGGTTTAGTTCTTAAAACATTGATTTTTACCCATATTCGATTAAATTTGAATATTAAAATCTAAACTTAAATTAAATTTATTAATTTCAACCTAAACTCAAATAATAGAAGAGAGATGATTGGGCCAAATATCTACCAACTAACTCCGTTGACTTATCCGTTGTCGTAAGCTCGCTCTCTCTCTCTCTCATCATGTCCACTTCTTTAGATCTAAAGATTTTGAATTCTTATGAGTAAAGGGCAAGCATTCTCATTCTCGTGAGTAAATGTTTGAAACCAAACCCTCGTATGGTGGGGTAGGCTACACCAGATCACACCTTATGAAAAATAAACACGCACGTCATAAAAGCTGCAAAGTCCACATGCTTAACTCCTCTCTTTCTTTAATTATCTTTTTACCGTTTGATTTCAAAACAAATTTAAAACTTTAATTTAATATTTATAACAAAAAACTGATATTTAGTTATATTATTGATTAAAAACTAGACAAAAAATAAATTTTATGATAATTACGAGAAGTCTTTTTAAAACGAATAAAAAATTCAAGAATAAACAAATTTAGGCAATATTTTAAAAAACCAAACCGGAAATTATGCCGATAATACAAGAAATTTATGATCTAAAAGTGTATGCGGTATTACACCGTTATAAAACTTGCTAAATATTAAATAAAATTAAAGAATTTGAAATATGAAGATTGTTCTTACTCGTCGAAGAGTATGAAGTTTAATTAAAAAATAAATTGTTAAATAAAATTAATTAATTAATTTTAAAATTTAAGAACTTATTAATTTACAAAAAATTAACCGATTAATTAAAAATTAACCGATTTTTAACAACTAGAGTTATTAAAGTAAATCGAACTGAAAAATTAAAAACTGAATTCGAAAATTAGACGATTCAAGATTTTTACAGATGGACAAGTTAAACCGGTCGGTCTTTCAATAATAGGTTTTAGGCATTAAGATATTTAATATAAAATAAAGATTTAAATGTGATTAAGTTATCTTTAAAAAAGAAAAAAGCTCACTAATTACTAATTAATTAGACTATACTCTCATACTTGCTCTAGTCAACGGTCAAATCTCCTTTTTTATATATATATTTTGTAAATTAGAAAACTTAAAAATGTGTGTTATAATAATAAATTAATTATCGAATAATGTAATGTCTTATTTTATTTATTTATTTTTTTTTTGTTAAATATGCTTTTGAACTTCATCACTATCCCGCCTCTCTCTCACTCACTGAACAACTTTTATCAGTTGTTCTTCTCTCCAAGCTCTTTCATCCTCCACTCTTGGAGCTTAGGAGATCCATTCAGGTCCATCTTAACCCGCATGCACTCACATTGTGTGTGTGTACTACTCCTCTCTTGTCATTTCATTTGTGCTCATTCCTTTTGGTTTCTGGGCTTGTGTTGTGGGGTGAGAAAGATGCGTGCTTTCTAATGTTCTTGTTACGTTCTGCAGTCTCGGTGTTCGTATCTTGTTCGTCTCGTAGATCAGTCAAATGGTTTCTTTGTAATTTGTGAAATTCTGAAGTTTTTGAAGATGGGTTCTTGATAGTAGATGGAGTGGTGATGTGCATTCTAGTTATTTGAATCGGACAGTGTGTTGGTGGATGAGAAAGTAATGGAAAATGTGCAAGAATTTTGAATGTTTCACTTTGTTTCTTTCTCTACTGAAGTCAATGTTTTACTTAAGCTGGAAAGTGTAAAACTGTCAAATTCTTAAGTGTGCTTAATTAATTGACTTATAATTCTCAGCTTTCTGTTTATATCTTTTAAGTAGCAAATTACCATTTTAGGAGATTGAGTGAAAGACGATAAGAAATTTGTATCCCACTTCTCAGTTTCTGGAAACATACATTTGAAATTGGTCATGTGATCTACAAATCTTGCGATGGACAAGATATGAACTTTTTGATTATTTGCGAAGATGAATTTTCGATGTGTTGCGTTACGTTTGTGGAAATGTGATCTTTTCATCTAAAAGAGATTCCGCTATTAGAGATGTTTGATGACATTTTCTTGGAAAATTTCTGCATAAAGGTGGGGTGAAGTTTTTTCTAACAACGAATTTGAACATCCAATGTCCCGACAATTCTTGTCTTGGTGTTCTGTTTTGAGGATGTTAAGGGTTACGCTTTAAATTGCATCATGTTCTTTTCTCTTGGGTTAAACAATGACGGCCAGTTGATCTATTAGGTATGCTAATATGTTACTCTGCGTACTGCACGAGTTGATAGCTGTATCTATGCCATGTTACTGTTCATTTTGCATCTCCACTTCATAGGCCAATTAATCAAAAGGGTTGCCCTTTGATGAGTATCTTTCAAAACAAAACCCTAATATTCTTTCTGAAGATTGCTTGTGTTGTGGTATTTGTTACAATTTTTGTATAGTTGTAGTATTGTTTTTGTTGATATGGTGATTCTATTGCAGGTTTCTGATCTATTTTGAACGAATTGTTACAGGATTTGTAAATATGAGAAAGGAAAATGCAGTTTCTGTTAATGTTGGACAGCTTAATGGCCGAATGACAAGGGCAAGAACAGCTGCCTTGCGTGCATCTGGCAAGCTGCTGCCTTCTAAGGCACCCACAGAACAAGATCAGAAGCGAATTTGGAGACCAAATTCGAAAAGAGCAGCTTTGGATGAGAACAATACTCGAGCAAATGAAAATGTACTTGTTCGGTATAAGAAGAGAGCGGTCCTTCAAGATGTCACAAATGTTTGCTGTGACAGCACCTATAGGAGTTGCTTCAGGACAACAAAACTTCAGGTTGATTTGCTATCCTGCTGTTGCTGTGGCTTCTAAATCATTTTAAGCATGACTTATTTTCTGATCAATTTTATTAGAATTGAACAAAACGAAATGGAACCAAAGCATAACACTTCTGTATATCTGACTTGCTTACCTTAATTTCAGTATGTAGTTTGAATGTTGACATGATCTTTCACCATGTTTCAGTTGGCGAATGGAATACAAGGAATGATATTGTCTTGAGACAAAGAAAATAAGAGAAAATTTTAACGATTTCTTATGCTTGCATGTTCAAATATGTAATCTTAACAGTCAGATGTGTTTGAAATGCCTAACTTGAAGTCCAAATTGATTTTACTTCCCCCTGAATTTTCAAAAGTTCACATTTAAGAATCTGAACCTCTTTTGCTGATTAAAGGCTAAACACGACAAGCAAGCTAAGAAAGGTGTGCTCAAAGTGTCCAAAGTGGCCCCTTCAATTGCTGCGAATCTTCAAGTTAAATCAAAGAAAAAAATTGTTCAACAAGCAAGAAGAGAAGAACCCAAGTCAGAGGTCTTAAGTTCTAATACTTTGGAAAAGGAGGTAGCTTCTCGATTGAACACAGAGTTGGACACAGATATCAACCAGCTTCAAAATCAGACTTCTAGAGTGCTTTTAGAAGCTCATGGTCCTCCGAAGATAGGTTACATTCTCTTCTCTTTCCCACCTAATGAAAAATTGGCAACCTAACAAATATATCTGCATGTTTTCTTGGTTTTTCTTATTTCCTCAATCAGTTGGGGGTGAGTTAGAAAATCTACATGTGAAGTTCATACATTTGATGTACTGTGTCAGGAATGAGTAACATATCCTTAAGATACATGCTGTAACACATGTCCCCTGTGAATTTCCTTCTCATCTACCTGTGATTTTTGGATTTTTTTTCTGAATACTTGAAAGAGGTAAACAAAAATATAATTTGCATGAAAATGTTGTCTCAAAGATGGTTTGTAATCGTGGTATGGTTTATCATTGTTGAATAACTACAAATTCTCTCTAAAAAGTCTGAATAACCACAAGACATGCTTTCAGTGCCTTTAATTTCCTTCCTCTTCTGTTTAGGATTTTAGCTTCAGCTTATCAACAAATTCACATTGTATATAACTAGGTGAATGGAAATATCATGAGTCACAATTTTGCTAGAAATAATTTTTAAAGTAATAACTGCACTTTTTTTCTTCTGCTGTATGGCTTCATAAAAGGTGGTGACACTTTACTTTCTTGTGTTACTAGCAGAGAAATGTAGTCTGTTCAAGAGCTCTTTAACGTCAAGTGATATGGGCTTTACAGACATTGACTGTGACGAAAAGGATCCTCAACTCTGCAGCCTCTATGCTCTTGATATCTATAGTAATTTACGTGTTGCTGAGGTTCGTGCTGTCAATCCCATTTCTCCTTTTCAAATTTTGTTTTTAAAAATAAATAGTCAGTTTCCAAGGTACAAACTTGGTCCTCTCCAAGGAAAAAGTTCTTACTAAATTCAAGAAATCTAAAGCTCCTTTGGTTTCAATACATTATGCATGGTAGTACACTTGCTTGGTTGATCAAAGCATAATGCATTTTCATTCATCATGATAGATGAATTGTAAATTTTGGATTTCGCTCCAATTTCCTGAGCATGATACTGATGTTAACTTACTATTAACCCCTCGTTAATTTGTTCAACAGCTCGCCAGAAGACCTAGTCCTACATTTATGGAAACAATACAGAAAGACATCAGTCAAAGCATGCGGGGGATTCTAGTCGATTGGCTTGTGGAGGTCAGTTTACTTTGATCACCTACCTTTGCTGCAACTAATGCCCCTTCTCAGATGTCCTCTGTTGAGTACTTTTTGTGATATAATATTGTGCCATAGTTTCTTACTGAAAATCCTTCTCTTCCTCACGTCTGTCAACATAATGCACGGGAGTTGGGTCCACGAATACTCAGTATCTTCTCTAGTTTCAGGGGAAGGCAACTTGGAAACTTGTATAGAACAATCTATTGTGGGTGTTCATTCTAACTGCTGATTAATTTTTCAGACCTGCATATCTCTCCCTGCTTGTTCTGGGTTATTTCTGAAGTTTTTATCTTGGTCAAGCAGAATGAGAATGCCATTACAATATTAGTTTTGATATGTTAATCTAAACTCATAAAAAATCACTAAACAATCCTCCTTGTTTTTATTAATCCGTATTGATTTCAGGTATCTGAGGAATATAAATTGGTGCCGGATACGCTTTACCTCACTGTATATCTCATAGATTGGTTCCTCTCTCAAAACTATATTGAAAGACATAGACTTCAACTGCTGGGTATCACATGCATGCTGATTGCCTCGTAAGTCCTAAAGTTAATAACTATTGCTAAATTCATCATTGGCACTGAAGAATGCTCGAGTTTTTAATGATTATGATTGGACTAGAAACAAAAGAAGATCCTCTTGAAGAGACATACAATCTCACATAGACACATATGCATTCATATAATCCATAAGCCTTGCTCAGCCCATCACTGCGTGTATTCATCTTTGTTTACTTTTAAGCCTTTTGTGATGTACTTTATCTACATCTTGAAGGAAGTATGAAGAGATCTGCGCGCCACGTGTGGAAGATTTTTGTTTCATCACTGACAACACCTACACAAAAGAGGAGGTATGTGATCGTACAACAGTCACAACTTGCTGAGATATGATTTCTCTTCCTTTTACATGGATGATGATTTTGTTAAAGCTTGATTCTAAGGCTTCAGGAGCAGTATCATCATTGATAAATTGTAGGTTCTGAATGATATTGAGGCGTCTTTCACATCAAGAAATTAAACTTGTGATTGAATCATAAATTTGTGATAGCCTTGTGCTGTTGGTTTCATGAGGGTCAAATACGTGTCAATAATCTACATTGATTGAACTTGTTGACTGAATCCAATAGTGTGGACATCAAAAGGATGAATATACAATGGATCTATTTGAACCTGTTTCTACATGGACAGCCTAGTAGCATTTTCAGACTTGCATGATAGTTTTGAGTATGGATTGCACAAATTTATACAGGATATGAAAATCAAGGATGGAATTTGTCTTGTTTGAAAACTAAACCATAATGTGAAATTCCCTGTTGCACAACAAGCTGTTTACTTAATTTCCTCCACTTTGGAGTACTAGTTGCATTCCTGACCAGTATAAGCACAGGTGATAGCAATGGAAATTCAGGTGCTGAAATATTTTGGCTTTCAAATATTTGCTCCCACTACAAAAACATTTCTCAGGTACTTAAAATATTTAGCAAATGTTGACCTATTGTTTTGACAGTTTCACTCCTTTCAACAATGGTGACTAAACTGGGATGCTGTTGTTGTTGTAATTGTAGGAGGTTTTTACGTGCAGCACAGGCTTGTTACAAGGTAATTTTGTTGATTCATATCAGATGTTCTTGATTATTCTGTAGGTAAATCCTATGTAAAATGAACAAAAGATGTTTACTTCACTCGCGGTTTTGTATTTGCAGAGCCCTAGTTATGAGTTGGAGTACTTGGCTGATTATTTAGCAGAACTGACACTAGTGGAGTATAGTTTCTTGAGTTTCCTTCCTTCACTTATTGCTGCATCAGCTGTATTTCTAGCTAGATGGACACTTGATCAAACAAGCCACCCATGGGTCAGCATTCTTCCTCCCTTTAGTTGATCCTTGATAATGTATGTGATTCCAGAGCAAACTATTGAGATTGCTTTACATTTGACAGAATCCGACGTTGGAACACTATTCTTCTTACAAGGCATCAGACCTTAAATCTACTGTTCATGCAATACAAGATCAACAATTGAGAACCAGTGGATGTCCTCTGAATGCTGTAAGGATGAAGTATAAGCAACAGAAGGTATCTCCCTTAGATGGTAACACAAGTCAAGAAGTTCATGATTGCCTTAACTTCACAATTATTTGTGCATCCCTCACTTGAGCATAAAATGTCGGTGTTCGTATCGAGTCCAGTTTCTTCATAATTTCCTTTGTTCTTGTGAGGCATTTGCTAACTGTTGTTTCTATTTGACAGTTCAAATCTGTTGCAGCTTTGACTTCCCCAGAACTACTTGCAACCCTGTTTTTGAAGGTAGAATGACTGAATCTACACTGTCAAGAGCAGTTGCTAACACTTTTTAACACTTCTCAAACAAATTTCCTTCTACATAATTATCACTTCCATCAGGTCATAAATGTTCTAGAATTTGACCTTGTTTAATATGTAATCTGCCCCATATTTTGGCCCCCAAGTTCTTTGTTCATAGGATCTTTTGTCAGGTTTGGTATTTCCAGCCTGTGTCAGGCAATCTCAGGAAAAGGTTGTCATCCCACTAAGATACAATTTCTTTGCAGCTCCAATGTTTTTTCAGCACATAA
This sequence comes from Erythroxylum mucronatum, assembly GCA_027563825.1. Taxonomy (NCBI): domain Eukaryota; kingdom Viridiplantae; phylum Streptophyta; class Magnoliopsida; order Malpighiales; family Erythroxylaceae; genus Erythroxylum; species Erythroxylum mucronatum. The sequence goes on from JAOSBP010000005.1 coordinate 2,524,128, forward strand.
ACTCTCTCTCAAGTTTCAGTGGTGAATGTAACTAAGCAGTCTCTTAACTTTGTTCTTTGTTTCAACTCTTTTTTATGTATAATCTTGTCTTTGCTTATCCACATTGATCTTTTCTCTTAAAAACTTGTTACTGAAAACCAAATCAGAATTTCAGTCAATGGATTGAAAGAGCCTTTTTTTTATAATCAAATTGGAGTCTATCTAAAATTAATTTGACATCTCTAGTTATGAATAAAAAATATTAGTAAAAATAATAATAAAAATGAAAATGATTTTTATTATATGATTTATGTAAATTATTTGATAAAACTTTTATAAAAAAATGTATGGGATTTTAAGTTTTAAATTTTTTGTTTTTTATATTGTAATATTTCAAATTGGTACTTTTCATTTCTTATCACATACTTTCTTAAAATTTTACAAAATTAAAATTTCTAAAAAATTTATAGTTACAATTTCTTAAAACTAAATAAAATAATTTTTTAATATTAACCTCAGGTTCAAAATATAAAATTTTCATATTGTTTTACTTATTTCAAAAATGAAAATTTTTAGTCTGAAATTATTAATTTTTTTTAAATATTGTAAATATTAAAAACTTATTAAATTTCTGTTAATTTATTTTATCATAATTTATTATTAAAGTTAAACTAAAATAATTATAAAAGTTTTATCATGTGTTGTTTACAAATTATTTTATATTTTTAATACCATATATATGTGTGTGTATATATATATATTAGTAATTTCAAAATATAAAATATTTTTAAAATAAATAAAATGTTTTACCACACACAAAAGAAGATATTTAAATATTTAATCAATCCATGTTTTGTTTTTTTTTTCTTAGAAATTAAAAGACAAAATGTGAAAAATATAATAAGCAACACGTGGCATTCCTTCAAGGTACGTGGGTAACTGGAGACTTATCTCGCTTGCTTGCTTGGAAGCTCCCGCGAGAAAACAGGGGATAGAACCAGAGAGAGTGGAGATCCAAGAAATACAAAAATGGCGACTTTGAATCTACTATCGTCATTGCCACGTACTAACTTATCCAAATATAACAATCATGATCATTACTGCTGTAGTTATCAGAATTTTAAAGCTCAATCAGTATCTTGTTCTCACGAGCTCTCTGTTCGGTCTTCTTTATTCACGCAAACCAAATCAAAATCGAAGTCAAACCTCCCGTCTTCTAAGCTTTTTCTGATGCCTACAAATTTATCAAGATCAGGTGAAGTTTCCAACTTGGATTTAGTTTCGTATGATTATTGCACTTAATTCGTTTATTGCATTGCTAACTTGCTGCTCTGTTTAAGCTAGTTTATTTTGTTTTTTTCTCCAGTTTGTTTTAATTCTTTTTGAAATGGGAAACCTGAATGAATGCAAAAGAAGATTATGATGTTAAGCATGTTTGACTCGTTTTACTACCGTTCTAAAATTTTCGCTAAGAAAGCTGTGTTGTTGAGTAGAATATTGTTGATAAGCTTGGTGTGGTTTCCGGAATTTAGAAAGCTGAATTTAAATTGGTTTATGAAGGCTAATGAGTGAAAATTGATTGCTTGTTCCAAGAAACCATAAGAGACGAGTTTTGTTCCAAGAAATCTCTAACCCAGTGAGATAACTGAAGAATTAAGTTCTCTGATTCTTGAAATTCTAGAATTACTCTCCTTCCAAAGCATGTAGACTGTACAGCTAAGCACAATCTTAAATAAAACATAATCCCCTTTGTTGCTAAACGTGACCTTTGACGTCCACAGCACTAGATTTTGCCGTTGCAGCAAGTTGATCTGCAAGAATAGTGTTCCAGATTGAAGTGGAATAGGAGCAGCTACAGAACAAGTGGTCATAGGATTCAGCTTCTAAGTTGCAAAGCACACCAATGGTGTCTGCTGAAGCAAGAAAGTGAATTCTGTCTTTGGTCCACAGTTTCTGCTTAATGGCTAACCATAGAATTTGCTAACATTGGGAGTCCATTCAGGAACCAGACCTAGTTTTTCTAGAACACCATCTGTGGTCTGCCAGCAAAAAGTTGAAGGCAAGAATTATTTGTGAATTTGAGGGAGTTATGACACGTCCAAATATGCTGTCTTGATTATGTTGTTAACATGTATTTCTATGATTTAGAAGTGTGATATGGATGAGTGTTTTATTAAGCCTCTATTAGAGGAGTATGAGTGTTTTATTAGGAGTCTATTGGTGGAGTATTTGATTTTTAGTAGAAGTCTATTATTTCCCTATTATGTATGCACTAGTTTTTGTTATAGTCTTTCTAGGAGTCCTAGTTTAGGTAGAACTTTTGTGTTTCTTTGCCTATATAAGGCTATTACGTTATGCAATAAAGTAAGGAAGAAATTATCATAAAATTTAGCTAATTAGGAATAGAGTAATGTAGCCCAATCTTGGCAGATCTTGTTTTTGACAAGTGCTGCCAGTTTTTTTCATCACCAAAAATAGGTTTTGCAAAGAAGGGAACCAACATAAATAAGGGGAAAGAGATTAAATTTCCTGAGAATCGTCCTTGGACTCGATCCCAAGCACGGGCACATAACAATTTGGTATCCAAGCAGGAGTTCATGGGCGACATAGGCCATTCAGTTGCAGAGCAATCTTCGGTAGATTGGCAGATGGATCAGAGGATACGGGCATTAGAGATGGGGTAGCAAGAATTGAAGGCTCAATATGCAGAGATTATCCGCATGTTTGCAAGGTTGGAAGTCGCAAAATCGAGCGAGTATCAGGCACCATCACCACCACCACCACCACCACGGGAGGAGAGGATCGATGGGGGCAGCGGGGCAAGAATGGTGCCTAAATATACTAAGATGGAATTTCCAACGTACAATGGCTCGATGGATCCGTTAGTTTGACTTCACAGGTGTGAGCAGTTTTTCTTAAGCCAACAAAGTGGAGGAGGAGAAGTTAAGATTGGCTACCTATCATTTAACGGGGGAGGCCCAACTGTGGTTCTTCCAACTTGAAGAAGAACCAGGGATGCATTGGTACTCTTTCAAAAACCGTTGCAATATGAGATTTGGCCCTCACCTTAGCAACAACCCTGTAGGAGAATTGGCAAACCTCAAACAGACAGGGAGCGTAGAAGAATATCAACGCCAATTCCAAACACTGCTAGCTCGAACCATAGGGCTTCCATGAGACCTACAAGTAAATCTATTCACGGCTGGGTTGGTAGAAGGGCTGCGAATCAAGGTGGAGATGCAATATCTTGTTAATCTTGGGGTTGCAATGAACTTAGCAAGAGCATGTGAAAGAAAATTACAATGTATGCAAGTGCAAGAGCATGTGAAAGAAAATTACAATGTATGCAAGTGCAATACACCCAAGGGGCAATAGGCAGCCGAAACACCACCTTATGGCCATCTTCGCAGCTAGACAGTAGTAGCAACAACAACAGCGCAAGTGCAGCCACACTTTTAGGAAGTAAGATAAACTCAGGGGCTAAAACAACCTCCAGTATAGCAAGTACTCCACCCCTAATGGGAAGACACTTAACCAGAGTGAAAATGGCTGAAAGAAGAGAGAAGGGGTTGTGCTACAATTGCGACGAGTCTTATTCGGTGGGGCATAAATGTAAGAGATTATTTTGGATTGAGGTGGTAGACTCTGAGGAAGAAGAGGAGGAGATATCTTTGCATACCATCACTGGCATAACTTGACCTCAAGCTCGATGTCGAAGAGGGGAATGATGATATAGATGAGTGTTTTATTAGAGGAGTATGAGTATCTTATTAGGAGTCTATTAGAGGAGTATTTGATTTTTAGTATAAGTCTATTATTTCTCTATTATTTTTGCACTAGGTTTTGTTATAGTTATGTTAATAAAAAACAGCTTGAATAGGAGTCTTTCTAGGAGTCCTAGTTTAGGTAGAACTTTTGTGTTTCTTTGCCTAGATAAGGCTGTTATGTTATGCAATAAAGTAAGGAAGAAGTTATCATAAAAATTAGCTAATTAGGAGTAGAATAATTTAGCCCAATCTCGGCAGACCTCGCCTTTGACAAATGCTTCCAGTTTTTTTCTTCACCAAAAATAGGTTTTGCAAGGAAGGGAACCAACGTAAATAAGGGGAAAGAGATTAACTATCCTGAGAATTGTCCTTGGACTCGATCCCAAGCACGGGCACATAACAAAGTATAGAATGGTTCTTGTCAAAATTGATACTTCTGCTCATTCTGTCAAAATTTAATGAATTCCTTAAATTTTACATTCTTTTAGTGTTGTGAACAGGTAGCGGACATTCATGGATTCAAGAGGATTCTTTAATTCAAGACTCTGCTTCCAGCAAAAAGTGGGCAAAGGCCCAGCAGCGTCCAGTATTTCCCACATCACCTGCAGAAGTATCTTCTGTACAGGACCTTTTCGATTTCATATGCTCAGGCCCTCTTCTAAGCAAGTTGGGTTTGAATCCCGAAAATATTGCAGAATCTGTAGACAAGTGGATATCTTATGGTTCGCACTTGTGCCGGCTATTTCAGCTGAATGATTTGTATCTCACAGAGGCTCAAAAAGCTAGGTTCTATCACTACTATATACCAGTCTTCCTGTGGTGTGAAGATAAGATTTCTAAGCACAGATCGCAGTTTCAGGATGGTGAAGATATACCTCCTTTAGTGGTATTAAGTGATTTTGTGCTCACTTCCTTTTGCTAGGAGTGCCTGCATTAGGTCTCATTCCTTTGCATATAAGTCAACCAATCATTAGTATGGCAAACTTTTGTTGCCTCTTACTCGTTTCAACTTAAAGCACCTCAAGATAGTAGCCTTCACAGCGAATGTTAATAACCTGCAAGTTCATGTTTTTATGATTCTGGAGTTTTTGTTTTCTCGGTTTTAGGTTGGTTTTAGTGCACCGCAAGGTTGTGGAAAGACTACACTAGTCTTTGCCCTTGATTCTCTTTTCAAAGTAACTGGCAGGTACACAGTTGTTATACCTGCTGGTGATTCTATGTTTGTTAATAAAACTGAAAATATTGACGTATCTTACCCTTCCAGGAAGTCAGCAACATTATCAATAGATGATTTCTATTTGACAGCAGAGGATCAGGTAATCATGTAAGCTTTTCGGTATCTACCTTGTCTTCGTCATTTTGTTGCTGATGCGAATTTATATGAATTGCAGGCCAAACTGAGAGAATCAAATCCAGGAAATGCACTTCTTGAGGTAGAGATAAATATGTTCTTTATTTCAAGTAAAGGAACTAACTGAGATGTCTTTACTGCAATGGAAAGGTGAAACCTAAATGTCCACTTTTGTTCTTGATTATTTTTCTTTAAATGTATTGTCCCTCCAGCTCCGAGGAAATGCTGGGAGCCATGATCTTCTATTTTCAGTTAAAGCTCTGGCAGGTCTGAGCAAGTTGACTAAAGAAGGTTAGAACTTGATTCGAGTACCGTTTTTCTTTTACTTTATGCTTCTCTTGTCTCGTGACTTAATTTTCATCTTAAGTTTTCAGGGATGAAGATGAGGCTACCTCGATATGATAAAGTATGCAGACTACAGTTCAGTTTGATCTTCACATTCTTTCAGTTTCTCGGACTCAAACTTGCTAATGGTTATCTATTTCTCTTTTGCAGTCGGCATTCAGCGGGAGGGGTGACAGATTTGATCCTTCAATGTGGCCTGTAGCCGAAGGTCCATTAACAGTAAGAATGACTACCAAGATTGTTAGATTTCTGTTACAATGATCTTTGTCTCAGAAGAGAAACAATTCCCTGTAATTTGTGAATATGGTTTTCCTTGGTAGCATGAACCCAAAGATACTTTAAAGTACAAAAAGAGATAACAACTTGGGTTTATGTTAAAAGATCGTTTTGGTTCTTACATGCAAGTTCCAACCAGATAGCTATAGATTCGTTTGATCTTCAAAATAAAATATCTAAAAGACACTGTCTCAATAAATATTCCCCGGGGTAATCTTTTAGGTGGTGCTGTTTGAAGGTTGGATGCTTGGGTTTAAGCCCCTTCCGATGGAAGTTGTCAAAGCTGTTGATCCACAGGTTAGAACTTGAAAATCGTGTTGTGGATGATTAGCGTTTGATTATTTTTTCTCCTCTCGGTATTCTGCCTTGCTTATACTTCTGTTCAACTTTTAGCTGGAGACAGTAAACAAGAATCTTGAAGCTTATTATGATGCATGGGACAAATTTGTGAAAGCATGGGTAGTCATCAAGATTCAGGACCCCAGTTATGTATATCAGTGGAGATTACAGGTTGTTTGTTATCCCGATCATCCTGCGTCTTCAAATAATGTTGTGTCATGATTCTGTCACTGATTAATGTTTTCCTTTTCTACAGGCAGAGATTGCCATGAGGGAGGCTGGAAAACCTGGGATGTCCGATGAGGAGGTTTGCTCATCTGCCATCTTTTTATTCTCTTATTGCTTGTTTTACATCAGTTTTCATTGTATGGAAGGCACTTTTTTTTCCTAATCTGAAGCTTTTTCTTGGACATGTTGCAGGTTAAAGATTTTGTTTCACGTTACCTGCCTGCATACAAGGCTTACCTTCCGACCCTCTATGCCGAAGGACCTAACGGATCGGATCCTGAGAATGTCTTGCTGATTGAAATTGATGAAGGGAGGAACCCCATTCTCAGTGATTAGGTTAGTTCCCAATTTTGTTTTACATCACGTAATTCGCATGCTGTTGATCTTCATCCTATGAATAGAGCAGCTACATGTAAATTCTTCAATTGTAAATGTTGTGTACATTAAATCACATATTCGATTCCCAGAAGTAAATTAATTCTTCAAGGATTTACAATCTCATAAACATGGCGTCTTGGGAAGAAACTTTTACAAGAAAATAAGAACATCGAACTGGAACATCACTCTGCTACATGACTTTCTCTTTTGGAATCAACAAATTATAGTAACTGTGATAATAATAACAATAGTAGTGACAACCATAGTTGTCAAAAACAAGGAATTCCTGATATGCTCATTCCAAATGTTCTAGCCAGTGCAGCAGCAACACTCCAAACAGCACTCACAAGTCTCGTAACAACAGCAGCAGCAACAAAGAGCGAAACATCTGCATCAGAATAGAAAATTAAGCATTTATCAGAATCACCAATGTATAATAACTTTACCTGCATTATACAATACATGCTCCTAAGAATTGTGTGAAGAATACACAAGAAAAAGCAAGAGAAAGGGAAGAAACAGTACAAGGCATAGAGGGGTCCTTTTTCATCATTTCGTTTCTGGACATGATCAAAGTATGACATTTCTTGTGGTGGTGGGGGATCCATTTCTGCAACTCTCTTATACTTGAGGTGAGAATTTGGTACTTGATAGATTGAAAAAGAAGCTCCAATAACACACATATATATAGGAGGAAAATTTGGATATCTTTGTAAGCTTGGAGGTTTCTAGTTCAGTTTCTACTCTGCCCCAACAAATTATTGTTGACAGGTGGATGTTTATCCTGATGAAGTAAGCAGGACCCTTCTTTTCTCTGAAAAAGAACACTCCAGCCATGAGAAACATGCATTAATGGCAACTTCCACTTGGAAACCCTTTAATGTCCTCTTGAATATATAGTTGTACGTGACCATCAGAAATCAAAACTATTCTGGACCAATAATTTGAGCTAACCCTATCTTATCATCACCAACGATAAGTCAGAGTTTACCAGGTTGTTTTCGATCAGACAATGTAGTTAGTGTTTTTAATCTGACGAACACCCAAAAAGTAGCTCCTGGTCATCTCCAACGATAAGACTTTACCAGGTTGTTTTTGGTCAGATAATGTGCTTAGTGTTTATGAACGCTCAAAAAGGAGTTCCTCGTCTCATTTCTTCTGCATCGATATTTCCTCCTTGTACTCACACAGAAGCAAACTTGCTTCAGTTCATGAAACTTGGGCTACCAGTTGAGTGGCTACAGGGGCCTAAATCAATCCAAAGATTGAGAATATTCAGCAGTGCACTCACAGGCTCCAGTCATATAAAATGATGATAAACTGAAGTTCCAGTTCTGTTTTAGTTCTTGAGTTTGTTCAGCTTCATTACGGATTCTCGTACTCAATTTTATCATCAAGTTGCATAAAACAGTCCCTTTCTCTTTATGTCAAGGCATTATATTATATAACCTTTCTTTTCTATTCTTAATGATCATGGAAATCATTTTTTTGACTCTGGAGAATCCCCACAATAACTTCCATCACATGAATCATAAAGATATGTAAAATTTAGTATCTTTATGATTCATCCATAATTTAATTCTAGGGATCCAATAACTTCTCAACCGCTATTGGACTGTGAAAGCTAGACATATATACCGAGAGGCTAATCGAGATTGGCTAGCAAATCATGTCAGGTCTTTAGAACTTGGTATTCATTGATATCAATACCCGCCTGTGGGTTGTTTTAATATCCTCTTCCTCTCTCCATCATCCACGGCTATTCATCTCTTCTGCTTCTCTTTGTCATCTCCACTTAGACTAAGATATATGGTCTTCAAGTTTTGTTCTTTCCATGGAGAACTTGCACTTACTAGGTGTTCTTGAATTAGGTAAGGATATAGTTGGGGTTTCCTTTCCCCGATTAGTAAGCTTAATATGTGTACCCGTTTCCTTATGATAAAAAAAACAATACAAACATAGATGTAAAATACATAACTGAGACTAAGAAAAATCCAATTTCATATTCATCTTCTATATAAAAGAAAACTTTGAAGGAAGACAAACCCAGAATTTTAGTATTGGTATCAGCTAGAACTAAGCAAACACCATAATTAATTACAGGCATCTCTTTCTCTTTATTCGTTTCTATAGGTTTCTGAACATAAAAGCTCAAAACTGTGTCACAAACAAGACAGATGGTATCAGAAAAACAAGGCAAAAAGCCTCTGTACATTCGAAAAAAAAGTTTTGTGGATGTTTTGTTTAAGGCTTCATCATCTCCATCCACCATCAACCTGAGCTTGACCCTTTTGAAGGTGTTCTTGGAGCTGAATCAATTAAAAAGATAACAAATGTAATCAAAATTCTACCATCATAGATGAAGAAAAAAGAATTTCCAAGACAAAGAATTCTTAAAACTTACCTAACCCAACTGCCTCAGAGCTTTTCATTAACCTTAATCTTTTGCATGATTCAACAAACATTCTGATCAAACATAGAAAATTTTGACAAATGAGAACACCAAAAGAAGAAGAAATGAAAAGCTGGTTCAATACTTTGATGGGTAGCTCTTGAAACTTACTTCCATGGTACATCACCAACCATCATCCAATCTCCATCCTTGTCCTCAAAAGTAGGAACATATTCGCTACCATCCACTTGATCCATTATTTTCTTCTGATTCAAATCAATCCCTGTAAGTTAACCCAAGAAATTTCAGAATCTTAAAAAAATGTATATTAATATCCATAGTTCACCACAGAGAACACAAGAGAGTGTTGAATTCCGCTTACTTATGATTAAACGAGAGAACATGTCTTCCAGGGCACTTAGTAGCTGCTCATAACTGTTGTACATCTCAAGATCAACCTTTCTCAGGTACGGAGCTCCGTCCACCGCCACCTTCACGTACTTGAAACAGCTCTTGACCATGTTCTTCCTTGACGCTCTCACCGGCGGCCACCCAACCACCTGTGCCCTGAACATACACGAACACCAATAAATTATCAGTAAACTCCATCGTTAAACATGACTTTTGAAGAATTCCCAACTCCATATTCATGCAGGAAGCCAGAAAATCTCACTTTGCCCCAGGAGACTTCGTAGCGCTTGACACATCATTCTCCAACTCATCGCAATCCTTAGAATCAGCGCAGTCGTTAAACCTGCCAAGGTTTAGATCAACCGTGTCCAGAAATACACGCTTCACGCCAGCTTTGGCTCCATTATTTGTAGTACTCTCCCTGGACTTGCCTGGCAATCCCAAGGTCAATTCAGTCTCGTTAAAATTCATCTCGACGGTATCGGAATCCGGCTAAGGAATTTTCCGGTGACCTCAACTCTTCTTGTAAGCTATGGTTGCAAAAGTGTAGGTAGTGAACAATGACTTTAGCCTAAAGCGGGTTGATATATATACATAAATATATACGTAGGGCTATGATTTCGCCGGCAAAATCACTCAACCACTCTTAGAACGACACGTGTTATGGAAAGAGCGGTTGTGATTTGCCCATGTGACAGTAATCGAGTGGAAAGCAGCGATTTCCAGTTACCTTTACAGTTCGGGCCCGATGGTCGGTCCGTTCGACCGACCCGGTCGTCCAGGTCGGAAGGCATTATCCTGTACTTCCGTGCCTAGAATTTCACTGGATTTAGTGAATCTCTTACTCCATAGTTTTTTTAAATTTTTTTTCTTTAATCCTAAACTTTTACCTTTTAATAAATATCACTCATATTTTTTATATTAATTAATTAGTTATTTGTCCTTAGAATTTATAATATTTTATGTTTAAAAAGGTTGAATTATTTAACTTCACATTGTATAAAGAATAATAAAATGCTTCAAAAAACAAAAGATAAATATTTTATTGTATTTAAAATAAAGAGATACATATTTAAAACTATTTAAATTTTTAAAAATTTTAATTTAGTAATTAATCTTTTAAAATTAGTACAAATCAAGTCAAAACATTATTTTTGTTAATATAACTAATAAATAAACATTTACATAACATTAAATTTATTTTAAAATTTAATCATTCTTTAATTTGTTATTTTTAAAATAAGTATTAGAAAAACTTTAATACTATTCTAAAAAGAGATAAAAATATTGTTCATCCAACCCTGATCCGACTGACTAGACGAGGGAGAATCAAGTGAGGTGTACATCAATAAGGGAGGGAAACACACACCGGAGCATAGCCTGACCTTTTGGAAGTGCTCGTGTGTGGGAACTGGGAAGGTGAGTTTTAAAAAAGAAAAAACCAAACAGGTGGGACCCACATGTCGGGGTACTTAAGGAGCAAGTCAACCTTTTCGTGAAACATTCATGTGCCCCAAGCCATAACTTAGAAGAGGAGGCTCCTTGGAGCGTGTGGTCCCCACCGCCCGACATCCATGTGACCATGTCTCGTTGTCGGCAGTTTCATAGAGACCTCCTCATTTTCAACCGTTTCGCTCTTTTAACCTCTCTTGACCGACACGTGTCGTGTTTCGCGGTCACCCACCGGCGGTTTTGCAAGTCAATCCTGGCGTCATTGACCGGAATTGCCGGGTCATCGCCTCCTTGCATTGCTAAGAAAATTTTTGAGGTAAGTAAGAAAAAGGTACAGTTGTGTTAATTTTGGGACAAGATCTTCTGTACTCATAATCGGGTATCAATCATGTTTCATACGATCCCATTCACACATTTTTTTAGGTCCCATATATTTGTGTGGATGAGATCGTATGAGATAGGATTGGTATAGAGTTATGGATACAGAAAATTTAATCCCGTTAATTTTTGAAATGCAAAGTAAAACGGATTAGCTTTAACATATTTCACTCATTCTAAACAAATTAATATATTTTTAATTTTTAATTTTTTTGTATATTAAAAATTTATCAAATTATTTGGTTGTTAAATAAGTTAAATTTTACTTAATTAATATCATTTTTGTTAAAATATTCATAGAAATTTAATAAAAAGAACATTTAAAAATCATAGACTATGATTTTTATAATAAAAGTATTTACTTTTTTATAAAATATATTGAAATATTATAAATCTCTCTATTAGGTATGAATAAGACTGCATATTATCGGACCTCCTCAGATCCTATACTTTAACGAGACTTCGACCGGGTGTTGATGATGATATTGAAATGTTATAAATGTTGATTCTATTTTGCTTTTTAATTTAAAGGGTGTTGTGGGCCAATCAAATGCATTTTGTTCTTGAACACTATGTTTTTGACAAGAGAAAAAGAGTGAGGACAGCTTAACAATTTGATTGAGGTAAGAAGTTTGGTTGCTCCCTCGAATTATTGTTTATCATATGCAGTATCAATTCAAATCATCTCACCTTCTAACAGATGGATGTTTAACTTAAGATCACTTAGAGTCCACGGGAGAGAACAGTTTGTTAGTTTGATGTCTGACCTAACCTAATCTTCATTAGGTTTATGCAATGCATTTTGCTAAATAATTATAATTTTTAGTAGAAACCTGGGAATTGGAGCTTGATGCACTGTATATAGGTCTTGGAATTGGAACGACATAGCTTTGAATATTGCTTCACGCCTGATGTTTCACAACCAAATTCATGCACAAGCTCTAGCCACTCACTCACATGGGTTGAAATCACAGATGATGCTTACCTTGTTTTGTGTAAACAGGATAGTGATAATGTAATAGCCAAAAATATGATAACCTTTACATGATTGTGTATGTTAGCTTTTGGAACTCCATTGCTCCATGTCTCTCCTAGTCAGTAAACTTTCTTATAATCTGATACGACATTGTTAGTTGTATACATTACTTGGAATCTTCTTCTTTCTTTTTCTCCTCTCACTATCAAGAAATGGGTATCTGACAATTGATCACTCTCAACTTTCTTTGTAGACAAGCCATTTTGTATGACCAAGTGATGTTTTATGGTTTTGAACTTTTCTGATTTGTTAAGACATAGCACTTTTGCCTAGTGGTTGGAATAGTTCTTACCATTTCGTTAAAGCAACTTGCAAATTTTGGCCACTTGGGGTAGCATAATTAAGTTTAGCCCCTAAGTTTGATAATTATTTATATATTATATCCTAAATTTATCAAAATCATTATTTATTTAATTGTAAGTCCTTCAATTTTGATTTTTTTATAAATACAGTAAAACCTCTATAAATTAATATTGTTGGGATCATGATAATTATTATTTTTTAGAGATATTAATTAACCGATAAAAATTAATACTTATTAATTTAAAGAGATTTTTGTAATTGATTGAGGTTAATTTTTGATTACATCAAAAACATCGTATCTTAGAAAAATTCGTGTTTCATATATTAATTGAATGAATCTAAAACATAGATTCATTGTACATAATATTAATAAAAACTAATAAATAATGTTCATTGTTTCTTAATAATTAAGTATTATTCATTGCATTTTTACTAAAAACATTCAATGTACATAACACTTGAAATTTTGGATGTAATAAAAAAAGGTAGAGATGAGCTCCAACTAAACTTAAATTTTAAGAAAAAACAAGCAATACTAGAATTATATTTCACTGAATTGTCTTAGTTATATTTGTGTAAGTTTATATAATTATTAATTTATGATATTAATGAGATCTTATATTTACAGAGGGGTATTTTGAAAATATATTATATCTTATTATCTTATCGAAATTTGTTAAATTTTCAACTGGCCCAAGTCGAGACCGGAGAAAAATATTATCTTAGAGAGTTTATTAATTTACCGATTATCAATTTAAAGAGGTTTTACTGTAGTATAGATATTTAGAATCAACCTCTTTATTAATTAAGAATAAGGCTGCGTATTATTGGACCTTTCCAGATCTCTTGTGTTTGTAAGATTATTGTTTAATGCAAGAGTTTAGAACATTGGAGAATGGGTATTGTTGTTTAATGCAACTTAATATTTTAATGAAACAGTTAGCGAATCAATCCAACAAGAGAAAGAAAGTGACCTCATGCAACGAACATTTGCAGAATCCTAACGAGCCGCTGGTTTTACAAACCATAGAAAAGCTCAATTACTTGAAAGTAGACAGTCCAAGTTAGGGCTGCATAGTTGACCAAGGATCAATGTATCTTTTGTATTGTATTTGTAGGATTAGTTTAATTAATTAGCTAATGGTTTCTTAATCCATCCACCTAATTAAGCACCTTGGTTTGGCCAATAATAGAGAATATGTACTCGATCCCTGATTCTTTGAAGTAAAGTTGTTTACATGTTAAACAATTTCTACCATATAACACTTTAAGTCATCGAATAAAAATGGTTGGATATATTATTAACTTTAAAAAATTATTAATAATTCTCTTATAATTTTAGTTTTATAACATTTATTTATCTATCGTCAACTTTTGCCACTAACTTTAACTACGATATCATGTATACACGTAGTACGATCTTTATTATGTACCCAGGATCAACATGAAATGATTAAAAATGAAGGTAATGTAGAATACTTCATTTTGGTTCCATCTCTGATTTCGATGCCAATTCCGAGCTCTAAACTATCACGAATCTTTCGGGACCTTTTCGGAAAGTGTTTCCCGACATGTGATTTAGGCATTTTTACAGTTTTCTCAATATGTAAGTTCTCTTAACGGGTCAGAGATTCCTTATGCTTACAATTGATATGAGCAACTGCCGGAAGTCTTAATCTTTATATAGCTTCCATATCGGGCTTCCCTATCATAAGACCGATATGGGTCCGGTCCACATTAATTGAGATCCATTTTTCACCCAAACTTCGACCAATTAATCTAGATCATTTATTGAGCTACTTTATTATCTTTATCTGAATCAAATTACGTAATTTAACCTATAATTTATTTAAAAACCAAAAAATGCAATTAATAATTGTCAAACTTTATGGGAAAGGATAAAATTGTCCAACAATATAATGCCATGATGTTATTTTAGAAGTTGTAGTTAAAAATTTTAATAAGTGTTGTAAAACTAAATTTATAAAAAAAATTATTAATAATCTTTAAAAGTTAGAAAATACATTAATAATATGTTAAATTAACACCTTCATTTTATTTTATTTAAGTTTTCAAATTTTCATGTTAAAAGTATAAATTCATTTTATTATAAATTTCGTCGCTAAATAGATTTAAATTCATTAAGTCAATCATCTTACATACATATTTAACAATTGTAACGAACTTTCAAAAGTCTTGTGGTAGGTATTCTAAAAATATTTTTTTTGAAAAAAATTCTCATCATAGAAAAATATTATGATCCCAATAATGAATTTGCATTTCTTTTAAGTATGTATAGATACTTACCTTCTAATTAGCTCAGTGCCTATTTGGATGGACTTTTGAGAGGTAAATAAGCACGTTTTTCTACCACAAAAGTCATTTTTAAGAAAAATGAGTGTTTGATTGTAAAATAAGAAAGCACTTTTTCAATATTTATGACTTTTTTGGCAACCAAAATATAATTTTTTAAGAAGTTCAAATTTGGAGCTTCTCAGAAAAACGCTTTTTCAGGTAGATTTTTCAGATCAATTAATAAACTTATTTTTTTATTCTTTTTTACGCTTATATTTTACACATAATTCCCACAATACCTACAAACCCATCTTCATGTTTATTTTGATAGTTATATAATATTATTTGACTTTTTATATATTTTTTATATTTATTTTTTATATTAGTTTTACTTATGTTATAATCCATATAAAAGATTTGGTTAGATATATTTCCATTTATGTTTCATACGGTTTAAAATTATATAATAATTAATATATTGTGCCTTGCATATTGTTTAATATAATTTAAATAATATTTATATGCATGAATAATTTTTATTATAAAATACAATATAGTTAAAATTAAAAGTGTTTTTTATTTTTATGTTACCAAATAGTTTGTATGAAGCTCTTTAAAAAAACTCTTTTTTAAATGACAACCAAATAGTCAACTGACTTCTTAGAAAAATTCTTTTCAGAAAAACTCTAGTGATAAAAGTTCTACCAATAAAAACTCTACTGATATAAACCTATCTAAACAGACACTAAAAAGAAGTGCGCAAATTGTAAAGGCTTTTTCAGGCTCATAATCACTGAAGAAGTAAATAACAAATTATAACACCATTAATTAATTAGAAAAAAATAAATGGGCTGAATAATATTTGAAGGCCTATTGGGTGAGAAAGCAGACAATTTGAAATAAAAGGCCCAATAAAATAATTAGGCTCAAATTTATAAAATAAGCCCGAGGCCCAATCTAGTAAACGTAAATACCCTACAACGGAATATATAACCTAGGGTTTTACTTGTTAGCCTTCCTCGAAAACCCAGCTCTTTGCCTCTTCTGGGAGTCCAGATCCTTTGTCTAAGTTAACCCTGTCTTATTCTGTCCAATGTCTAAACGACGCCGTTTTCTTAGGAAATTTGACAGAGGTTATTAAAGTTGGACAGACGCCTGTGGGACCCACCCACAGGCACCGTTTTCCAGCCATTTGTGAAGCCAGCGCGAGGAATTTAATCAGCCAACTTCTTCCTTTGCTCTTTATTATCAACAATCACAAATGTTATAACATTCAGGAATATTTTTAT
>JAOSBP010000005.1:2547515-2588239 GCA_027563825.1 Erythroxylum mucronatum
AAATATGCCATATAAGATATGAATATGCAATAGCATTGCTACCCCTCACTGACCACTCAAAATTTCTATTTTACCCTCCCCGCTGGTACCGGGATGTTACAAAAGTGTTGGTGCTATTGGTCCAAAACTTGGTTTAATGGCAAAGCTTGACCACCATTTTTTAATCTCTAGGGTTTCTCAACATTATGACCCAAACGTTCATCTTATTTACTCTCTTTATTTCCTCCCAGTAATGCTCATCTTATTTACTCTCTTTATTGTCTCCTAGTAACGTACATCTTGCTTTTGCCTATATATGTTTTGTCCATCTTGTTTACTGATGGACATAAGTATTCACCTTTAGGATATACAAGCTTATTGAACACAACTCATTTCTTTTCTTTCTTCGGTTTTCTTTGCTCTTGGAGACAGTTTCTATTCCACCCTTTAGAGTGCACTGAAGTCGGTGGAGGAGGAGGCGTTAACCTTAGGGTTGGATCCCGTTATCCTACTACACCATAAAGGGGGAATTTCCTACTTAGGGCAGTAAATTTTCATGACGTCTTCCATTCAAATAAGTTGTCCCAAATTTAATTTGGTGTTATTTTATTATTTTCCTAACATAAAGGATTTAATGGTGGACTAATCTTTGTGGGATCATGAAGTTGCTATATAATTGATTAAATTTTATAATCAGAGGGCTTAGAATTGAATGAAACAGTTCACAGTTATATGATTGGGTGTATGCTAAGCTTTAAATTTATCATTAAGTGAGTATATAACAAATGAGCAATAAGAAGCTTTTAGTTAAATATTTGAAAGCTCCCAAATCTTACAATGTGTGGAATCAGTAGCTTTTAAATTGGAATGACTTGTTTAGTCCAAAATGAGTGATTTTTAAAAAATATTTCTTAGTTCAAGGAACATGTCACCTTACTAGTTGCTGGCTTACTCTAACTCCTGCAATACCTTAACAATGTTGGTTAGAATAAACATGCATTTTATGAAGGAACTACCTATTTCGAATGGTTATTTAGTGATTATAGTAGTCATTGATAAACTCACCAAGTATCCCCATTTTATGCCGCTTAAATGTCCTTATAAAATTGAAGTAGTAGTTCAGTTATTCATGAATATGTTGGAATTATGTCCATGACCAAATCGTTTCGTAATAGATTGAACACCTTTGTTTTGTGATTATTAACTTTGTTTAATAACGTGGCAAATGATTATATGTATTATCATATTATGTTTATTGCTTTTATCCTAATATGATAAGTTTTTGATTAAATTTATACACTTGCCATCATAATGAAGATTATGATAATGAGAGTCAAGCCTTTAGGGTTTAATCTAAAAGTGTTCTTGATCGTAGAATCATCAAATAAAGACTTTAATGATCCGGTTAGATCAATATGTACGTAATAATATCTATTGGATGTATATTATTAGATCTCATTTACTAAGTCATATATATAGATGATACATATAGAGATATGATCATTGAACTGACCAAACTGAGAATTTCCAATAGTTAATATTACCTATGAACTGTCAAGTGGGATATTCTCGTAATGATTTAAATGTATATTTTTCCTTTGACCTGAGATCACCATAGTAATCAATAGATCACTTATTATGTTTTGATATTGGACACCTAGTGTGTAAAAATGTTAGTTGAATGATCATTAGATATAATTAAGTACCTATCTGATTAGTGGTGAGTCAAGATGAGATCTATCAACTCAAGGTAATGAGTTTGAGCTCTTTGTTGTCATTGATCTTAATGGTTGTTTCAAGACCTTGGCCAGGGCGATTGAATGAGTGAGGAAAAGGAGTTTCTTAAGTCATTCACCAATCATTAATGATCGACATGTAACATAGTTGGTTATCTAATCGGGTTTGACGGTTAAATCATATCTTAGGATAATCTGAAATTGTAATGATGGAAGATAATAATACATTATCCTTACCCATGTTTTGTCTTTGTAAGGTTGTTACTTCACACTATCCGGTTGTTAAGGAGTGCTATTAGACATCAACCTTGATTAGTAATTAATTGGATTAATTACTACCGACTTAGTGATAAACCTATGTGGTCACACACTTAGAAGTGTAATATTTTCTATTTATGATTAGGTAATTTATTATGAGATAATTTATTAAATAATCTATATGGCATATTATTATAATTTTTTGCTAATACAGAAAATATAATTAATATTGAAAATTCTCTTGTACAAAATAAATGAATAAAATAAAATAAAATAATTTTATTTCCTTTTATTAATAATAATAATAATTCAAAAAAAAAGGCAAAAGATGTCAGATGGTAAAAGGCGTTTTGTCCATCGGATGGTTTTGTTACAAAACCAAAACAAAAGGATGCGTTATGTGGTTGTTTCAAGATTTAAAAACAAAGACGTAAAACACTGAAACAAGAAGTGAAGAAATCATTCTGTAATCGTTGTGAACGTTTGAAATAACGAGAAGAGAGTAAAACAAAAAAACTCTCGTTTTTGTACGTTGAGATTAACAAGAGAAAGGTAAAGAAAATTGTTTTCCTATTCTTGAAGAAAGTATTCATCAAATTTTAATCATAGTCATATTAAGTGTTGAAAGCGGGACGTATTTTTTGGTGTAGAGTACATATAGATTTTGTATTTTCGAAGTTCATTATCGATTAATCATCACAAATTCTAAGTATTTATTTTTGCCTGTTCTTATTATCAGTATATTTGTTAAATACAATAGATGAATATAAAATTGCAATTTTTATTTCCGATGCGTACGCTATCCTTCGTAATAATGCTTTTAAACTTCATGGTATGCCATCAACAATCATTAGTAATTTTGATCTAATATTCATCAGCTTATTTTGGGAAGCATTTTATTGACAAAAAGGAGTGGTTTACAATTTGAGGTCTTAAACACAACTTTGGAGACTTACCTTAGATACATGATTGGAAGTTTCCCTTCGTGATAAAGCAGTTGGCTTGCATTAGCAAAATGATGGTACAATACCACGTACCAGTCCACCATCAATACCATATCTTTTGAGCCCTTACATGGTTATTGCCTCGGTTACATATTTCCTTATTCTTGTAGGTGACGCTGAGAAACTAGCGTCAGACTAGAGTCTAAAGGATCATGAAGTTGCCAATAAAATAACTCTTCATTATCGACGAGATTGAAATGCAGAATAGACACCACAACACCAATTCAATGATCCATATCGTAGGGTGCAGAGAAGAGAGTGAAATTGGTAATCTGGAGAACTTTTGGCTGTGTCATTGCACACCGATCCCACACATTATTTATACGGTCTAACGTGACGTGCTTTTTCTCTGCCACTGCTTACGGTCACAGGTAGGAACGCAGGTAGGAATCCTATGCTCGTTTTGCCTACCCCTTTGTTCCTGTTACTGTATTTCACCCGAAGAGTGTGTGGTATAGTATTAGTAGCCGCCAATAGAACATTGCAAATAACAAAGTTTCAGAAATGTTGTCTTCAGTACTAATTAAGATAGCCGAAATTCATTAAGCATAGGTGGCAACAGTTGTGTTTTAAAAATGTCAGGTCCAATGTTTCCATATCATGCCGACTTACAACATCACATGTATAACAGGAGATGAAGCTGTTAATTGTCATAGAAATTGGTCTTATCAATATATAAATTAAATTAAAGAGTGTGTAATGATTAGGTAATTAAATTGGGATATAAAGAAAAAGGGAATGAAATATGTGGAGTTATGCGCGTCAGCTGGCTATCTGATTTCCTAGCCAAAATCATTGTGGTGTGGTGTGTTTCGGTCTGCTCTTCACAAAATGACAGCTTGACCAACAACATCAGCAACCACCTGCACAACGAAGAGAAAAACAATACCAACTGTTTATATAAATGATGTAAAATGGATTATTTGTTTGGTGAAAGTAATTTAGTGAAGAAAAAGAGATCAGCCAGACCTGTTTAATTTCTTCATAATAGGGATCCGACACTTAATAGCTAGAGATTAGCTTAGTGAAAGCGAGATATATTTATCGCCAGGTTAATAGAGCTACAGATTGACTAGCTAATTACGCCAGTTTACCTGAACTTGACATTCATATATTTTAAAACTTGCCTGTGAGTTGTTTATAACGTGAGGCCTATATCTTTCCTTTTCGGATTAAAAAAAAAGGAAAAAGAGATTCTTATATCACATGTGACTATAAATTAGGCTCCACAACAAGATATATATAAAATGCTCCAACCCCTGCCTTTCAAAAAAAAAAAAAATGCTCCAACCCCTACGAAGGGGGTCAGTCAGTGGGCTAGTCAATCAGGCTTTCTATTCTACTGTTACCTTAACTGATCAGAACGAAATCAATTTCTTCAGAAACAAAAACCGACAGAAAGTGGCAAACTATCAGAGAACGTGACGCAGCGGTGATTACTTTTTTAATCCAATTTACTTTACGTATCTGTGTCACCAGCTGATGTATAGAATTGTCATAATATTAGAGTATGAGTGGATGATCTTTCCTTGTAAACATCAGTTTCGTTTCCCTGTCTTATATAACTCTCAAAGAATGAGATGGATCGATGGTGTACAATCATTCTCTTCCCAGTCACTGTCAGGTCTCATTATATATATATATATATAGATAGACATACAAAGTTTGACTATAGCCTGTGGCTTACCCTTTCTTTCTGGTTTCCTCCTCACCATCGATTGACAAAAACTTCATGTAATGTCATACGTCTCTCTCTGCGTCATGTAGCGAGGTGGAGGACGGTTTGTATCAGAACAGCGGTGGAGTATAATATAATACGTATAGACATCATGAGTCGTATTTGATACAGTGTGTGAAAAATTTCAAGGACACAAGAGTGGCCAACAAAGCAAACATTAAAACCCCGCATCAGCCTCTGTCTTACATATTAAAACCCCACCCTTCCTCATCAAGAGAGCCCCACTGCTTTCCTCAATTGACACAATCACACCATTTATTGTATTTTCCTTTTGCAGTTTCCCACTTCTTCGCCTTTCTCACCTTCTTTCCTTATTTCCTTTCTATATGCTCTTTTTCCGATTCACTCTGTGCGAGTTGCTACTTCGCAATCATCATCCCCTCTATCTCTTTCTATTTCTTCACTACTACATACATCCATGTCAGGACTATACTCACGTAACTACTCACCTGCAAGAGCTCCATCACCTCGTATAAGAGCAACCCCTGATGTCGACAGGTACATAGCTTGCATAACTAGTGTCTGCCTTTTCAGCGATGTACATATATTTCTCTAATTCTTGTGATTCAATCCTTGCACGTGTTTTAGTGGTCAGTATTTGACGGAGCTTTTAGAGGAGCATCAAAAGCTTGGACCTTTTGTACAAATCCTTCCTACATGTAGCCGTCTTCTGAATCAAGGTTTGGCCTTTCCCTTCTTGTTTGAGCTTTTTCATGTAAATCATCTGTTGATTCTGCCCATCTGCCTATCCATCCTTGTTTATTCTATCGAGTTGTGGTTTGAAATACCAGAAATTCCCATTTGTTGACATATATCTCCATCTCTTATTATTCTATTTGAAGATTATGATAAATGATCACTTTTAGAATATGTGTGAAGATTAATGAATGTTCGATTCTCTTCATGTTTCCTTTTCTTCCTAAATTCCATCTCTGTAGAGCGTTTGATATAGAACTTGTCAAGGTTCTGCTCTGTAGTAATATGTATTTGATCTCTACTTAGAATTTGCTAATCTTTCTGACGATGTTGGGAAGATCTTTATTGAAGATGTTATTAGCAGAAAATCATGTGTTTTGAAGCTGGCTGTTGTAAGTAAAACCACGTCATCCATTAATGACGGAAATCTGGGAGTTTATTTCAAACAGTTAAGTGTTAGATAAAAATACAAATCCTTGGTCAGAAAGCTGTTGCAGAAACTCGCTGTTCACCATAGTATTTACCTTAATATAATGATATGATGAATAAGAAATTCTAATCAGGAACTAGTAGAACATAAAGCTGCCAACAGAAGTCCGTTTAAGTCCGTTTACACTACTTAAATTCGTTATAGAACTAGTTCAATGAGAAGAATGTTGCATTTCAGGATAACTAACATTATGTTTTGCATCAAACTTCCACTTCCTTAATTAAGGAATCAAACATTTTAAGCAGCTTGCTTGAAGTGTATGATAATGCAATTGAGAAACCTCTAGATCCCAAGCCCTAAGGTCCTCCATAATCCTAGACTTACGAGACCGCTTGCTTCAAACAGCCTTGTAATCTGCAGCCAAAACAATATAAGATCTTGAACTCTATATCAGTTAAACAAATCAAACTATGAACCGTAGCATTTCTAAGAGAGAATAATAGAGTGCTTGGAGCTCCTCTAATAGCTTTGTCTTTTGTATTAAATGATCCTATGATATGGTTTAACAGAATAGTCGAAGTAGTCAATATCTTGATAAGACTGTTATAGATTGCTTTCCTAAGTTGATGATTCTCAATAATAACCCGGATCAACATCATCTGAGTAGACAAAAATTTGTGGTGAAAATGATGTCTAATTCCTCATACAGAACGGCGAAGGTTCTGCCCTGCTAAAGTTCAGTTGATGTACTTGAAGCATCAACAGTTTTGTTGCATCTGTTTCAAGTTTTGTAGGCCTGTTGGATCAAATTTTTTGAGTGTTGGATAAAATAGGCAACAAAATCAATGATTTTGACTTCTAACGTTGTCTTGAGTTATCCATAATTGTTTATCGAATACTCTGATTAACTCCATCTGAATCAAACCATAGCTTTACGTATTGACAGACATTAACTAAAACTTGAAAGTTTCTTATTCTTCCGTTTAGACATAACAAGAAAAGAAACTCAAATCAACTGCTCTTTATGTTAGCAGAGATATTAAGGGTTTCTGGTATGATCCCTAGCCAGCAGGGATTAACTGACTTTGATAGACTTCATCGTGGGAGCCTAGGTCCTATGGCTTCAGATATAGTGCCAAATAATGCAGGAATGGACTTCATTGGGTGGAATGGACTAACACAAGAGGTAAATATATGAACCTTATTACCCCAAAAACAATTTTATCAAAGCATTCCTCGGACTTTTCTTATATAAACAAGAGATTGAAAGGCAAATTGAGTGCTGTGTTGTATTAGACTCGTACTAATGTATCGGTTGATGAAGTGCAGAATTTGAGTTGACAAAATTTCTGTTTCGAGCCAGCCCCCAATAAACTTGCTTGTGCTGCTGAATTAAACGATTTTGCTTCACAAGCATTTGCTTCTCTTTCTTTGTCTTGTTCTAGTGAAAGAAACTTGAATGTGCCTTCTTTCTGATAACTCCAGCTTAAAATAGTGTTTATTTTCAGAGGTTTGGATTGCAGGGAATTAATACGGAGTGGCAAGTGGCAGCATCAAGTCCAGGGTCTTATATCATAAAGAAAGTTTTGCGGTTGGATATTCCTGTCAACAATTATCCAAATGTAAGATCCATGCTTCACCTGAGATATGCATGGCTCCTCAGATAGAATACGATATAGAAGAATGATCTCTAATTTCTTTTATGGACCTCAGTTCAATTTTGTAGGTCGCCTTCTGGGTCCTAGGGGCAATTCATTGAAGCGAGTGGAAGCTTCTACAGGTTGCCGTGTTTATATTAGAGGAAAAGGTTCAATAAAGGACCCTGAGAAGGTAAATATTACTCAGATTTGAGAAACTTCAGTACCTGCAATCCACAAAACATAAATGCTGAATGATATTTTAATTTAAGGAACTCCATCAGTTCCACTTTAAGCTATTATCATCTGTTTAGACTACTGTATTCACATGGCCTTTTCTTTTTTTTTACGCTGTGAAGGAGGAGTCCCTGAGAGGAAAACCAGGTTATGAACATCTGAATGATCCTCTTCACATTCTTATTGAGGCTGAGTTACCTGCCAATATTATTGATATCCGATTGAGGCAAGCACACGAAATCATCGAAGAAGTACTCAAACCTGTGGTATTGTCTCCTCTTCTTATTGATATCTCTTCACATTAACTGGCCGCTTTGGTACTTCACGGACTGCTACTGCTGCATACTTCTTCCTTTGATACAAATACATACCAAGCTTAACATCCTTCGAACTGGATAATAAAGTTTTGAACAGTTCAGGAATTAATATGGCCAACAATGGTGTTGTTAGATGGCAGCAGTAGTTCTTGAAATGGAGATTTTGAGTTGGTTCTAATTAAAGCAAAGATTTTTACATCTTCCTACGTGCAGGATGAGTCGCAGGATATCTTTAAGAGGCACCAGCTGAGAGAACTAGCGATGTTGAATTCAAGTTACAGGGAAGAGAGTCCTCGACCAATTGGCAGTGTGTCCCCTTTCACTTCAAGTGGAATGAAGCGTGCTAAAACTGGTCAATAGCGCCTTGTTTAAGCTACAAAAGCCAATTCCTTGAACAGTATTGCCACTGGATGCTTGTTATTGCATGCCAATTCTGTATAGCTACGAAGAATTACGTCATGACCTGGATGCATGGTAGTCCCTACGCCTTCCAAGTTATTCTTTGGTAACATAAGAGATTAACGGGAAAGCGACATAGAAATTCATTTGTTATATTCGCATGTTTCTTGTTTCTCTCAATTTAAATTCTTTTCTTCTTTTGGTAATTTGATAGCTTTCTTAACTTACAAGAATCAATTGTGATGTTATTGATTATGTAATTCATTCGCCGCCACTTTCTACTAGTGTTTGCTGATATTATGTGCAATATTTCGAAAGCAATCAAAGCCTCCTTCCTTTTCTGTATGGCATGCCAGTTATTCTATTCAATTGATTTCGGCTTTACATTATCTGTGCCTGACAAAAAAGAACCAAACAAACGATTCTATACAACTAATCTAGCCATTGAAGCATCTTAAAACAAATAACAAACTGCATTCAGGGATGGGTGTAAAATTTTGAGAGTGCCTCTTTACAGCTCAAGACATTACATGCGTCCCCAATCTGAGTATGTGTTACATTTTGGCCCTTTACTTTATGTCTTCGTAGCTCTTAGCATCTGTTTGGTTCAGCTTTTGGAAACTTCAAAAGTACTTTTTTTCTACCGCAAAACTTATTTTAAGGAAAATGTGAGTGTGGTTATAAACTTCAAAAGCACTTTTAAAGTAGAAATAACTTTTTTAAAAATTCAAATACAGCTTTTTCAAAAGTTCAAATTTGGAGCTTTTTAGAAAAGTTCTCAATTTTAGCTTTTTTATGTAGATAGTTTTGCGTCACTTACGTAAAGAAAGATAGTTTTTCGAGTACCAAATTTTAGAACGTCTGTTCTGTTTCTTTGACTTTCTTCTGTTCACTCACAACTCATCTTCTCAAGACACCCACGTTCAGTTCAAAGGTTATTTCTTTATAAGAAAACTAGCTATAAATGCAGACATAGTTTTTCAATGGATTCACATCCTCTTTCTAAGAAAACTAGCTATCAAATTCTATGTAACCACGTTCTTGTTTGGTATTAGACCAAAAATTTTAGAAGTCATTACTTGTTGAGGCTACTGACAACATTGTGACTTCATATTATCCGGTACATGAAGAGATTCTATAGGCAACCCATTGCTTACATAATTTGCAGTCTTTTTTTTGGTATCATATGTTGCCCTCTTGAATTTTTTAATGGTGTGATTCCATCAAACCGTGAATGAAGATGTTAATCCCTTAAATTAGTTATCTAGTTATTTTAAGTGCACTCAATAATTCAAAGTAGGCATGTAAAATTGTTTTTAAATATAGGTCGAAAGTAATATATGATGAGTAATTTGTATTTGAGATAGCAACTCCTTATGAAGTGTGTCTCTTTCTTTACTTCTGTACGTGTATAAACTTCCATAGTCATGTTGGTTATGCTTTTATATTTTCTTATACTTTGTTAAATTCATTGTTATATGCAGTGGAGATTTTTTTGTTGATAGAAAATGTCAATACCAAGCCAAGATATTCAAGGTGGGGATAAATTGGAAAAAAAAGGATTAAAGCGGACTGGAATGATAAAACTCTTGAAATTTTAATCAAAATTTTTGTGGAAGAGACATTAGCTGGAAATCTACCATATGGTCACTTTAACAAAATTGGATGGAAAAATATAGTTTCAAAGTTTGCTCATGAAACTAAGAAGAATTATGAATACAAACAATTTAAGAATAAATGGAATAGATTAAAAAAGGATTGGCAGCTTTGGACAAATTTAGTAGGTAAGAAAACTGGACTAGGATGGGATCCTACTAATCAAACTATTAATGCAAGTGATGAATGGTGGGAAAAGAAATTGAAGGTAAGCATTTAAGCTTTAGATTTATAATGTTCTAATGTAACTTGATAGTTTAATAACTTAAACAATATTATTATAGGAAAATCCCGAGGCTGTCAAATTTCAAACTAAAGGTTTGAAACATATTGAACAACCAATTATTTTATTTAAAGATGTTGCAGCTACAAGAGAAGGAGTTGGGGCACCTTCTTTAGGTTTTGAACCAAAGGATGCTTATGTGCCGTCTAGAGAAAGCCTAGTTGATACCGATCTTGATGATAACTGTTTTGAAGGCTTTACCGTCAATCAAGAAATTGAAAATATTAATAATGAGATTGGTTCATTAACTCCAACTTTAGGAACTTCTACAAAAGGAGAGGGGGAAAAAAGAAAGAAACATGAGACTAGAACAGGGGCAACAGAAAGGTTATATAAACATTTGGACCGTATATGTGATGTAGTAGAGAGTAGAACTTTAGTAACCTCTATTAAAAGAGATGAACCTGGTTGTAGCATTTCTGAGGTAATGGACATCTTACGAAGTATAAATGAAATAGAAAGGGAAAGTGAATTGTTTATGTTAGCTACCAAATTATTTTTTAAGAAGGAAAATAAAGAGATGTTTGTTGCGCTTAAGGATGTTGATCTTCAAATCGAATGGCTTAAGAAAATGAAATGATTGTGATTTTTGTTATGAATTAGACATGTATTTGGTTACTAATATTGTAGTACTTGTAATGTGTTGTATTGGAATTTGCTACTTGTAATGTGTTGTATTAGATATCTATTTGGTTAATTTTGTTGTAATGAATTAAATTGTACTTTATTATTATTGTGTTATGATTATTGCTATGTTACCTTGTTATACAATAAGCTTATTATTTATTTATTTTATATATTTTGATATAGATGTCATCTTCTAATAATGATTCTGACAATTATCATGAATATAATGAAGAGATTGAAGAAGAAATTTTGCATATGGTTCAAACTGGAGTTGCACTAACCATAGATCATTTTATTAAATATTATATTAAAAAATCATGTAGAACATCTCCTCACACTGGATGGATGTCTGTAATGGAAATGCTTAATGGCCATAGAGATAGATGTCATCAACAATTTAGAATGGAAAAGGATGTTTTTATCAAATTATGTAAATTGTTGAATAAGTCATATGGATTAAAGAAACATATAGAAGTAACAATAGAGGAGGTTGTAGCTATGTTTTTGATCACTTTAGGCCATGGACTTTGCAATATAATGGTTCAAGAAAGATTTCAACATTCTAGTGAAATAATTTCTAGATGGTTTGAAATAGTATTAGTGGTCGTTTCATGTATGTTGATTGATTTCATAAAACTAGAAGATCCAACTTTTAGAAAAATTCCAAGCAAAATTAAAGATGATACAAGGTATTAGCCTTATTTTAAAGACTACAATAGAGCAATTGATAGAACACATATACCAGTTGTAGTTCCAAGGTCCAATTAAATAAAATATATTGGGAGAAAATGCATTCCTACGCAAAATGTAATGGCTGTATGTGAGTTTGATATATGTTTTACTTTTGCTTGGGCTA
The DNA here is from genome assembly GCA_027563825.1 of Erythroxylum mucronatum. Classification (NCBI taxonomy): domain Eukaryota; kingdom Viridiplantae; phylum Streptophyta; class Magnoliopsida; order Malpighiales; family Erythroxylaceae; genus Erythroxylum; species Erythroxylum mucronatum. Next base: position 2,559,369 of record JAOSBP010000005.1, read on the forward strand.
GTTGGGAAGGCACAACACATGATGCTCGAATTTTTATGGAGGCTTTGCTTAATGATTATTACACTTCCTTCATCCACCTAGAGGTTTGTGAATTAAAACTTTATACTTTTTTATTTATTCTTAATAATTCACTACTTCTTTATTTATTTATTTGGAATGTAGGGAAATATTATTTGGTAGATGCAAGATATCCTTACATGCAATGTTATTTAGGACCATAAAAAGATGAGAGACATCCTCTTCTTGATTTTTCGACATATTGGTCTTTTAAGAGGAAAGAAAGAAATATTCAATCATGCGCATTCTTCTTTAAGATGCACAATCGAAAGAACATTTGACGTTTGGAAAAATGGGTGGAAAATTTTACGTCAAATGCCCAGTTTTTCTTTTCCAAAGCAGGTTAAAATTGTAATTGCTTCAATGGCTATTCATAATTTTATAAGGTTAAATGCTCAAAAGGATGAAGAGTTTTCTTTTTATGATGAAGATGATGAATTACTTCCTACAAATGAAGAAATCAATGAAAATGAAGACGTTGAAGAAAATCATTTAAACGAGCCACAAAATAACGAGATGAATAATGCAAAGGAACATATTGCAAATCTTCTTGTATTACAATAAAAATGCATAATTTATTATGTATTTAACTATTTACTCAACTTGAATATTTATTTTGGGATTTATATAATATTATTTGACTTTTTTATATATTTTAATATTTATTTTTGATATTAGTTTTATTTATGTTATAATCTATATAAAAGATTTGATCAGATATATTTTCATTTGTGTTTTATATGGTTTAAAATTATATAATAATTAATATATTGTACTTTATATATTGTTTTTAATATACTTTAAATAATATTTATATGTGTAAATAATTTTTATTACAAAATAAAATATAGTTAAAATTAAAAGTGAATTTTATTTTTATGTTGTCAAACAGTCAACCGTATGAAGTTCTTTCAAAAAAACTTTTTTTAAATAACAGTCAAACAGCCAACTGATTTCTTAGAAGAGTTCATCTCATAAAAGATTTACAGAAAAAGCTCTACTGACAAAAACTCTACTAGTATAAGTCCAACTAAACAGAGGCTTAATAACACTAGTTTAGAAGTTGAACGTTATAATTCAAGGTTCATGAAATCACTATGGCCATTTAAAGTAATAGTTTTTAGTTAAAATTATGATTATTAGATTATAATTTTAGTGATAGTCAGCACTCAGCACTATCTTTTCATAAAATTAGAGATATGTACTTATTGTAATTATTTTTCAGAGTAATTATTATCATGCAGTTTAAAACCTTTTTCAATATTATGTGAAGAGTATGATTCCTCACAATTACATATCATGGAGATGGTGACTAGTAAAAGCAACTCGTGGCTCTCCTGTCTGGCCTCAGAAGGGATAGGTTCAACCCACTTGATGAAAACACAGAAAAGCAAAGTCCTGATGGAATCAATGCGATTGTTTGTGAACAAAATGACTATAATAACACATGGAAGTGAATGGCCTGAAACAATCTCCATTAGCTTAGCTTAAATTGTACCTTGTCCTGAAGGATGGAGTTTTGGCGTCTTCTTTCGATGAATTATTGTTCTTCAACAGAGTATCTGCACTAGCTTCTGAGATATACAACATATAGAATACTTTGGAGAAATGGTCATTCACTACTTATAGCTGTAATTCGATTTTAGGCTCTTTGAAATCTTCTGTTAATCATGCATGGTGATGAAATATAACAATGTAAGGAATTTGTACGTTGCGGAGATATGGACCTCACAAGAAACTATTCAATGATGTCATGTATTGAATTGAAGGCGTGTTTAGAAAAGATAATCGGCTAAGTGCCTGTTTGGTTGAGTTTATAGATGACGAGGAAATATTTTTTTCCATCCCAAAAGTTTTTTTTAAGAAAAATGAGTGTTTGATTGTAAAATAAAAAAATATTTTTTAGTAGATATAACTTTTTTGACAGTTAAAATACAACTTTTTAAGAAGTTTAAATTTGGAGCTTCTAAAAAAAACTTTTTTAGTTGATTTTTCAGATCAATTAATGAGCCTATTTTTTAGTCTCTTTTGTCCATATGTTTTATACATAATTTTCACAATACCCAAAAATCCATCTTCAAGTTTATTTTGAGAATTATATAATATTATTTGGCTTTTTTATATGTTTTAATCTTTATTTTTTATATTAGTTTTACTTATGTTGTAATCTATATAAAAGATTTGGTTAGATATATTTTCATTTATGTTTCATATGGTTTAAAATTATATAATAATTAATATATTGTGCTTTGCATATTGTTTAATATACTTTAAATAATATTTATATGCATAAATAATTTTATTACAAAATAAAATATAGTTAAAATTAAAAATGCTTTTTATTTTTGTGTTGCCAAACAATATACTGTATAAAGCTCTTTCAAAAAAGTTTTTTTTAAATAATAGCTAAACAATCAACTGACTTTTTAGAAAAGCTCTTCTCAGAAAAGCTCTACGAACAAAAATTCTACCGGTATAAACGCATCTAAACAAGCACTAAGTATGCAAATCAAGTGTCACTATCCGAGACATCACCATGAAACACAATTCAGGAATCTTCAATAAGTAGTATCTGAACCATTTATGCATCAAAATCAATAATGATTCTCATGTCTTGAAGAATTCCTTTAAAAAATGATTACCCAAAAATCCATTTCTTATTTAAATTTCTAAGTTTTTGTAGTTGGAGTCGAAAGACTTCTTTAAATTCTTTTCAGTGTCAACTTCGCAAGTGTTTAGCTCCTAATCAGCTCGACACAACTTACCAACTACTACAGCTATTCTAACCCTATGTTTTGTATTCTAATCCTTTCAGTTTGATCAATAAAAGAAACATACATCTTGTTCATATGATTGATGTTGATACGTCCAATGATGCTTCTTCTGCATGTGCATCTTCAAATAAGTATATTAAAAAGGTAATTAACCATAAACAGATCTTAACCAACCAGACTATTAATAAGCAATGTCATGTAGGGTAACTATAAGGAATAATAAGATAGGGAAGAGCATCACTTTGTATTTATTAAAGCTAAACACACTATGTTCTAGTCACATGCTTATGCTGATTATAATTAATTTAACCATAATTCATGTTTTAAAAATCGAACGATTCAATTGGTTTAACTGTGGAAACTTCGAACCGGCTAATTTTTCGATTCGGTTTTCAATTTCCTGTTTGATTAATTTTTGTTATTAAAAACTGGTTAGTTTATTAATTAATTGAACAATTTTTGTAAACTAATAAGTTTTTTTATAAATCAATTAATTTTCATTTAACAATCCCTTTTTTTCAATTAATATTTGAATTTTTCGATCAGTAAAGACAATCTTTTTCAATTATATTTTACATTCTTCAATTTTATTAATCTTTAACTGCTTTTATAACAATCTAATCCTGGTTGAATATTTTAAACCTTAAACTTCCTATGTTATCGATTTAACTTCAGGTTCGATTTTGAAAGCATTGCTATAATCAGCAAATTAACATTCTCACTTGCCATTTAAAAAGTTTTCATTTCCTTCTTTTTATATGAAAACCGTTACAATGAAGTTCTTAGCTTACATGGTTAGCATGTGAAATTGCTCCAAAATTTTTGCTAATATTGTTCTGTTGACATTGAGAATTTTTGGCACAACAGTTCGAATTTATTTATGTCTGTATTCTTTTTGGTTAAACCACCCGGCTACATGAATAATAGACTAACCCAGATTCGAGCTAGATAGGACTCTTTTGAGTGACAAAATTCTCCCTCACGAGTCTTTAAAACAACTTCATTATTAAAACTCGAACTCAAGACTTTGGTTAAGAATGGAAGAGTCCGTGCTGCTCCATCACAACCCTTGTAGGTTTATTTATGTCTGTATTTGACTTAGTTGAGATAAGTTTCTTTTATTATTATATTGGTTAGACTCCTAAATGTTTCATAGAAGGGAAGCATAGACATTAAAGAATATGCATTATTGTTTATTGTAGCTTCTGATTCGTTTTGATTTTAGAGGAGAACTGAAAATAAATGAGTTGTGTTGTTTAGACTCTGTCCCTCCCGACAAGCAAATATCATGTTCATGTTAATACTTTGAGTCCGAAGTATGCTTATTCCATCATATGCTTAGCTCTCTAGTTAACTCGTTGATCTATGCTCTTAATTACATTCTACATAAGCTATTCCACAAGCAGTTTCGACTTGATTGATGCCCTTCCCATGGAGTCCAGATCCACCATGTCCCAATCTTACATGACTGGCACCACCAAGGACTTGATGTTTTCATAGCTATTGACAGCAATATGAGATGATATATTCTGATACAACACCCATACATGGACCACCACTTATTCCTTATGTTAGTTGGTAAAATCAAAAAGTGGTCTAAACACCGAAACTAACTTCCTTTCAAAATTTTTATAAAAAAAAAATAAAAATGTATATAATTCACTCCGACTTTCAAATGAATGATTAATCAATGCATTGACTACATAAAGCTCCTTGCTTTGCGAAAGTCTGGAGAGGATCATAATGTACGTTACCTACCTTTTATCAATGTACTGAGTACATAAAGCTTCTCGCTTTGCGAAAGTCTGGAGAGGATCATGATGTACACTACCTTCCTTTTATATTTTTACAAAGAAGTTGTTTCTGTGACTTAAACCTGTGATATTATGATCACATGTTTCTGTGACTTAAGCATATGTTCGGTAACATTCAAGTTTAACTAATATGTTCGTTAATTGCAAGTTGCATGAGATTCTAACACAGAGCAAACGATTTTATGCGGTTAGATTAGTTGATAGTTCATGATCTCTACCTGTAAATTCTCATATGCTTGTGGATATGTTTATGTGTTGCCAACAGGTGACTAATTCAAAGTGTATAAGTTTAAAGGATATGTTCCTTCACAACCGAGCATATGTTTCCTTGAGCTAAGACAAGGCAATGAGAAACGTGGCAAGGACCCAGTTTAGGTCACACGTGATGGAGTTGCCACCGGCACAACACTGGATCCCATATTGTTCTTGAAGTCGAGGGGCTTTTTGGTCATGTACACGCTTATCCGTGCCTAGCCTACTGCCTAGACAATGAAACCCAAATCATAAAGATATGCTTCTCAAGCAAATCGCTTAGTGATATTTTAATAATATTAATATATAAATTATTTTAAATTTATTTATTTATTTATTTTGAAGTATAAATCACACGTTTGACCATCTTTATGGATTAACCATGCGTGGACCGTTGGATCGGAGGAGTATTGGGGATGAGCAGTGCACTGGCCTACACGCATGTGAATCACACACGGGACACGACATGTCTGATCTAACGTACGACATACATCAGTTCGTGATAAAACCTTACAGGGTAATTGACCAACTGTACTCGCAGAGGGACCAGAAGTGTTTGAATGAAAAGTAGAATGGGACATGGGGAAGAAGAAGAGTGTTCAAGTACTGTCAGACATACAATTCAGTGCTTGTTGATTTTTATTGAATAAGTCGAGCAATTGAAAATTTTTATCTAATTTATAAATATATCTTTTTCTTTTATAATCTTTTAAAATTATATAAATATTATAATCATCGACTTGTTTGATACAGAAAATTCAAAAATTATATTTACAAAAATCAATAATTATATAACCTCTCTAAATATTAGTATTAATATATTTCTTTAACTACATTAATAAGATATTCATAAAAACAATATTTTAATTAAGTCTGATTTTCAAAAGTTTAACTACTTAATTAAATTCAAAAAATAAATAATAACATATATAAGCATTTCACGCACAAACTTAATATCAGATAATAATATGTCAATTATATATTTTTTGTAAATTATTTAATAAGTTAACAACAAGGTTTAACTTAATTTTTAACAAAAGAATTTATTTTACTAATTCAATTAAATATTGAAAAACATTTTAATTTCAAAATTGTGTGTTTGGACATGGTTCAAGTTAGGTATGATCGTTCCTAAACAATGAAAGGAACAACAAAGAAAAAGAATGGTTAATGTGGCTTCTTTTCAAGCTATACATGGGACAATAAGTAGGGTTGGAGAAAAGTTCATAACCTCTTATGAGAAGTTAGGCAATCGAGTGAGACTTCCAGGGATATACTAATTGCAACTTGTTACATTTAGACAACTCACGTTTAGGACTATTAACCACTTGTGTCTTTAATGATAATAACAATAATATTATGCCACTTAGGGGTGGTTGAGTTGTTAGAGTGGGGAGACATGGAGTCAAAAGATTATGTGTTCAAATCTTCCTACTTATGCTCTTTTGATTGAGCATGTTATACAGGATTTGTCTGGTGTGGAGTACCCGATTGACATGATTTGCAGGCTATTGAGTCAATCTGAAGATTTATCTGGTACGCATCTAAAGGATAGTGGCTGCGGGTTCTTCCGCTTCAAAAAAAAAAGGGAGATAATAATACTACATGAGAAATGTGAAAAGAAGAAACCCTTTTTAACAAACCTTCTTGGCAACTTGACAATCATTAAGAAAATGCCAAATTAGGTGTTGATTGGTTAGTTTCTTTATTTTATAAGCAACTAAAGTAAAAAAAAAATTAAAAGAGTAAGTGATAAGATGACGAAGACATTGTCATATTTATGCTTTAAGGTTAGAAAATGTTTATTTTTAATGATAGACTAAAAATATATTATCATCATAAAAAGTTTTCTTATTTTAATAAAAAATAAAAATGCTACGATACATTGAAAGAGTTGTATAATATTTCATATTTTCAAATATCACGAGATGGTTAAATTATTTTATTAAATTGCATATTTTCTTTGTTTTTCTCAAAATTTTTAAGTATCTTATCTTCTTAAGGACATAAGTTTTTTCCCCTTTTTTTTACCATTTGAATGAGAGTAAATATAATTGGTGTATGATAACTAAATAGAATCATGTATTTTGTTTTATTAAAATTTAATTATTAAAATTTTATTGTAGTAATTATCTCAAACTCAATAGAGATGTTTATAATAATCAATTCATAAGCATTTATGCTTTTTTTATGTTAAATGAAATCTTAAAATTGATTAATGAAAAAGTATTTTTAAAAATAAATTATCAAGGTTGCCCTTTTATAATTTTTCATTTTAATTTTAGTGTTTTAACTTTTGAAAATTTTTAACTAAGTATTTGAACTTTTAAAAACTAAAAAGTTTAATTTAAAAGACTGGCCTCTATTAATATTTTGGTAATGTAACTGACAATATAATATAAAGATTGATATTTCTTTTTTATATAACTTCTAATTTCAAATAAGTAATCATATATCAATTATATGAGCATCAATATACTTGTCACAAGTTATTTAATCTCATCAAAAATTATTTTTATATTACTCTGTTAGACTTAGACATATTCCTTGGACCTTGAAATTTAGCGAAATTTCAGCTGGGTGTTGTTGATATTGACGATGATGATCTATTAGACATATTAACAAAATATTAATAAAGATAACTTTTTAAATAAAATTGACCAATTTTAAAAAATTTAAAAATTGAATACTTAATTAAAAACTTTAAAAAATTAAAAACTAAAATAACAAAACTAAAAACGTTTAACAATTTTTAGTTTGTTATCAATATTTCTTTTTAACAACATGCCCCTAAATTTTAAAACTTAATAAGAAGATCAGATCGCCTGTTCCACTTTTACTGTTCCTATTCTATTTCAACTCATCTCATCCACACATTTATGTGAATCCTAGATAAATACGTGGATGAGATGAGTTGAAACAGCAACAAAAGTGGGCCGGTGATTTCAGGGGACTTAATGGGCCCTTCAACTCCTCAAGTCCGTACGCCCTAACAGAATGGTCAACAACAAGATATCATGGATTTGTGGATTAAAATATTGATTTTGTTGAATCAGGTGGTCCATTGGGCTTGATTTCAATCTAGCGGTCCCTAATCACCCACATTGCACAATCTTAACGAGGATTGCTTCTGTCTTCCGTGTACTGGCCCATGGGCTAACAGTTGACACAAGTTTTGATAGACTAGGTCCTTGTAACTTATTAGGCCCCTATCTCAAATTCCCAATTTTAGGGTTCAAATCCAATTTAAACACCAAAACCTATTAATTTCTGCTTTTCCACCAAAAGTGAGATTAAGGCAAGTTAAGAGATTTTGGGATCCGACTCGTACTGTAAGTCTAAATTGATCTGTGTTCGTGTTTTCGTCAAAATTTATCTGTATTCCGAGTTTTTCAAGGTGGGGTTTTGTGTGTTAAAATGCTATTTATGATTGAATGATTGGTGTTTTGTTGTTTAGCTTGTGTGGGTTTTTGAATTTGTTGTAGATTTGTTAATTTAGGTTGAATTCGATTTTTTTTGGGGGATTTTAGGCTTTTAGCCCCAGAATTTTACTGACATCAGGTTTAGGGTCGGCATTATTTAGTTGTGATAAGAGCTGCTGAACTACAGGAATATCCGGAGTAACAATATTCAGAGGTTTCATTCAGCAGCCAGGGAGTTCCTGTTGCGTGAATGCATGGTATTGACTTTTTTGTTCATAAAGATTAAGAGAAGATGAATTGCTTATATCATGGACAACATTTTCGTGGTATGAGTAGCAATAGAGCTAGAAATTCTAGTACATAGTCGTGTTTAATCAGTGAGTTTGTGTCTGACTCTTAGTCTTGCGGTCCTTGACATCTTTCAACCTCCATAGTGTCCTTCCCTTCATTATTACTGATCCTTTTTCAAGATGAAGCAAGTGATCCAACTCCACCATATCTTTAGCTATGGTGTCATTCCTAGCAACTCTTGACATGGATTGGAGAACACTCTCCCCATCACACTCTTTCCGGTACTCCAACGTCATTGCAGAAAGCTCATGGTGCTCCATTAATGAATGAGGAGTACCCTGGAAGAACAAGAAATACTTTTTGTTTCAATGTTTACGTGCATGAAATGAGCAGAATGCCAGGAAGCTAAACCAAAAAAATGTGATACCAATCATGCGAATCAGTGTGAAAAGGCAGGTTATTGCTGATATACTTCATATTGCATCTTCAACGAAGTCTAAACAGTCCTCTATATTTGGGAAACACATAATAAACGGATTCATGTGGTTCACTCACTTGAAAAGTAACTTTCATATTTTGTAGGAATGCATAATACCTCAAGAATCCAGTCGAGGTACTTGGCATTGCTTACATGCTGATTAACATCCATGTCATTCCAACCAGGCTGCATTTTAAGACAATTAGGGCATAACTCCTAAACACGAGTACGTGAAAAATGATAAATTGTTTCATAGGACTCACTGATAAACCAGAACGGATACAAACTGCAGTATCAGCAGTAAAGGAGGGGATTCTTCTGCTATCCTTCTCCATGATAGGATTGTCCACCAGAATAAAAGGTGCAAACTCCTCCCTGATTTCATTTGTATACCTTGAAAGTTTTCGGGTTTTCTTGTTCATCATTAATTGAGCACTGCATCAATAATGTCTCTGTATCAGAATTTGACTTATTTACTATAGACTATTTTATAGGAGCTTTAGACTTCACAGAGATATTTAATCAATAAGCTTGATGAAAAGTGGAATGGTAGAATGAACTTGACCTGGTTGCCCGAATCAGAGTTTGTCCTGTCCTGTCATCACGAATAAGCCAGTCACGGCCATAACTGTTCTTTCCTACTGGATACATCCAAGTATCTACTTGAACAACATCAGTCCTTCAAACAAGAAAATCAACTATGAATGATTGTGATTTGTAGTTAAAAGAAGCTATTTCAATATCCTTACATTCTAGATTAATCTAGAATGAACAAGTTCGATTTAATTAATGATTCCAGATTTAAATGAGGATTAGAGCCAAAGAAAGTCACAACTGCAGTTTCTTGTCAGCTTCTTTAGGGATGTCCAGCTGTTGGCAGACTTGCTTTGTTGAGCATTTAGAAATAGTTTTCACGTACATGTAGACATAAACAAATCCAACTCCTCCTGAAGACTGGACGATACATGGCAGGAAAAAACTAAATCATGGTTTTAAATTGCGACTGCAATATTGCGGTTACGGTCCGAATCGTTACCATAATTTATCGCAATTCATGAGCGCGTAATCAACCGTAACCGAAATCCAGAGTCTGCAATTTAAAACCTTGAACTAAATCGAAATTATTCGTATTACCATGCTGGATAGCAATCCACCACTATTTGCACAGTAGAGACCACCCATATAAGGCTATTCTTAACCATCTCTGCGGTTAAACCAAAACCATACTCCAGTATCCCTATCTTCCGCAGATGGTTAAGTGTAGTATCCTGCAAAAAACAAAAGACAGGTTTTCATTATTGAACATACAACATATAAACCTATTAATAGAGAGAGGGGGGAAAAAAAAAGGCCAACAACATCAAAACCTGCAAATGATTCATCAAGGCTCTAGGAGATAATGTAAGGTCCGGGCCAATGTCAAATGATCTAATGGTAACTTTTTGCCTGTAAATCCTTCTGTCATGAATCAAGCTTCCATCAAGGATGTTGATGGGATTGGGCTCCACCCTCTCCGTCAAAGTGTCTCTACATGATGTTGACGAGATGGTCTGAGAAGTCTGGCTGTTCATGCAAGAAGCTGAAGCTCCAGCATTCCTGAGAAGAGGGTAAGCTTGTTTCTTCTTAACATGGATGCTATTATGATCAGTTCTGAAACTATGAATTCTTGTGCTAATGATTGAACTCATGAAAAATGCGACAGAGAGTGAAGATGTTGCCATTTCAGGAAGCTGGTGAAGTGAAGTGAGGTGAAATGGGGGTACCAGACCGGACAGTACTGTTGAAGGTTTATGAAACACCTCCTTGTCTCAAAGGTGGTTGGTTGCTTTCAGAAGTAAATTCACGAGAGACCATTCCTGTTAAGTAACACGCCCCCGTATGATTCACAGTTCCTCACGAATCACACCGTGGCTGGATGGTGACCAAAATAAAGTAATTATCACATAATAAAAATTTCATTAAAATACAAGTTTATATTTAAGTGTAATTCTAAGTTGAGATTAAAAAAAATAGAGTCGATAATCACATTTTTGAGAGTAGTAATTATGACTATGGAAAAAATTTTAGAGCTTTAATCATTATGTAAAAATTACCCCAAAAAAAACACTTGTGGCCGTTACTTAACCATCACCACACAAGATGTAGTACCAAAACAAATCGTAGAGCAACTATTGAAGCAAGTTTCGTAAGAACCAAAAGAACCCTTTTCAGGAACGTTTCCAAGTAATCGAGTTTGTCTGTTAGGAGGAGAAGACAATGAACGTTCTTAATCAATTTCAATTTCAAAGGAACTTCTCAAGTAAGTAGAGAATAGGAAGTGAACGGTTCATGGTAGGTAACTTCATTCTCATGCAATAACTATGGTGGCTAAGGCAGTAACTATCACAAGAGTACGGGAAGCTAAGAGTGAAGACGGTCCCTCCCATTTTGAGAAAGCTATAAAATTAGGCAGTTAGCTTAGTATATGTCTACATATGAGTTGTCTTGCATGGTGTGATGGGAAGACTTGGTTCATAGCTATTCATTGACATACCAGTGAAATTCACAATCGCTACCCAAAATCAGATATGATGTGATATGTATCAGTGAAATTCAGTCACTATCTTGAGTACTGACTAATTTCGTGTGCCACGTCACACCAGAATTTACTACCAACTTTCTTTCAATGATCATTCTGAATTAAAATTAGTGTTTGGATTTATAATCCTGTTTCTCTTTATTCAACTGAAGTTAGGAACTCAACATTTGACATAATACACAGAAAACACAAAGGTTTATTCTCAATCTGCAAAAATTGATAACAACTATGGCTACCGTATGAACACTGTAGCAAAACTGTTCACAATCTGTAGGGTTTATACATCAAATATAAGTTTAGCAGAAAGTGGAAAGTACAACATACTCTGGAGACCAAGCTCCAAAAGGAATTGTCCTATGCTCACAGGACGTAAGACACAGCACTGACAAAAATCCTGCAGAGCTCTCTTGACCTGATAATTCACCCTTGTTCCAGAGCTCACCAAGTAGTGAGTTAAAATAAAGAAAATAAACCCTAAACACATGTATGGTATAGACACTTCTGAAGGAATGCATTCTGTATAGGGCAAGATAGAACAGGTAAAACAAGTTTCTAAGTTCAAAGCAACACCAGAAAGGATTCGCATGACTGCTTGTAAAAAGCATTGGAATCTTCCATAACAAGTAAAATCTTCTATATGTTTCTTCTACCTCCACAAGCGTCGTGCCGCTGAATTTATGCTGGTGTGTGCATTCATCTTCATGTTCGAATCGTGAGACCCTTAAAAGCATCCAACTTTCCATTTGGTGCAATGGACTCTGCAATTTCACTGCCTTCAGGATGGCCAACACCCCCATTCTCAGGGTTCTTTCCTGTTTGATTGTATATTGAATTGGGCATGGCGGAACTGAGGGTACCCTCAAAATATGTCGAGTAGGGAAAGTATTGGACACATTTCTCTTTCCACCCTGCAAAGAATTTACAATAAAGACGTAAATGTTTATGAACTAAATTCAAACTTTCTCTAACATGCTGCTTGATGATATAATTTATCAGAATCAAATCCCAGCAAGTACCTGATGAATTTATGCAGACTAACAAAGTTAAAAATGTGTACTTACTTGATGCAGCATCATGGTCAAGAAAAACTGATCCTAGTAGTTTGTGGACTGCGATGCAGTCCTTGAGCTTCCATTCCTTGACCGGTCCAAGAGCTCCGTTTCTGTTGATATAATATATATACAGGAAAAAGAAACAAAGGGTAGTTTTCAATAAAAAAGAAGGTACCGCTACTAGAAAATAATTCAAGTGAGTGAATAGAATTACATTGGCACAGGGTTGTTAGTAGAATCTTCAATCAATTTAACAGCTTCAGATTTCTTGCTAGGTTCTAAAGCATACAGCATTTCCGCAGTCGCAGCTCTATGCATCAAGGAATCTGCAGAAAATAAGAGGGATTCAGCGTCATATGAAAGACGGTAACTGGCTATGCATCAATATGTTGAAGGGAAGGATGATCACCTTTATGCTTGTCAAGGAAAATATTGTTTGCCTCTACCAAAGATTTCTCATGCAATTGACTACAAAAGCCCAACATCGTAACTCTCAATTTATAAGTTAACATAATTGCAAAGATTAGCAACCTCTTAAAACATTTTTTATTAAAAAGAGGAGACGTAAATCAAGCATACAGCATAAAGTTTCAGAAGGACCTTATTGATGGGCGTTCTGCTTCTAAGACACTCCAAATAAGTTTCTCATTTTCCGTCACTGGAGCAGTCATAGAGTCAACTTTATGGAAAAATCTTATCTGCAAAAATATAAAGCTTATTAGCAAAATAAACAATCATTGATCCTCAAATAATCCATTTATAGGACAAAGTGAAATAAGCTTTAAAATGAAAACTGAAGGTAGTTCAGTGACTCGTTCAACACGAGATATTACATACCAAGCAGCGATGAGAATCTGGGTTTTCAGCATCCAACCTTAGCAATTGCTTTACAGCCTAGATGACCACAAAAATGAATAATTTATCTCGTGTTGAATAATTTATACAAAAATGAATAAAACTGAAGCCTAGACGACCACAAAAATGAATAAATTTCGTAGATAAAATTTATAAGGCAGAAGAGAGGAAGCATCAGAATAACATGATCATCCTCATTTGAGATTACTCATTTTATTCACAAACTGCCAAAATTTCAAGTAGTTTAATTGAAAACTGTTTGGACACCCAATACTAGATAATCTTCTCATGCCACATCACCCAAGAGCAATGATATACTGCTTACTAGATGACTCGCGTTGAAATGCAAACAAGTTAAGATGGCAATGTGAAAAAGAGAACGTAGACAATTAATCTGAAAAGGTACCTGAAAAGCAAGAAGAATTTTCTGCTTTCTCATATTTACTTCAAACGATAGTAAGTGTGTCTCCGATAAGTCAGGAGAGTTCTTCTGAAGCAGTTTCAAATATTTTGTAGCTTCCAACAATGGATCCTCAACCTAGATACGGATGTGCCATATCAGTCTGTTATTCATCCTAAACAAAAGATGTACGCATGGTATAGAAGCACCTAAAACAGTTCTCTGGAGAAGAAATTATTCACAGGACTAACCTGCAACAACTTTTCCCCAGTAGGATCAGGATCTACAGGTTTGACATGTCGTTTTCCAGACTTGGACATGCCACCAGTATTTGATTCTTCATTTTTCAGCTCTGCCTCCTGAAAGAGTTAAAACCATTAATGCACATCAAATAAACTGCTTGGGATTGCATACAGATAAGGTAACATACTTTCTTAGCTCGAGCTTCTGCCTTCTTCTGTTTTTGCCTAAGCTTCTTTTTCTGAGAAGGAGGTAACTTTGAAATGTCATCATCTTCTTCAGAAGTTGACTTTGGGGGAGAATCATATAACTTTATGTAACACCTGTACCACAAATTTTAGCTTCAAATGAAAATCCTGAGAGCAAAATTGCTAATCAGTTGAGTGCTAACTAACATGAAAATGGCCTTTACTCATGGAGTAAAGTATTAAGTGAATTGCAAAATCCTTCTCTGTAATCCTTTCTTTTGCTGGTAAAAATCATCAGAAAAAAAATCTGGTCCACACATTGATATGAATATAATAGATTCACAAACTGAAGAATCAATATCAACCGCTAGTGAACAATATGGATCATCAAATATGATTTCAACAAATGTTTCACCTGATTGCTCCAGCTGCTGCCTTGTGAAAATATGCATGTGAATGCAACCGATCTTGAAATTTAAGCATTGCTACATAGGCACGTAGAGTCATTTTTCTTAAGCAATAAGAGTGGAAATCAAATTGATCTTCAGTGATATCAGCATAATGCTTCTCAACAGCCAAAAACTTCTTGAGAGCGCGCCCAAGATCACCTTGGTGAAAGTAGCTTTCGCCAGAAGCAAGCTCGTACCTGTCTCAAAGAATATATAATACCACTTAGCAGAGGTCAATACACCCACAAGGCAAGAAAACAGCAAAGAATAGGAACAGACCACATGCACTGCATGTCATGAAGATTATTATGGTGATCTCCATCTTTTGTGAATAGTACAGCAGTCTTTTCTGCTAATGCCACCTTCAAGAAAACAATCCAATTAATGAGCAATAACATCAAAGGCAGGCTAGACAGGAGAAAATGCCAAAACTTTGACAAAGATGGGGAACCAAAATAATACTAAAACAGAAAAGAATCAAAACCTGATCAGCCTGCAGCATACGTTTGACACATTCACTATTTATGTATCGGTCAGCAAGATCCATACATCTAGCTTCATCTGCCAATGATGCAGCAGCAACCAAATCCCCAGCATGCTTCAAAATTCGGCTCTGGAAAGACAATATACAAAATCACTTAGAAAAAGGGGTATGAATTCCAACAATTTCCGTGCTAAAGGCTAAAAAATCATTTAAAATAACATTCTTTGGTCTGAAGGGGGGTTTCTGATATCAGTACTAACTTTTCTTAACAACAAAACAGTAATATGCAACTGGCCACTGTTATATGAATTGCAGGATATTTTCTGTTTAAAGGACCTTACACTTCTAAGTAGCTCTTTTTCCCATATGGATTGGCATCTAATATTTGCTACAAAACAATATTTTTCTTCCTTGACCGAAGTAGGAAACAGGTATGCCCAAAAGGAGCAATTCACTGTAACTAAAGCCAATAACTAACCGTGTTTCCCCCTTATTTTCAATGGGAAATCAATGGTACTAGTCATTTCAAGCTCGTGAGTCAACTCCTGGCTCAAGCAGCAGGGGAATAACTTTTGGGAAGAGTTTATTGCATACAGCAAAGGCAACCCGCATCAAAATACTAAACTAGCTAAAGAGGAGCTAGATTAAGACAAGTTGAATGAAACATTTTTCAAGACGCAAGGTGACACTAACCTTAACAGAATATAAGTCAATCACTGTTGGGGTGTGTCCAATAGCCTCATCAATCTTAGCGAGAGCCATGTCATATTGTCCCCGTCTGTCATAGTGCTGCACAAGGGAAAATGAATGAGCATATATAGAACATAGAGATACAAAGGCAATTGATAAATCAAAGAAAAAAAAAAGTACTCAACCTGGGCCAAAAAGAACAAGGTCCATAGAAGTGTTGAAGGGGGCTCTTTTTCTGTCCTGTACTTATTGGGAAATGTAAATGGATCAGGAGACCAGAAAAATTTCCCACAACTCAAAAATAAAGTAAACACAACCTAAATTTTTAATATATTCAAATAGATTGATTGACATAATTTCTAACTTGTAAGAGAATGTTGGGTGTAAATTGCAACTGTACTCCAGCCTGTTTATAGACCTACTTCTATAAGTATGACAATCTGTTAGGTCCAAAATATGTCTATTTGTTCGCACAAGGTATACTAGTAAACCATAAGATGAGAGTAACCATCCCCCCAAACCACCAAGCCCTCCAACCCCCTTCTTAATAAACAAAGAAGGTTCCTCCCACATTGAAAAAGAATAGTATGATGCTAATAAGTAAGGGGTTTCCAGTATGAATGTGCTAAAACCCAAATAACTGGTAAAAGGATCCAAAGAATATATTACCTTCCAGGATAAGTACCATTACTTTGAATTGAATTCTCAAACTCAAGAATAAGTTGCTCCAGTATATCTGCCTGCACAAGATTCAATAGAAAAGCTGATTACATCAACATTAATAGCAAAAGAATTTTACGATAGCATTTGAATAATGAATAGTAAAAGAACAAGCTGACCTTGCCAGGATGATTGTAAAGGGGAGAAAGATCTGAGAATAATGAAGGAACTCCCTAAATTAACCAAGAAGATAATACACAATTTAGTTCAAGACCTTAAAGATGAATAAGAATCACAGAATTTAATATCGAGTACCTTGGTTAGGAGGGGCTGCATATATTTTGCTGCAGCTTCTCGAAACTTATCACCTTGAAGAAAATCAAGAGGTATTCTCTGAAATAGGTCAGATGAGAGTCAGAGAGAGAGGCCAAATATATATATATATATATAGATACTAAAAGGACATGAGCAAGCAGCATTAACCAAAAGATAAAATAGAAATGGTGAAGATGGTAAGAAAGGAAAAACAGCGGCCTATTATAGCATGAAAGTGAAATTGGTACGAAGGAAGCCCAATATCAATCAGTTTGCCCATTTAGCACAAATGCATCCTATAAAGACATTGTAGCCCTCAAATATGAAACAAAATCATACAGATATGGTTTAGGTTCAAATATGGGAAAGAAAACCAAAATTGAACACCAAACTTAATAAAAAGCAGATGAATAGTTGTTCAACTTTTAATTTTATGAAGTCATCATATATAACACATTGATCTTTTGCCAGCGGGTAAAGGCGGATATTGCTGAGGTGGTTTCTTAAGTTGAAAAGGAGAGCTGGGGTCTACAAACGATGGCAAGGACGGTGTAGTCTAGGAAGGGCACAACATTAATCTTTTATTCCATATGAAATGAGAGGAATTAAATAATGCTACATGTGTGAATAGAAGAAAGTCATCACCTTAACAGCAGATGACCAAGTATATTGCTGCCTAAGTGATTTGTACAAGGCATCTAGCTGATCAATTTCATCAGGAGAATAGTTGCCATTCCCTGAGTATAGCCCCACACATTTTTGTAGGCCGTCGTAATATCTGAACATTAAATTGGGAACGACAATGATTCACAAACAGGGAGAGAGAGTCATACAATATCTTAGTCGGTAATTAATTCTATGGACACCTTTACAAGATCTATGCGACGGATCAGATTATTCCTACTTACAGATAATAAAAAAATAGGAATAGGACATCAAAGAAGCCATAAAAAGAAGGACAATACATCAGAGATACCCTTGCTACGACAATCAATTAAAATTTCAAAGTCAAACTATAAAGAGAACTAAGTTACCTATAATTATCAGGATTCATGGATAGCAGCACCCTATACAATTCAGCCCCTTCTTCAAGTTGACCAAGCTTCACTAACAAAGATGCCTCTTCTTCTTTGTAAGCCAATTTATCAACCTGGATTGGATGTAGTCATTCAGTAAAATTCTATGGGGATCATATCCAGAAAATTCAAACATGAATTCATTGAGTATAATTCAAATACGCACTTACAATTTTTGAGATTTTTCTATGCAACTCCTCAAGTGCTTTCTCAAGCTTGCCACACTCCTCTAATAATGAGATCTAACAAAAATAAGGTTTAAAAGTATATGATTGTGCATAAAGTGCTCAGAAATCTTAAGAGTTATAACAAAAACACATGTTTAATCTAGGAAGTAGTAAGCAATCTTATTTGATAAGCAACAAGAATTATATGTCTCATGGAATAAAACCAAGAGGTAGTACAGTTTTCAATAAAATGTAGCCAAACCTCAAAACTGCGTTGAGCCTACAATTAATAACTTCAATGGGTCGCTTAAAATATTAGCCTTTCAATCATACGTGCAAGTTCCCAACTTACTAAACACGGGTATACCCAAAGCTTCAATCTTATGCACATTCAGCTCTAGTGACAAAAACAAAGAAGAGCAGAAGTTCATACCTTGTATAGAAGCATTTCCCCATGCTCACATCGTTCATTGTCTGGAGGGTAGTCCTCTTCCAATGTCCCTTCATATGCTTCCAAAATATCAACTGCTTTCAAAGCACTAGCAAAGAACAAAAGATCCTTAAATGTAAAACGACAACCTAAACAACAAAGATTGATGCATTTGGAGAAAACAAAAACTTTGGATGATTGAGCATAGGAAAAAAAAAAAGTAAAATCTAAAGGCAGACATGATGCAATTAAATGCCTCAGTGGAGATCTTTGAACAGGAATTAGTTTCAGCATGGAACAAAAATGAGGTTGGTGGAAGATTGTTATCAATATTTTGTTGGAAAAGTACTTTCAACACTTCAAAATTGCAAGCTTCAATAAAGTCATTAAAAAGTCCAGCCCAAAGCATTTGAATACTTTGATGACTTATAAGGCAAATTTCAATTATTTGCCAGCTCAATGCAAAGATCAGATCATACTTTGAGTTCAAATGATGGGCAACTGCAAAGCCAATCCAATTCATGCGATGGTTTGGTTTCAGTGTTAGGAGTTTTTGTCTAGTCTCAACAAAACCAGTCAAATCTCGCATTTGTGCCTGCAGAATTAAAGACACAATGGTTTCTAATAAGTTAATAATAAAAAGCCACTTTGAGAAGAAAATGGTAGAATAAAAACATAGTAAAGAAAATGATTTAAAAGCATACAAGGAATTATTTTCAACTTAAAATTGGCATGACAGACCTTGTTAACACAAGTTCATCTTCGTTTGCGGATAACCAAACCAAAAGGTGTTTGTAATGCATACCTGCAAGAGTGATAGGTCTCGCAAAATCTCAATATTGTCTGGATCTATTTTTAATGCATTTCGATAGCATTTGATGGCCTCCCTATAATCTCTGTCAGATCGATAAAGGAGACCATAAACATGCCAGCAAACGTGACTTTTAAGGTCATTCTGCAACAACCACACGCATATAAATCATCACAATGAAAGCTAGAATGTCAACAAACCAAAAAGAAATCTAAAAGACAAAAGATCACTGAGAAAATTCAAACCTTTAAGCCCAGCCGGACAAGTTCATATGCCTCAGACTTACGATCCATACAGTTCAATGTCAGTCCCTTCATTGACAAAGTTTCTGGTAGGGAATAAGCAAAGAAAATGATGAGAAAAAAGAATTGAATTTAACAAATGACAAAGAGTTACAAAATCGAGACATCTTACTAAAAATTCATTACATATAAACTTTCCAGATGAGACAAGAATACCTCCATGTTCTGGAAATTTTTTCAAGATAGCATCTGCTGCCTTCAATCCTTTCTTGTACTGTTTAGTTTCATATGATTTCTGCCATATAATCATAGATAACATAACCATCATTAGACTTCAATCAATACTTAAAGGCTCCCAAAGAAGAACGAAGCAAGGCATTAGATTTAGGAAAAGCAATACTTCTGGGAAATCAAAAATAGAAATTAAATACTGGTTGCATTGTCCAAGAACCCAACAAGTTAAACTCTGGAAAGATTAGTTAGCAAGCAATCTTTCGGCCCAAAAAAGAAACTTCAAGGGCCTGTCCATGCTCATGCGCGTTATTTCTTAAGAGCACACTAACGAACTTCGAAAACCAATAAGTTCACCAATCCATTTCCTAACAGAAGAAATTGCTCAGAACTTCCCACGGTTAAAATCCCCATTTAGAGAACACAAATTGTACCATTTCAAGCTCCAAAAGGTAAAAAGTGCTTCAACCCAGTAACCCAAAACGTCAAAATCCCAATGCTGTGCCGCTAGATACCAGGAAACCCTAGACTGTAAACAGCTCCACTTCAGAAAAATTGCAGCCAAGTGTCTCAAACCATCGTTTAAAACCGCAACAGGAGCAACAAAAATAGTAAAGAACCTATCTTTCTCTACCAGGGTTCAAAAGAAACAAAAAAAGATTCAGAAATCCTAAGGTAAACGAGACAATTGAACCACGATCCAACAGTCCCAAGAAGTGGGCAGTAAGAAAGTTGCGACCTTTATCCATAAGAATACTTCAGGTATATATACAGCAATAGAAATACAGTTAATCGGAGCTTACAACGATGAGTTTGAAGAGGTTGGCCTCTTTGGGAGGCAGAGAAGCCCCCATTGTTGCTGTATCTGCGAGTTGCGTGTAATAAAGAGAGAAAATAGATTTCTAGAGAGAGAAAGGGTTTTGTGTGGTTTTTGTTAACAAGTAAAGGAAGAGAGAGAGACGGAGAAATGGAGTGTGGCGTTTATATGCTGCAACCCTACTCTGAGGCTGAGCAGGCAAGCTAAAAGACGAAGCCAAAATTTTAAAAAAACATAAAAAATGAACATATATGAATTACTTCTCTTTTTATAAATAATTTTTTAAAAATTATAATTATTATTTTAATAATTTTTATCTGTCTTTTTAATTAAAACCTTACTTCTTACATAAATTAATTTTTATAATAAATCCTTCGTAAGCTTATAAAAAAGTATTGTTTGAATAAATTAAATCAAATTAAATTATCTATAATATGTATTTTTACTAAAATTGTAAAATAATTAAGTAATAATATAATTTTACAAAAATAAAATTGAATTTAGATTTGTAATTTCAAATTTAATTAACTCAAAATTTGTTTATTAATTTAATTTAGATTAAATTTATTTTAATAAAATTATTAAATTGTATTTTTATATGACTTTTTTAAATTTTAATAAATACATATGTGCTATTTTATAAAAATAAATAATAAAGTTAAATTTTCTTTTATTTTAAGAAAATATGAATAAAAAATAAATGATAATTTTGCTTTTGTTATAAATTTAATTTAGATTTGTTCTTGAATTTTGATAATTACACTCCAGTTGAGAAAATAGGTTTTTTATTTTTAAAGAAAAATAATTATATATACATATACTTTTGGAGAGAGAGAGAGAGTGTGTGTATATATATATAACCTATATTTTCATCTAAAGTGTAATTATATAATTATAAACATATATATATAACCTATTTTTTATATATAATTATTTTTGTTTAAAAAATAAAAACCTATTTTTTATAATTACACTCTAAATGAAAAAATAGGTTTTTTATTTATAAAAAAAGCTATTTTTCATTATAAAAAGCTATTTTTCATTTAGAGTGTAATTATATATATAATTATTTTTGTTTAAAAAATTAAAAAACCCTTTTTTTCATTTGGAATGTAATTATCAAGTGTATATATATATAATAATTTTTGTTTAAAAGTAAAAAATCTATTTTTTATTTAGAATGTAATTATCAAGTATATATATATATAATTATTTTTGTTTTAAAAATAAAAAACCCTATTTTTTCATTTGGAGTGTAATTAGCAAGACTTTCTTCAACAAAAGTGTAATTAGCAAGATTCAAGAACGCACTCTGACACTCTCTCTCTCTCTCTCCCGCTAAATTACTCTTTTTCGAATTTTGTCAAATTTCCACTCAACACACAGCGCCGCCACTCCCTCCGTCGAGTCTCTAATGCTCCGTTCATGAGTGTAATTCGGGTATGGAGGATCCATTAGAAGCTTATGCGGGTCTTTCTCTGCTTCAGCGGACATTCGCTTCTGTGTCCGTTCAACCTCCTCGCGGTTCCGACGACACAGTCGTCTCCGCCCACAATTTCCTCAAATCCCTGGTGAACCACCAACAAATTTCGATTCTTTTCGGGTTTTGGGTTAGATTTTTGGGTAGGAATGACTCTCGGAATTGTTTATTCATTAACCCAATTCTTGTTTTCTTTCTTTGTTAAATGTGTTAGCCTGTGAAAGATCCAAATAAGCTATTAGAACAAGCAAAACTGATTCTAGAGAACTCTATGGAAGAAGAAACCGTAGTTGAAAAGGGACGCAGACCAGGTTTAGAACGAAAACGGGCTCCTTTCTCTTTGCTTCCTAGTTCAAGCAGGTCATATATTTTTCACTTCTCGATGTTGAACTTCTTTTGTTGTGTGAAACTGTGATGTTATGTCTTGTTATTGACACTCAGTCCCTTAATAATGCTAGTTTGGAACCTACTTTGGACATTGATAAGCTCAAAGATCCTGAAGACTTCTTCTCGGCTTTCGAAAGAATTCAAAGTATACGAACATTACGTTCCATTATTGTTGTTTGATTATGAATTCTTGGTCAATTTCACTGTTAATACATATTTTTTTAATTTTTGGTAGATGCCAAAAAGGAAATTGCTAGACAGACAAGACTCCCTTTTGGAGAGTCAGATCAGAGCATTACTTCTACCTCGGCCTCACGACCCCATCGGCCCGGTATCCCAGGGTATGATGTTCAATTCAGTGGTTTTTTTAATTCCTATATTGATTGTGTATATAAATATTAGGTATATATGTATATGACGGTGTTGATTTACCCATGTCACAGGAGATCTAGGACAGCCAAGTACAAGCATCTGTATCCTTCCTCAGCTTCTGAAGATGTGCCTGAAGAGGACTTCCGTCCCCCCAATCTCAATGCAGAACATGAAAATGCCCATGTAGATGCTACACTGGAAGGGCAGAACTTGGAAATTGTTGAATCACAACAAATGCACCCGTTGAATGTTGCAACTCAGGAGGTTGAACTGGCTGGTAAGGGATAGTGATTGAAGCTGGGACAATGAGCCCTAGAGTGATACTCTAGCTACTAACTAAAACTTTTATTGATTATTTTTTCCTGATAATGCTGGTAACACGAGTAATTCCTTACAAAACTAGTTTCAGTGACCAAGGCTGAGCATAGGATTAACAAACTTTTGGAGGAATTGCTTGCACACGATGACAATGAACTAGATGGGGATGGAGCACTTAGTCTGTTACAAAACCGCTTGCAGATCAAATCTCTTGACATAAAGAAATTAAACTTCCCTGAATTTGAGGATATTCAACAGATTAATTTCAAGGCTTCTGGTGGGAAATTGCCAAAGCCTGCGAATGTACTAGTGGACATACAGAATTTCTTACAGTTGACAAGGGTTAAAACTCCTTTGAAGCAAACAAAAGCAGAAAGTTCTGTTGCTACAACTGGTTCTCCAACTCCTGTGAAAAGTCCATGGGCATCATTTTCTTTGTTGAGTAAACGCATCTTGCAGTCAAGTACCTCGAGTAATCCATTTTCAACCGTTGACATTGACCAATCACTACCAAGACATGCTTCTCCAACTGGAAGATTTAATCAGAGTTCTGATTCAAGGGAATTTTGTGCTGAAACGGAGCACACCAGTGTTGGTTCAGATGATGGGGACATAAACGAGAATTTAAGTCAGCCAAATACTGGCACAGATGTTCACACCAATGGACCAAATGGAATTGTGGATTTGGTGAGTTTTTATTCTTTTGTATCCATTGAACAATGTTTAGAAAGTCGTGATCTAAAATGTCACCTTCTGAGTTTTGCTACAATTAGCTGGAAGATATACAGCTGGAAGGTGTGGCCTCTCAACAGCCTGACTTAAATATGGATGACTCAGCTGTGGGAATATTGAATGATGTTCAACATCTATGTGGTATGCTTTTCCTCTTAATAAAACCTATTATTTAATTTTTTTTATATGCAGAAAGTTGAAAGCCTGCGTTATAACTCTCAGCTTACCAGGATATCTGGCTATTGCGTACTTTCCTGCTACAGCCAGTGCTTTGTATCCATTTAAATACTCTTAGCTCTACTATTTTAAGTGCCTTTAGAAGGATGAACTTCATATGAGAAATGAAAGTTAGGTAGGATCGTAATTTGAGGCAGGTGTTGCATAATTTCGAGTCTAAGTTTACCTATTAATTTGAAGCATAATCATGGTGATTTTGATGTGTTCACACAGCTTCTATGCTTGGAATCTGATTGTTCTTAACTGGTCTCTTTATAATTCCTTTTTTAATTATGTTTTATATGTGATATGTTTACATCTTTTCTTTGATAGATCAATCAGATCCTATGATAAGCTATGAACATGCTAGGGATGGGATCTCTAAAACTCAAGACAGTGAGCAAGAGCAAGTTCAAGACGCTGCACCAGTTGAACAAAATGAGGTTATAGGCCTTAAGTCAACTCTATACTTTAATTAAATACATAAACGTGTTAACAATAATTGAAGTTCTGAATTCGGACTTTGTATATGCAGTATGAGGTTTTCAACTCTTTTATTGATTCTTTTTCCTATCTTGTAATTTAGGCCTTTCTGTTTTTGTTGATCTGTTTTGGTAGACATTTCTGCTACATTCTTTTACGCATATGGTCATCTCTACCCTAGACTATATTGCCTGAAATTTACTAAGAGTTCCTTATGCAACAGAAAATTATGGATTCTTCTGTGGAGACAAGGAAGGAGCAAACAATGAACAAGTCACGTCCTAGCAAAGGACTCAAGAGAAAGGCTTCATCTAGAAGGCAAAGCCTTGCAGGTTTGTAGTGTTGCATCAAGCCTTCTGTTCCTTTGTTTCTTAGTGTTGATTACCTTTCATGTTCTTAAATAACTTAAAAGTCGCGCTGTTGATAGTTGCTGGAACAACATGGGAGAATGGGGTAAGAAAGAGTACCAGGATCAAGTCAAGACCTCTAGAGTATTGGAAAGGAGAAAGATTTTTATATGGACGCATTCATGGGAGTGAGTTCATTTTGTTGGCTATCTATTTTGAATATACTATCATGATATATAATGCAGTTGGAGTGCTTTGGATTTGTTTTCTCCAATCTTGAGACAAATCCATTATCCAGATGTTCTTTATACATAATCAGGCATTGTTTACTGGATATTAAATTTTGAAGAAGCTTAAACTGTCTCAAGGCACATATTACCCCGATATTGTGAAATTACCAATGGATGATTGTTTAACTCCCTAATGTGAGTAAATGAAATCAGCAATTTTGTTTATTTACATCATCTGTTGAAAAGGTCACATTTGCTTATTTCTGCCACCAAAGATAAGTTTCTACGAGGGGTGAAAACATTAGGAAATGTTTGTCTTTGATGTACAAGCACTTGATCCCTACTTGAATGTTATATTTATTTGGCTTTGAAGTTTCACTTATTGCTTTAAACAGAAAGTGTTAAGAGTGATCTTTCCTATTTTTTGTTCCTTTCTTTGCAAAACCATTTGGATTGTCATTTTCAATTTCATTTTTCAAGCTAATAGCATTGATTAATTAAACTGCCTTCTTTATGGCAGGTTTGCCTACTGTAATTGGGAAAAAGGTGAAATCATTTGCCTCTGATGAATACCAGGTGTTCTCTTATGTCAGTCCTGAATACCAGGAATTGCTCGACTTGGCCGCTCTATATTGAGACATAATCCATTGTTTATAAATTGATTGAGATATGCTTGTGGAACTTGTCATCCCTTGCATGATATCTTAGAAATCCAGAGCTCCTGATATAATCAGTTCACAAAATTAAGAGTTGTCACTCCCCAAGTTTACAGGATGAATGCTCTGTTCCTCTCTTTTGCATTTGGTCATGAGCTGTTCTCATGATTAGCTAATCAATCTACTATGATCTCTTGTTGCTGTGTCAAGTAGTTGATAAACCCTTGTTTATGAAAATCAATGACGTGATAATTACTTTCTCATAGCATGTAATGCATGGTGGTTTGTTGAGAATGTTCAATCCTACCAAGAAGAAGCCAGACAGTCCCGGCTCAGGGTTTAAGTAACAATGAGACTTCTCAAACCCTTTATATAGCCAGTCCAGAAAACAAAAATCAATGGTGTGAGACTGGTGCAAATCTGGAGTCCTTCCTTGAGCCTGAAATGCTTGCCAATGCTTTTAATGATATCAGGTGATAAGTTCCATAATGATTTTCCTCAGGCTTGGGTTGTCAAAAATGTGTTTTACCGGGTGGAAACAAGATTAGGAGTGACAATGAATCGGTCCGAGTCTCTTAAGGCTTTAGCTCGAATCTGATCGGATTTGGTGTGTATTAACTTCAATTTAATCAATTGTTGCTTTTTTTCTCCGTGAGCATACCCTACATTGGACTTTTCATGCTGATACCTGCTAACTTTTTGACCAATAAACTCTACTTCTGTCAATGGCCTGAATGCACCAGACTTCCAAAACTTGATGCAAACCCTAGTTCAGTTTTTCTTTCTCCAAATTAGCAGCCCAAATGGAAAGAAGTAACTTAGTCAATTATACAATGATCCCCTTTTTTTCTCATAGGATATTTCCTTCCACTTTGCACATGTGAAAGAAAACTTTGCTGCTTTCTACATCAGAATTGAAGTTTGATGTACAGTCTTTTCTATCACTCTCTTCAGAAAGTCTTGTAGCACTAATGGAAAACAGTGCCTCCATTTCAGAAATTTTCATTCCCCCTCAACCCATCTATATAAGCTTGACAAAAAGAAACTTTCATATTCGAAAATTTCCAACCTTGATGGATCCGAGTTGTTCCACATAAATGTTAAGTTTGCATTTCACATTCATTGTTTGAGAAAATATAACACAGACAAGATCATACACCAATCGTCAAATACCAAAGTTAGGTTTGGTTCCTAAACTTCTACACACTTCAGCATCACAGAGATGGGCAAGCACTTTTGACTATTGGTTTATGTTCTTGTCTTTGTTTCCTAAACTTTTACGCACTTCAGCATCACAGGAATGGACAAGCACTTTTGACTATTGGTTCATGATCTTGTCTTTGTTTCCTAAACTTCTACACACTTCAACATCGCAGAGGTGGAAAAGCAATTTATTAGGACCGAGTCAAAAAGTATGCACTTCGAAATGACATAGACTTCCCTTAAGCATGGGGGCAAGCATTCTTAAGGACTGCCTCCAAATTCAAAACCCTTAATTTCTATTGACTTGAAGCTCCATCTTGAATGATAATGTGTCTTTCAGTTTACCTGCTTGTGGATCAGTCTTCTAACATGGCAACCATACATTAAAGCTTCCATTTGGAACTTTGGAATGTTGAATTCAAAGTCATTGATGACTTCATTGATTAGACAAAGTCTTCATAACTTGTATAACTTACCTATTCTCATAAGAATCAGTTTTAAAATCCATAAACCCAATGAAACTTGAGTGACTCCATCTCTCACCTTTATCCTGATTTGATTATGCATATTCCTTGCCTGACTTCTCCATTTATAGGGTAAACTACAAGTTTCAAGACTGGCAACCTTCCAAGCTTCTATTTGAAATGTTCAGAATCAATTAATCTTTTTTTTAATTCAATCAGATACACTTTTCATATATATATAAATGATTTTCATCATCATCATCACACCCAATCCGATGTTCCGCAATGAAGCAGAGTCTGGGGAGGTTTGATAGTACGCAGTCTTACCTTTACATAGTAGAGAGGTTGTTTTCGGTAAACCCACGTGCAAATGAGATAATATAAAAATAATTTTCAAAGTACTTTTTCCACATATAAATTAACATGTGGGTATTTATTTTTTGCTTTCTTGAGTCTAAAACTCTAATTTTTAAATACAATAAGCTC
Organism: Erythroxylum mucronatum; assembly: GCA_027563825.1. Lineage (NCBI taxonomy): Eukaryota > Viridiplantae > Streptophyta > Magnoliopsida > Malpighiales > Erythroxylaceae > Erythroxylum > Erythroxylum mucronatum. The sequence goes on from JAOSBP010000005.1 coordinate 2,587,516, forward strand.
TTCTATTTGTTATTTTCTCAAGTGGAACGTTTGTTACGGCAAGTTTGTTTGCCAAGATGTTCACTTTTTCTCGTTTTCAATAAATACATATACGTGCATAAGGCATGATTTGGAATTAATTGATGTAATGAAAAAGACAAGTGTACTATATATTATACAAGTCAACAAAAATAAGGTGGTGATGCAAAGTGCTTGATTATTTAATATATAAATAGTAAATATTATTATACATTACAAAAATATAATATATGAAAGTGACGTGATGAAAATATGTATTTAACATGACTAGTTGTGTAATAAATATTATTAGACATTACAAAAATACAATATATGAAAGTTACGCGATGAAAATATTAATTTAACATCATATTTTTAAATTGAACTAATATAGTAAATAAAAATTATTATTGGATCTTCAAAGTTTTTGTAAAAATAACATGAGATTTTGTTGCTAGTTTTGCGGCTGCACATTATTGTCTCGTATGGCAAGATTCATGCCTTTTAAGTTATGTTTGATTAGATGTAAAGTTCTTCATGGAACGTAAATGATATAATATTAAAAAATTGTTGTTTGTGAGGGATCGGAAAGGTTTATAATGTAATATAGTGAAATGTTGTTTGGATGAAGGATTTATAATGTAATATAGTGTAAAGTTGTTTATCATTTTACATTCTATCCTAAACGTTCCAAATCGGAAGTTTTTCATTTTTACTGTTTAGAATA
>JAOSBP010000005.1:2606839-2643193 GCA_027563825.1 Erythroxylum mucronatum
TTTTATTTTCAGAAACAAAAAATCACAACAGAGTAAACCAAACACGTTTTACTTACCTGTTTTTCTTTTTACAAAAAGAACAACAAAAAATGTAAGAAAAAAATAGAAACAAACAGCCCCTGAGTAATCAATTAATAAAAACACTCTACTTCCAAGTATCGTCTATGGAGTTTTTGTTTGATGTAACAGTAACCTCATTCAAAGCATCATTTAGTTTGCTTTGCAAGCTTCGAACCAAACTCGAACTTAAAAGTAACAAAATTCGAGCTTAGGTTCAGGCTTCGGGATGGGGAGCGCCCGAAGCCGGCATTCAGCCGGAGTCTGATAAGGCGGCCAAAAAAATTTCGAGCCAGACCAGACCTGCTTGCTAGTCTTGGATATATTTTAGGAAAGTATGATACATTGACAAATTTTAAGGAGAGGAAAAGCAGTATGAAAAAGAGTAAAGTAAGCAAAATATGCAAGCTGGGTTCATTCATTATTAACATCAAAACCAGACACCACCAATCATATAACAGCTTTGTAAAGCTTTTGTCAGTCTGTATAGATGTCCTTGTTTGATGATCAAGTAGGCAGTCCTAATGTGCAAAACAAGGAATCCCCACAAGTAAACAGAATCCTGAAAACCAGACTTATAAATTAGGTCAACCACAAATGTTAAGGAAGTTGGTTTTGCATTTCCAAATACCATCTACTTGTATGAATATGGAAAGTCAAGGAAGAAAGTAGCTTCTGCACAAATAATTCCTTCTCAATTTTCAACTTTTCTTAGTATATAGTCTTGGAGAAGCCTGCATTCATCTCTCACAAGCTTCACTCGAAAACCAAGCCAGAAGAAAACCTGAAATTGAGAAAAATGTGTAATCAGAATGCATTATACGGTGCTGTGGCACAAACTGATACATTAGAGAGATCTTTCATTACGGCCATACCGCACATCTAAATAAGAAACTGCTACCCGTCAAGCCACAATTTTGTTCTCAAATTGACTGCAGCATGAGCAGGCGTTCGTTACATAACTGCAATGATGAAACACACAAAAACAGTAAGCTAAGGTTGAGAAGCGAAGAGATGAACAACTCAAGTTGAAGATATTAAACAAGTAACGTCCCCCAACCAAAATAGTCAAGAAAACATACTTCCTGGTTCTATGATCAGTTAGAAACAAACTTATAAGCTCATCATTTTCTAAAAGGAGCACAAATTAGGCAAAAACCAACACAAACTAGGCAAAATCAAAGATATAAGTACTCAAATTTCAGAAGAAGAATTAGTCTATGTTGTCTTTTTTAATTCTGCATGAGGATTCAACTAAAAGCATTTTATGCACATTCTATTTCCAAGTAATATAACCAGCACACAGCTCACAACAGTTACGAGAAACAATGACTATATAGCATATGGAGACGAACTCAAGGAATTGGCAAAATTAAAGGATCCTTGCTTTTTTTTTATTCTTTCTTTTTCTTGCGGTATTGTCGAGATGTACAAAACAAATGTTTTGTAGTGAAAGTAGAAAAAACATTTCTGGAGAATAATACAATTACCTAAAATATCAAGGATTGTATTGCGGCCCAAAGCACTCCAGAACAACAGCTGGAGAACACAAAGGGCCTGAACAAAGGCCTGCACCACCACGTAATGACAGCTAAGAATTTAGCAATACACAAACAACCTAAAAGTTTAACCTTTATATGCTTATTCAAACATTCTCCTTCTTATCTAAGTACTTGTACTTGGCTGCTTAAAATCCATCTCCGAGTATCTACAAGGAGAGATGTAAACGTTAAATCTAAAATGCCCATAAGAAGTGAATAATGTCAATAGAATGCCGAAAAACTCAAGAAATTTAACTTGCCTGCGGGGTTTTTGACGTTGCCCAAATTCATCACTTACAAGTTCTGCAAAGAAGAAAAGTAATTTCACACAATCATTGAACTTTAGAAGAATCAAAAGAACTTTATTAGAGGACCTCAACTTGACAATCAGTTTAAACTATGCAGTTAGTGTAATTGAATCGTAGCGATAGTAATTATGTAATCTTTTCAAGTGGACTCACGGCAGCAATGCACAACCCTAAAGTGTCATCACTACCAGTTGCATAACAAGGAAATATCATTTCCCACTAGTTCAATATACTTCTTGCCCAAAAACAACAAAAGTGAATCTCAATAAGTCAAGAAAGTTTGATTAAAGTTATGAAGGATAAAAGGGTAAAATGATGTCTAACCAGGTCTATGTGAAGGCTTCCATTCGTTATCGCCTTTATTAGCATTATTTTCTTTGCTGCAAAAGGAAACAAAAATATCAAAACCTGGCCAATTAGCAGCGCAGAGAATACATATGAGGTCTAGATAGACACTAATACAGGCACAAGGCAAAATAAACAAATTTGTTGATATAAAAGTGAATTACACAGAAATATAGCTTTTAAACCAAACATAAATTGCCTGGTCAAAAAGATAATTGACTGATAGGGGGGAGAAAACCATATCTTTAAGCTGCAGCATGAATCAACAATTATTATCCTACAGCAGTATAGCAAACATCCAATACAAAACGTCAAGTTGTCTCTCTTCTACAAATTTAAGAATGTCAAATTTTCTAGCTGAAGAGTCACACTTACAATCAAGTAATGAATGGTTACTAAAGAAATGAATAAATTGATGAAAGCTATCTACAGATAAACAGCTAGATCAAATTCCCGCCCCATGCCCCACTCGCATCCCAACATGAAGGACTGAATGGATGGTTGCTCATGGAACAGGATAGACACAGAGTAACGAAAACAGGTGATTTGTTCCCACAAAATAGACCATTCCCCAAACATTCGTAGCACATAGAAATGCCAATATATACTATTGATATAAATATCATGTAGGAAAGAAGTATCGAAACGGAAACAAAGAAAAGCCCACATTAGGACTAGGAATAAAGAACAAAGATATAACATTAAACATGGATGAGAATGAAGGGAATTTAATATTTAGTAATATACTTTTAAAAATTAAATACCCCAGATGAACACAAAACATTCATGCTTATGTCAAACAGAATAAATATAGCAGCCACAATTAAAATAGTGATTTGGCTTAAAAAATTACACAACCAACCTTGAAGAGCCCGTGGAAGATGTCTGTCCAGATGGCCGAGCATGATAATTACCATCAACAGTAATATAAGGTGAACAATAGGTGGCTCCTAAAGCTCCTGCAGCACCAGCCAGGACAGGTAGCCTGAACGTCACAAATGTAGTTAGTTGAATAATTACACTTTGTAAAAAAGTTTAAAGCAAATCCCCTCCGACAAAGATTAAAAAAGGGTTTGGCAGACATGAACTTCCATTATAAATCACTTCGTCAGGCAATTTGATTGCTTATTCATTTGGCCACAACAAAATATCACAACCATCAAACAAAACTAAAAAGCTATACACTTTAGCAGAATTATCAGAAATAAAAATTCAGAAACTGCATTCCCCTAGAATCATTCAGCCAGTTAAATGTACAAATATGTCACCACCATAATAAGAGACAATGTCCAATTCATACTTCATACAGCTTATAGATACAGAATGGTATACTTTACCATGTCATTTCAGAATTTCCTAAACCAAGTTGAGGATTGGCAACATATCCAGGAAATGCCATCCCAACAGCAGGAACCCCCATTCCACCAGGATGCTGGCCACCAAATTGCATTACTGCATACCCATCAATCATTAATAAGACAAATTATCCGGAAAAGGAAATCAACATGACAGCTATATCCTGATCTCCAGAAAGCCAATTGCAGACACTAGTATGCAGAGACAGAACTTAGATCATTCCAAATTTTAGTGCGACTACTTTCTTTGATTGTTGATAAAGTTGTTCAAAGCAACTGACTTTTGATTGATAAAGCTATCTAAAGCAATGGATAGTGAATACCATTCTCCAAAAATACTATACCTGGCAAGAACGCATGGGTTCCAGGGAAATTTTGGTCACCATGTCCGACACCCATATTCCCTGCAGCTCCCATAATCTGAGCCCCTCCATATAGAAAAGAACCTCTTCCGCTTGCTTGAATGCCACCTTTTCCTTTACTCACTAATGCACCCTTCGCTTTACTGAATTCCGATGCACTTTCTGCCTCTCCACTTTCATGAGAATTTGTAGATAATGGAGTTTTTGGTGGAGAAACTTGAGTTCCATTACCAGAACGTTGGCCCGACTGCTGAGTATGAGCTTGAATAGAAGGTTGCATCCGGCTTTGATTAGGTAGCTGAACACTGTGGAGCTGTGTAGCAGCAGAGACTCTATTAACCTGGTTACTAGGTGGCACTAGTTGATAAGACATTTGCCCAGAAACAGCCACACCCTTTCCTTGCGACCTGGAATGTGATGATTGCATGGTATTGACCACTGAAGATCCAGAAAGTGACATTTGCGAATTGTTCAGGGGTTTTCCAGCAGATTGGGAAATGGGCTCATCAATATAAAGTTTGTCAAACCCAATAGGATCAGTTATGTTCTTCCCCCGCACCAGTGCACTCGATTGCTGCATGGAGAAATTTTCATCCGCACCAGAAGCATTAAGATTCCTGCTCGAACTTGCACCTTGTTCATCCCTTTTCTGAGTGAGATTGATGTCCTTGTTAGAAGAGCCAGAAGGGTAAAAGGGAGGAGAAGCTGAACTCAAGCTCGAATTCTTTTTAGCAAGAGGAACTTGATCAGGTTCTGAGTTAGATGCAGGTTGAACAACTCTCCCAGAATTACCATGAGAAGTTTTCGCAAGAAGCTTCCCAGGTTGCTTGTTTTGAGTTGGGAGTGTGTGGCCAACAATTTTTGCAGTAGGCTCATACCTTCTAGGCCCTCTCCCTCTCACACCTTTTGGTTGACTATGATTACTGCCATTGCTAAGTTCTTTAGATCTGTTCCTTCCCCCATAACCACGGGTAGGACCTTGATTTTTACCTCCACGAGATCGATACTGACCTTTAGAATTTCTCCTCCCCTGAGTTTTTTGAAAACAAAATTTGTACGAAGCAGATTTCAGAAAGAAAATAAGAAAGAATATAGCACTCTGAAAACAAAATTATTGCAGACAAAATTATCACCTGTTCATAATGCCTTTCCTGCAAAGTCATCTCCTCAAACTTGTCATGCCCCCACTTCTTGTCATCTTTTGATTCCCACAACCTCCTTCCTCCATATGTTCTCCTGCACCAAGGGGAAAGATATAGTACATTCACTTCTTATTATGTCTTACATGACAAGTACAAAATAGTAAAATGTATGGAAACAAAAACCTTCTCTTAATGAAACAAAGAAAATCACTTCGGGTTGAAGTATTTGTGATGGACACGTATTAGTACAGTAGAGAAATTACAGTCTTTCTATAAACACAGACCTAGCGAAGACCAAGAAATTTGTCCAAATGATTTAGTCTTTCTCACTATCATAACCATGCAAAAGAGGCAAATAAGAAATTTCTAGGTGGAAAAAAACAATATCAAATCTAACTTCTTGAATCCAAAAGCCCTTCTAAAGTCATCATACCTGTGTCTACCACCAGCATTATCCCTAAACCTATCATCATGCATATAAAAAGCCCCAGCAGTGGGCACAGCAAACGGTTCGTTTTCCTTCTTCCCCTCTTCTTCTTCTCCACCCTCCACGGTACCCTGTCCCTCCATCCCGTCCCCTGCGTTCATGCTCTCTACATCGGTCACCTTCTCCGTATCCCTACCACCGCCAACCCCACCCTCACCTCCACCTTTTACTCCCTCAAAAGTATCAACATCTCCCTCATCATAAACCTCTTCCTCCTCATCTTCTTCTTCATCCTCATATATCTCTTCTTCTTCTCCTTCATCATCATCATCATAATCAGCAGCCCCGCCCTGACCATCAGATTCATCAGAGTGAATGGGAGGCCTCCGATCCACTCTAACCTTCTCCTCGGCTTCTCCTTCCTCATCATCACTCGCTGCCTCTCTCCTCCGCCTTACCAGTAACCCCTTTTCCTCCTCGGGATCACTATCATATTCAACCTCTTCTTCACCAACCTTAGCCATTCCCACAAAACCTAAGATCAAAACTCCAAACTCCTACACTAAGCAAAAACAACGATTCCCCGAAATTAAGAACAGCTAAACCACTCAAAAGATTCAAACTCAAAAGATTTAAAAAAAAAACCGTAAAAGCGAAAACTTCCTTGCAAGTCAACCGAAACAATGGAGATAAACCCTCGGGAGTCTCGAATTCACTCGCTTGCCAAAACCTCAAGCAGCCTAAATTCAAAGGAAATTTAGGGTTTTACAGGGTTTCGAATCGGGATTTGGCAATTTATGTGAACCCTAGAATTTGAGAAGAAGCGTGAGACGCAGAGATTTTCCTCTTTTTTGGAAAAAGGGCCGGAGTGTAAAAAATATATAGTATTGTAAGGTATGTCCAGTTTAGGGATTTTGAAAAAATAGCAAGGGTAATTTGGGAACGGAGAAAGTATTTAGGAGTTCGTGATTGGCCAGCGTGTTTGCTCGGCCAGATTCTAACACGTAGAAGTCACATGAAGTGGCCTGTTTTTAACTTTATCCAAATCCAATCTAAGCTTTGAAAAGAAGTGAATCTATTGAATCTGCCACGTCAGTTTTTGGACGTCAAAAATAATTTAAGAAAATCACCATACTAATTTATTTTCCAGTTTTCTAATTAATAAAATCACTAGTTACAATTAATTGAAAATTTAATCAATCATTAAAAAATCGAACCAACTCTCGATCGGTTCAACAATAAAAATCTTAAATAATTCAATTTTTTATTTTTTATTTAATTTATTTTAATAAATTTTGTTGTTAAACTCGATCGATTTTTATTAATTAATCAATTTATTTTTATTAATTAATAAGTTTTTATAAACTAAAATAAAATTTAATTGATTTTTATTTAACAATCATTTTTTCAATTAAACTTTAAATTCTTCAATAAATAAGGACAATCTTTTTCAACTACAATTTAAATTTTTTGATTTTATTCAATCGTTAATTGCTTTTATGACACTACAATACTCGTTTAACTTTTTAAACCTTAGTATTTTTGTTTTATCGATTTAACTTTCGATCTGATTTTTAAAATATTAAATTTAAAAGTAAAATTTACTACAAAATTTTAAAGTTGTACGTGTAAACATAAATTCGTAATGGTAAAATTAGATAGGATGATTAAAGATGGAATAGAATGAAATGTAATATTGTTCTATCGTTTGAGACGAGGGTTTTACAATAGAAAGGAATGAAATAAGAGAGGGTTTTATATTATATCATATTTCATCCTAAACAGTAAAAATATGTTACTTTCGATTTGAGAGGTTTATAATGGAATGTAAAATAATAAATATGTACTACCTAATATACCCTCAATAATGTTTTATAATATCAATTATACTGTCAATCGTAATAACACGCAGCAAGACAATACATCTTATTCTATCAAGGTTTAAATATTTATACATTATTATTATACATACATTACATTCCGTTCTACTTATCTTCTAAATAACATTTCATTATATTACATTATAAATATTTTATCTCTTATAAATAACAATTTTCTAATATTCTATTATAAACTAATAAAAACCAACTAAACGTAACCTAAATGTCTAACCAAAATAAATTATGTAAAAATATTTTTGTTGGGGTTGATTATTTAAATTTTCAAATCTTGTATCAATATATTAAATGTGTATAATTACATGATATGTCATTAATGTTAGTTCATATTATCCTATATTTTAGAGAATCATGAATACACAAATTTTATGCTGGAATTAATTTATAAATTAAATAAATTTAATTTAACAATTATAATGAAATAGGTTTATTCTAAATAAATTTACCCGCTTCGATTGAATTTATTTAACTTATTTTTACATAAATATTAATAAGTTTATTATGATATTGATTTTTAAAATTAATAATAATTTGAAGTATCTTAAATTTTTAAAGCATCTTTAAATTTGATAAAATTTTGTGAAACTTCTATCTCTCATTAAAATAAATATAATATTTCTATTGATAAAATTAAGAGTATTTTACAATATTAATTTAAAATTTACTTATCGCACGTTATTATCAATTTCTTTTATTTAAAGTCTTCTTTAATTTATAAAGTTATTTAATTTATTAGAAGAAAATCCATCATAAAACAATTTTTTAGGTAAAATAATTGTATTTACCTAAAAATATTTAATTTATTAGAGTGAATATATACTTGTCTCCTTGTAGTGATCTCTTAATTGGTTGGATCTTAGGTACTATGGTTTACTTCATGCTTTACTTTCCGAGCGAAATCTCTGGTTCAAGTTTAACACTCTGACTCATTCGTGCATGCTTTACCAGAATCAGGAAGATGAAGATGAAGATGACCTCTTGATCAACCCCCAATTTGGGCACTCCAAAGGGTTGTTTATATACTTAACGTGACTGCAAAAACTGCTATACATGGAAGGAGATGCGTGTGTATTTACCTGCTAATGTAAAATGCAGCTTGCATGGAGGATTACCAGTTTCAGTCACTCAATCCAACCTTCTATACAGTCATGCTTAGCATGAAGATTACAGTGTTGAACTAATTGGTAATCGTGATCTTAGAAATTAAAATTTTATAAGTAGATTATATAATCTTCTTTTTTTTACTAACTTATTATTCTAAAATTCAAAAGTTTGTTGTATTAGTTATATTTAATAAAAATAAAATTGTTTTAATTAGACAGTTTTTTAACATTAAACGAATAAAATTGTTTTATTAAAATTTAATAAAGTTGTATCGTTCCATTTAACTTATTTTTTAAATTTGAGTCTAATTTTAAATTTGATCAGTTTAGATTTAATACATTGATTTGAAATTGACATATTTTAAATTTAAATTTAAGGATAATAAATTATAAGCTCATTGGCTAGATCGTTAGGCACATTTAGTGGAAAAAATAGCCCGCTGGCACAGTTTCGATGAGCAAAACAATTGGTTGGCACCGTCGCTAGGCTCTTTTAGTGGGAAAAAAGCTTGTTGGGCACCTTCGATAGGAAAATAGCTCGTTGGCACAGTTTTGGTGAGCAAAACAATCTGTTAGCACAATTGTTAGGCATGTTCGGTGAGAAAAACAATTCGTTGGGCACGTTCGATGGGAAAAACAGTCCGTTAATACACTTTTGGTGGGCAAAACAACCCGTTGGCACAGTCTTTAGACACCTTCGATGAGAAAAACAACTTATTGGCATAGCTTCAGTAGGCAAAACATTCTGTTGACACGGTTGCTAGGCACTTTCGGTGGACAAAAACAGCCCATTAGTGCACTTTTGTGGACAAAACAGCCCATTTGCATGTTCATTAGACACCTTCGGTAAAAAAAAATAGCTCATTACATATAATTCACTTTTATTTTTACATTCCTTTTTAACATAAAAAAACTCTATTTAATTTTAAACATTTCTTTCTTATATTGAAATGTATAATAATATTTTTAACTTGTCAAGGACATATAAAACATTAGGAGCGATTCTAACAACACCTAGTAAAAATTTCACTGAGATGCGAGATTTGAGAAATTTAGTACTATACAATCTTACCTCTAATTAGAAGAGAAATTGTTTCCAAATGTTCTATATAAATGAATTAAAATTAAAATTAAAAAAACAATAATAATAAAATAAAATATTTATAATAAATTAAATAATAATTATAAAATAATAATAATAGGAAAATAAAATATAATAATAATAATAAGTAATTTTTAAATAATAAATAATAAATTTCATTATTTTACGTAATTTCATTTTTTATGTTTCCTTATAAATTTCTAATATTAATAATAAAGTGCCACAAGTAACGTATAAATCCTATATAAACTCCTACTTGTTCATGAAATGCTCATCATTCCCACAAAGGAGAGGGAGACATAGACATGGAAGGAGAAAGAGTGAGAGCTCTAATGGCGGTCTGTGCGGTGGTGTTGTTATTGACAGGGCAAGCCACAGCAGAACCCTTCGGTGAATGCTACGCCAATTGCTTACTCCATTGTGCCATTTCAACTGCCAAAACATCTCTCATTGGATGTCCATTTAAGTGCTTGAAGGACTGTATCTTCAGCTCCAGTTCCCTTCTCGATGGCTTCGGTGTTCGACATTCCAGAGTCCACAACACCTGCACTCTTCAATGCTCTTACCCTAACTGCACGAGCATGACTTCCATGGACAACCCACGTACTGTTTTCTTCTCTCTCTCTCTCTTTCTTTCTCAAACACAAAGTAATGCATAGATTTGACTCTTCTTCCGTCACTTTTTCTCAGGTGAGATGGAGGTTGCTAGCTGCGTGAGCAACTGTGGTAAACGATGTTCCGTCAAGAGGATGGTCAACTCATCTCCATGAGAAGTTACAGAAGAAAAGAAGAAGATGATGATGTAGTCACCGTAGCCGAAGACCTAATTTCGTGTGTTAGTCTTTGCCAGCTAATTAATATGAAATAATAAAGTGAAAAATAAAATTTAAGTTAATTATATTGGTACAATAAGGCAGTAATAAACAGGATTAAGACTATAAAATAGAACGTTATATTATTTCATCATTCGAGACAAGAGTTTATACTGTAACGGAATAAAATAGAATAAGATGAAAGAGGAGGGTTTCATATATATCTCATTCTATTCTAAACAGTAAAAATGATAAACTTTCAACTTAGGGGGTTTAGGATGGAATGTTAAATGATAAACAACATTTCACTATATTACATTACAAACTCATTTTCTAAACAACATTTCACTATATTACACTATGAACCCTTCTACCCCTTCTAAACATCAATTTACTAACATTACATTCGTTTACATTCTATTTCATTATAAATTATTTTATTTCGTTAAAAAACCTCACTTCTTATTAAACACAACCTAATAGATAAATTATTTTTAAATGATTCACTGAAATTTCTTCCCTATAATAAATTAAATTTAATTCGGTTTAGTTTGAATTTAATTTAATTTAATGAGTCAAGTTTAATTTAAAAAATGATTCGGTTGAATTTTAAATAGAATATATTAGAATTGACAATATTTTAAATCTGAATTTATTCGAATAATTCAAATTTCTCTTTACAATTTCTAAAATATCATCATTTTATTTGTAAATTTTAAAAATGTCATAAAAGCAACACAGGAGGTCCAATAAGGCAGTAATACATATCCTTAATCCTAACTACATATCCTTAATCCTAATTAAGGCTATATTTGGTTTGCAGTTTGTTAATAAAATGAAATGGAATGTAATATTATTCCGTCGTTTAAGACGAAAGTTTATAATAGAATAGAATGAGATGGAAGAGGAGGGTGTCATATTACATCTCATTTTATTCTAAAAAGTAAAAATGAAAAATTTCCAATTTAGGAGGTTTAGGATGGAACGTAAAATAATAAACAACTTTTCACTATATTATATTATAAACTCTTCTTCTAAACAATATTTCACTATATTACATTATGAACCTTTTTCGTCACTCTTAAATAATAATTTTATAATATTACATTCATTTATATTCTATTCCATTATAAATTATTTCATTTAATTCTATTCCACGACTTACCGAGTATAACCTAATAGTTTGATTTTAAATAAGTGAACCAGTTGAGTTGTAAATAGAATAAATTAGTATTGACGATATTTTAAATCTGAATTTGTTCGAATAATTTAAATTTCTCTGTATAATTTCTAAAAGATTATCATTTTATGTGTAAATTTTTAAAAATTAAAATTAAAATAGTATTATTAAAAATTAAAAATTAAAAATAAATAAGATTATTTTCAAACTAAAACTAGTCTTATGAAATTATCATCAAACCTAATTAAAATTGTTAAAATATAAATATAAAGTAATAATATATAAATTATTTATAAAAGTACTTTAGTGAGTGTCCGATGATAAGACGGGGTGATGATTAAATCCATCGCATTGCTTAAAGTGCAAAACAGTGGAATACAGCTGGCCTGAGCTTTAAAATAGAAACTGAAAAATAAGAAAATCTAATAATACACATATTTCTATGTTAAAAATAAATAAAATAATTTTATAATTAATTTTTTTGTGCGATCATTATTCATTATTATAAATATATTTTTAAATAAAATAAAATTTTAACTCTTCCACTATCTTCACATAAACCTCCCAATTCTCATTCCCACAAAGAGAAATAGTACAAGTGAAGTGAGACCAAGAAAATGGTAGGAGAAAGAGTGAGAGCTCTAATGTTGGTTGGTGTGGTGGTGATGGGGTTGTTGACGGGGCAGGCCACCGCAGAGTCTTTCAGTGACTGTTACAAAACTTGCGTACTTCTATGTGCCATTTCCTCAAACAAATCTGTTGCTTCATGTGCCTTCAAGTGCCTGAAAGATTGTATCTTTAACTCCAGTTCTCTCCTGGATAGCTTCGGTGTTCAGAAAACCAGTGCCCACAACCTCTGCACCGTTCAGTGCGCTTATCCTACTTGCACAAGCGTCACTTCTAGAGACAACCCACGTACTGTTCACCTTTACTTTCTGTCCTTCTCAATACCAATCATATGAATACCTCGAGCTCGAGCTCAAACCCGAACTCGAGCTTGAATTGTATGTATCTGTGTATGTGTTTGTCAGTGTTAACTCGTGATTTCATCTTCTACTTTTGCCTTTTTTCAGGTGAGAAGGAAGTGGCAAGCTGCGTGAACAGCTGCGGTAGAGGATGTTCCAAGAAGAAGACCAACTCACCGTGAGGAGTTGCAAGAAAGAAAAAACATGATTTGTGTACTCAGAGATGCCTGCCTAGATTTGTTTGTGTACTCTTTTAACAGAATATATGAAATAAAGTTAGATTAAAGTATGGTTTTACATGTTTCATCTTTGTTCTTTGTGGAGACCATCACAATGATTCAAAAGGGTCACGAGCTTTCATGCTAGAGTTAGGTTCAACAAGCACTCACGAAGTGGGTTATCCTATCACATCATCCATTTTAGAGCTCTTCCACTTGGCACGCAAAGCTCAAAAGCTTCCATTAGAGTGTAGCAATGCAAGCACTAATAAGTCAAAACAAATAGTGGGTTATACAGAAGAAATGGAGAGAGTTATTGTTACTTAGTCGAGAAAGTGGGGGTCACCTGTTGTTGTCTTTTACTTTATTAGTCATCGAATAGAATCAAACACTCAATGGCAATACATTCTCTTTGTAAGTATTCAAAATCAAGGAACTGGAGAAGATGCATAATAGGACTATTTCAAGTAGATTGGTGTCGCAAAAGAGATTATGTTAAACAATCTCACCGAAGTTCAGGATCTTCTGTTATACAGCTTTTCGGTTTGTGTTGTTCACACAAGACGTTCAAAACCACCATCTCATCTAAATCTGCTCATAAGCTGAGGAATGAAGAGATCAGTCAGCAGCTACCATCCATCACCTATACAGTACTAATAAGGGTGAATAAATGAACAGGAAACTTAGTATTTAGACTCAATGGAACATTCTCATGGACAGAATGAACCTGCCGGCAAAATTCAGTGCATACACAACAAAAAATCTACTAGCAGGTTAATGTTTTCTGGTGATGCATTTAACAGGGGATGAAATTAGAATCAAGTATCCTTAAAATGTTCAAAATGCAACATCGTTGATTCAACCATATAGCCCGGATAAAGGGCCTGCACTGAGATATTGTTGAACATGCATTGCTTCAAGGAGCTGTGAATTATACAGTCCAAACTCAGGTGTAACATGGAACAGGAGAGGGTCCAACTTGGCTTCACTCCGCTACAAAAGACCTAAGAAAGGCTAGAAAGATGAGATTATTGTTCCTCCACAAAGACGAAGACGGTTGTTCAGGATAAGGACTCTGAACTTCACTTCTCAGAAGCCTTGGGTGAATTCTCTGGAGTCTTCAGAACTGTGTCTGCCTTACCTTTATGTGCCATGATGACTGCACGAAACTCTTCCACTATAGAGCCATCCTTGAACTTCAGCGCATATGTTGAAAGACTGTCCTTGCTTTCAGCAGCACAGTTCATGCAGGCAAAAGTAATACCTCGCTTGTCCATATTTGTGAGCTTCATGTCAGGGTATAGGCTTGCATTCAGAATCAACCTGTAATTACCCCTGCATCTCATAAGAAGTCTGGCTCTTTCTATCTCTGTAGTAGAGATATTCACTCTGACTTCTCCCTTTCCGCGTTCCTTCCAGGCACCATCAAGATACTCAAACAACACAGAATCAGCTGCAAAAACCACCTTCTCATTCTCTTCCCCTGTCTCAACTGGAACCTCCTGCATCGATGGGAAACTGCTTCCTTCACTCCTTGAGACAGTAGATGAACTTGTGCTAAAAAGTGAAGAACTTCCATTATTTGAGAGACTGAAACCAAAGCTAGGCTGGTCACTCTTTTGCCCAAATATAGAACTAGTTGTGGTACTGAATGCGGACCCATCCTTAAATGACCCAAATGTGAATGTAGAAGTAGAAAAGCCAGTTCCAGCAAGCCCTGTAAAAGCATTTTGGGTACTTGAAAGTTGTTGGAATGAATTCAAAGGGGCGCCTTCAGTACTGGGATCTACATTTTCATTAGTATTATCTTTCTTATCTTCACTTTCTGCCTTGTCACCTTCAGTTTTTTCATTTTCAATCTTATCACCTGTATCTTTTGTAGTTTCCACCTTGGTTTCAGTAGCCACATCAGGTGTATCATTCTCCTTGTTCTCAGCATACAAATTATGTGTAGCAGTTTCTGCCAATGATTTCACATTCTCAGTTTCTGAGAGCTTTAAATTGTTACCTTCACCTTTTTCGAGTACCTCAGATGTGTCTTTCTCAATGTCTTCAGAAATGTTTGCATCACTAGCACCTATATCATCAGCTGTTACTGCAATGGTAGGACAGTTTGGTTCAGAAGGTGCACGATCATTGGGATTCTCACCTCCATCCTTTTCAACTTCCTCCGATCTACCTTCCTTCGTGTCTTCAGAAACTTTCTTGCCACTAGCAACTGTCTGATCATTTGTTACTGCTGCAGTAGCCACTGTTGGTCCAGAAGGAGGTACCAAGCGAATCCCAGCAAATGGATTGGCTGCAGGAGTTGATGACGTTTGACTACGACGAACTTTTACAATTCTTCTGCTTGCAAGTACCTCATCACTAGCCCTCTTGAAAGTGCCAGTCTCTTGTTCAACTGAATCTTCATCATCATCAAGACCAGGGTTATCTTTTGAGATCTCCCTTCCAGCGGCTCTCTTTTTTGAAGGCGGTACAGTATTTTCAGCATCCCCCATTTTCCACAACAAGTGAACTTACAATCTATAAATTGATGTCAAACAACACTAGAAAGGTTGTTATCTGCAAATCAAAACAGATGCCAGTTAGCAGAGTGCAAAAATGCGCTCATCTTCTGATACAACAGGTTTGCCTAATAAGCATAAGTTTTAACGCCAACAACTCCTCAACTTCCAACATATAACAAAACACAAATCATCTATCTGCAAAAAGCAACGCATCAAGAATGTCACAAGGGCTTCTGAAGAAAACTTACAGCTCTCACTCACATACAAGTTCTCACTCATTTGTTTTTCAAAAAAAATCTACATAAGAAGCTAAAATTTAATATGCTACAGAAGACTCCCTTTCAAGATAGGGTACACATCATAGTCACTCCGAGTAATTCCCACAATAATTCACTTAATGCGCTATCAAATCTTAAGAAATGGAAAAATGGGCCAGAAAATAAAGTTCTGCCTTAGTTAATTATCCTACCCAGTAATGTAAATACTATCAGCACAAACCTTCAGAAAGCAACCTTTTAGCTAAAAAAAAAAAACCACACAGTACTTAAACAAAAACTCCAAAAGTTAAAGAGTCACCACACAATCTCACACAGCCCAAGAGCCATCCAGCAGATTACTCTAGCGCTAAGAAGAATCTGACACCCTTTAGATACCAATACATCCATGGTCAATTCAACATCAATTAACAAATGTTAGAAAGTAAAACAAAGAAGAAAGATTTAATCACTAACAAGGCTGCTTCTATATTAATATTACAGAGAGTAGAAAAATAAGTCAATTCCAAAAGAGAACAATGAATAACTAATTTAAAAAACCAAGTGCACTACGCAAAAAGAACTCGTAAAAACTCAAACGTTACCATACGGGTCAGAACAAAAAAAAATCAAGGAAAAAAAAACCATCTCCTAGATATTAGAATCTGAAAAAAAAAAAGGGGTTCTCACTTTATAGCATTTCCTTTTGATGTTCTTCCAAAGTGTTAACAAATAAGTAAGAGTTAACAGAAACCCAAATAACCAAGCTAAAACGGGCCAGCAAATTGCAAAGCAGAACAACAGACTATGAAATGAAACCCCAAAATACATGATTAGGAGAAGAAAGTAAAGCCAGAGAATAAGATAAGGATTGAAGAAAATAAAAGTGGGAATTTGGACTTACCAGGAGTGAAGTAAAACCCTAGAGAGATTGAATTGAGAGATCCAAAAATGGAGAGTGCTTGTGACCTGTGAGGGTTAGGGTGAGGGGTGCAAGGGGGCTTATAGAAATGGCAATCGACTAAGAATTTGGTACCTCGGGGTTCGTCGGCTATCGAGGAGGGGCATATTCGTCATTTGAGTTGAGTGTTTGGCAATCTGTGTAATTATTATAGTCTTTTTTTCCACGCTTAAAATGCTTCCAGGCTTACACGGATCAAATCTCCGTTTTAGTGTTTCTCTCATGTGTAACTGTTTAATTGGAATTATATTAATAGAGTTTTTGTTAGTAAAGTGTTTTTTCTTTAAAGCATTTTTTAGGACTTTTTTTTAGAAACCAGTTAATTATTTGGCTGTTATTTTTTTAAACAAAATTTAAAATAGCTTCATACAGTAGACTGCTTGACAGTACTTTTAATTTTAACTATATTGTATTTTGTAATAAAAATTATTTATAGATATAAAAATTATTTAAAGTATATTAAACAATATTCAATGCACAATATATTAATTATTATATAATTTTAAACCATATAAAACATAAATGTAAATATATCTAACCAAATCTTTTATATAGATTATAACATAAGTAAACTAATATCGAAAATCATTATCATCACCCATTTCGAAATCCCGCAATGAAGCAGGGTCTGGAGAGGTCCGATAGTACGCAACCTTACCCCTACATAATAGAGAGGTTGTTTCCGGTGAGTCCATATGTAAATGAGACAATATAAGAATAATGCAGGTAACAGAAACAATTCAAGTTAAGTAATAATTATTTAAAATATTGAAAATAAATATTAAAATATAAAAAGCCAAATAAAATTATATAAATCTCAAAATAAATATCCAAGTTAAGTAAATAGTTAGATACATAATAAATGAGAAGATGTTTGTAGGAATTGTAGAAATTATGTGTAAAACATAAGGGCAAAAGGAATTAAAAATAGGCTCATTAATTGATATGAAAAATCTATATAAAAAAGCGCTTATTTGAGAAGTTCTAAATTTGAACTTCTTAAAAAGCTACATTTTGGTTGCCAAAAAAACCATATATATTAAAGAAGTACTTTTTTATTTTATAACCAAACACTCAATTAATGGAATAGAGTTGGAACATAATAACTGAAACAGAGAATTTGATGTGGCCCAATACAAGTGGCACATCAATCCGGCTAGCTCACGTAGATTAATGAGGTTTTTATTCGAATTTGAGATTATAAGTTAATTTGAAATTCAATTCAAATGATTTGAGTCTTAATTTTTAAAATAATGTTATTTAGATTAATTTATAATAATGTCATTCTAATTTTTAAAAATAAAAATAAAAAATATTATTTCAAAAAGTTAAATTTAAATTTTATTAAAAGTAAAAAGAAAAGTCAATGTACCATTACACAAGACTCCCCGTTTTGTGGAGGTCTAATGAGGATCATAATGTACCCAATCTTCCCTTTGTATCTTTATAAAGAAACTTATGTGACTTAAACTTGTAACTTTATGAATTGGTAAAGTTCCTTTTAATTCTTAAATCTTATTAACAAGACTTAATTATAAAATTAGTGTTTTAAACGATGATTTTCAATTGAAATTTAATTAAAATTTTTTTTTATGAAAACTAAGGAATATGAAATTTTAAGAGCAAATTTATCCTATCATTTTACAATTAATTGTAGAAATATTACCATTATAAATTATTTAAAAATATAAATATTTTGAAAATAAAAAGAACGTCTTCCTTAAAGGTTTACTAATTAATTTAACCAAAATTGTCATTTAATAATATTTAAATTCTAACCAGTTTTGAATAAGAAAATTTCTAAAAAAGTTCAAAATTCGATATACGAATATGTTGAACGGACTCAAGATCAAGCTCAAACGTACCAATTTTTTTTAGGTTCAAGCCTAAACTTGATTCAGTCCAACTTGGTCTATCGCCACTCTTGCTAGATTATAGTAACGTGACGGAAACCTGTGGAGTGAACCATAACTAAACATCAGTTGGGATGCAGGCTCCAAAACTACATCTTAGATATCATAAAACAGTGAAAACAAGAAAGCCCATTAAGGGATTATGATCATATAGGTGAAAGATAAGTTTACAAAAGACCAAAGGTACACATGGAGGGTAAAAGAGAAAGAAAAGTGATGGTATAATACTTGTAGATTCAATTTCCTACATTCACAATGGCACAAGTAACTATAACGGCCTTAAAAGAATTTGCTAAACCAACAAAAAGGAGTAAAACTAAAACTAGAGTTCCTTCTCCAAATCTATATTTTGCTCCATGAGACAAATTAAAAGTTTAAGGGGCTGCCCAGCCACACCATATGGAAAAGACAATCAGTCCCTTCTAGCCTCCAACCTGAAACCAAGCCTGAGAATTATCAGAAAAAGTATGGTATCATATACGAAGACCACATTGTCTGACTGAACTCAGCAAAATCTTATCATCATTTGTTTACTATAATCAATGACCACGTCCGATAACATAAAAGAAAAAAAAAAACAATCATCACGGTACTCCACGAACACAACAAACTGTCAACCTTATTGTAACCAGAATCCAAGTCAATCTGCAAGCTTACAGCTAACTTTGGTAAACCTAATATAGAAACTTAAAGACAAAACACTGCTTCATACACAAGATGTCACTGAAGAAAGCCCCTATAGTTGTTCATTTAACTGGTCATAAGTCCAACTTGCACATTTGGTCTCCCTTCTTCTTGTGCTTCATTTTATGATTGCAAAGCAAGAGTTGCGTCAAATGATACACTATTCAAAGTGTTTCACTTTCACATGCCAATTTGCATGTGTATCAAATGTAAGTATACTTTTCTCACCTTGTATACCGAACTAACGCAGCTGGAACTGATTGTCATCAAGAAGAATTGTGACGTGGTGTAAGCACTGCAAACAAAAAGCCGACAAAAAAGACACAAGAACAAAATTCACACATCAGCTCAATTGTTGGACAGTAAAAAAACAAAGCGGGGGAAGAAGTTCTAAATATCATAAGCAACTCTCTAATATAAAGTAGATGGAACCAAAACATTGGCAGAACATAAACAAAAGCAATAACTTAAAATCAATTTGATGTCAATGCAAATCTACCAATATGAAATAAATAATGAGAAGTTCAACTGATTTCTGGCAAACAGGTAACACAAAGAAAATGAGCTCTTAAGACTGAAATAGTATTCTGGGAATGAATCAATTACATTTGCAAAAATTTTCTTAAATGCATGAATTTAAAGTTTTAGTTAGGCACTAGAAAATTTAGCTCCTCAGTGCTGCGTTCAACGGAATAAATCCAACAAAAATGCTACATTACTTTTATGCTGTTATAGAAATAATTTAGGGAATAAGGTTTAAAAAGAAGGCTAAACTCACTTCTCGATATCCATATCTTATGTTAGATGCATACATATCATTTTGGAAACAGAAAATTAGATTTGGAAGCATAGTTTTAAAAAGGTATATCTTTAGTTAGACCTATAGTTTTGTGTTGGCAGGGAATAGAAAGGTAGTTGACAAACAGTTTCTTGTCAAAAGCAATTCGTGAAAATGGGAGTTAGGAATGGCACTGTTAGATCAATTAATCACCAGAGAAAAATTTTGGATTTTCATACTGCCCCAACCAACTGCTTTTTAGGCTGAGTGGGTTCCTTCATTATTCGTACCCCACTCTTCCTCAGCCTCGTTTCCATTAACGAGTACAGCACCATCCGTTGAATCAGCATCCACCACAACTGCTTCCTCTTGGCTCCCTTCTTCCCCATTCTGATCTTCTACATTCTGTTCATCTCCATCCTGATCAGAAGTCTGTTATACAAAAACAAGGATAACGAATATAAATAAGATAAAAAGTCACAAAGCTGGAGAGCAACAACAACAGCAATAACTACAACGCAATAGCTCAACAAATTTTAATGAAAATCAGGATCAATAATTTGTGGTGCACAAGATAAAACAGAGTACAGCATAATCAAAGTACTAAAGCTTCTAAATTCTGAAGAATGTATTCACTATGTGAAATTTCAAAATATTCAGTAGTGAGCATGTTATGACCCGCAACTACATAAAGCAAAATTAATCAAATGTTCAGCCACATGGACTGAATAAGCATTTATTAATGAAGCACAAACTTAATAATCATAAACACAATACAAAATACACATAGATAATACCTCGTGAACAAAGTCTCCATTCTCAAGGTGTTCCTCCTCTTCTATTTGCATATTTGTGAATGCTTCCACAAATGTCATTCGAGGTTTATCAGCATGTTTTACATAGTCCTCTGCAGGAGGATAAGTGGTCCTGCAGAAGTAATCACCGTTAAGAAATTAATTATATTCTCCTAGAATCATGCACAGAAAATATTTCCATTGTCAGGTTATGTGCCCACCGCCCAGATTGCAAGACTTAGGATATAACAGTATACAGCAACAGTTTTCTTTTTTGATAAAGAATGAACAGATTAATCAATAGGTTGCACACAGATTAATTAATAGGTTGCACAAATGAATTCTAGGGGAATTATTAATGCTCCTCAGAAGAAAAATAGTTCTAAAAATGCCCACTTGTATTTGTCCATGCATAAGATTTAGTCTGAAGATTCCAGCAAGAGTGCAAGATGACAAGCCTTGTAGGATTACCGTGTTTCTGCAACTTTAGACTCGAGGGATAGAGCTATTTGCCAATCATCAAACATATTTGCATACTCTTCAGGATCTGCTAAAGATTCTGCAGCCTTTGGGTTAACCTGTTAAACAAAGTAAGTGCAACATTCTAAGCAACATGAGTCAGAAAATAACAAATGGGCCATTCTTCCCTGAACTGGTGATTGCAGTAAAAGATGAATAAATGAAGAAATCTTTTCATTTTCGATGAATACATCATAATTTGACTTCAAGTTCTTGTGCAGATATTTGAGCTAGATGGAAATCTTTCTAAGAGACTGATGAAGCATACCAATAGAGAAAAAGCAGGGGAGGGAAAGATTACATTGTTAACCAAAGTAATATTCTACGCAACACCAGTCAAAAAAGTTAACAGATGGGGCTTTCTCCCCTGAATTGGTACTCACAGTATACAGGTGCCAAAAAATGATTAAATAAAGCCGTCTTTGCATATTCAATCTGATATATCATAATTTGACTTCAGTTTTTTTTTTTTTTTTTGCAGATATTTGAGCTAGCAGGAAATCATAATTGACAGTCAAATCTAAGCAACTGATAAAGCACACCAATAGGAAAAAACAGGGAAGGGAAAAGATAAATTTAGAATAAATGACTAGGGGTTATAAAACAAAGTTATAACAAGATGAATGAAAGATTACCTTGTTAAGGTCTTTTCTCCAAATTGCAACAATCTCTGAAACCTTGCTTGGAAGATACGATCGTGCCATCAATGCAGCCTCAGGTATCCGATTACTGCAACAAGGATCGTTTAGCAGAATAACCATAAGTGGTAGTAGTTCTCAACAGAAAGTAATCAAGAACGAGAACCTTTCCACCAGTAGCTGAAGACACTCCTCCAATCTGCCCAGTTGGAACAAGCAGACAAATGCAACATTGTTTTTCCCTTGCTCTTTAGCTAGGGATGCAAGTTCAGACATCCCTTCAGCATCACCTAAAGAAGAATATAGCAATAACAAACCACTCAAATCCGTTGCACGCTTCATGCATTCCTCAGCCATTTCTAACTGCATATATAAGAATCAAAGTGATCAAAAACATATAAAAATGTTAAACAGCAAGACTGCCTAAAAAATAATTGAAAACCTAAGGATCAGCAAAATTAAGATTCAAAATTCAAATCAAGAGAAGGAATTACTTCAAGAACTAAATTGAATGTACAAATACAGTGTCCTAAGCACCAGAACAAAATCATTAAATTATTTGCAATTTTTAGCCGAGGAAACAGTAAAGTCCAACAAAATAGTTAGAACGGTACTTCAATCTCAAAAAATTGTAATTACATCAAAGCTAGTGTCTTAGGGGTATGAAGGCCGTTACACTATATGAACAGTCAAATCTAGGACATTCAGGAATTACAATATAGGACATCAAGAGATAGTGATCTCCAGACAAATCAATGAACTTTTCAGACCTCGCCCAAGCCGTGGATCTACGTAGGTTAACTGATTGAGTTCAAAACATCGAATCAGGATGAACTGGAGTCAACTGGATTACCGATATAATAATAAAATACACCTTAGGTCTAACCTAAATGAGAACATATGCGGTCGGCATGATGTTTCTGTTATTTGTTTTTTGTGTGAGATGGCAGAGTCTAGACGGTTGTGACAAGGGAATGGGAGTTGGTTGTAACAAACCGTTACACAAATCAGTATGCTAACATAGAGTTAACTGTGTAGGTGAAGAAATGAGAGCTAGATATTCGAATCCCAACCCCTACAATTTTCAATACCCATTGTTGAATATGGTAAAATTTTAATCAGTCAAACTTAAACTTGACCATGTCCATGCTCAACCAGGAATATGAAGCGTGACTGGGCCCAGTCAAAGACAGTTTTGGGTCTTTGGTGGACCCGCGCAGCCAAATGGATTCATTTAGTGGGTTTTCTGGTTGAAGCAAATAGGCAGCTTCTGGTCTGGAAATAGTGTAACAAAACAGGTATGCAAGTACTCCCCAGTAGAAAAAATACCTTCCCATTTGACATAGCTAATTCTCCCAACTGCTTCCACTTGGACTCACTCTGAACTTCTATAGCAATATCCTGTAAAAGAAAAACCTTACTTCAATTACTCAATTAGAAATCAAGACATGATTACCTACAGAAACATATGCCCATACCTTCGCAACTGCTAATCTACCAAGTTGAATCGCAAGCTCAAATTTGTAATCAGGATCTGTTGCTACTTCCAGAGCTTCCTCCACCATACCTCGTGATTCCAAGAACCGAGCCACACTAGCAATCAAAGACAAATTGTTACTTGCAATGGAAGAAACCTTTTTGATGTCAAACTACAAAATCCAATTCTACAGAACTTAAAAACTAAGCAGAGGAAGGAAATCAATCAAGATAAATAAACCAAAAATTCTCAAATTATAGATTCACACCTTCAACAAAATTGTTTGGCCTTTAACAAAAGAATAAAACTTGCACTAATGACTTCAATCCCATTCAGTGGATAAAAAGGGAATGATCTGAATGCATTGTCAAAGGAAAGGAACGAACCAACTTAGGATATGAAGGGACAGAATGAACCATTATGGAATATATGACTCATTATCAACACCTATTTCTTCCATTCAAACATTGATGCTAAGAAAGAGAACAAAAGATAAATATGATCAGGACGAAAAAAATAAGGGACCCTTAGTTAAGCTTTACTCTATGAAGTTCCCCATATCAGCCACGGAGTATTTTTGAAAAAATGTAGCAGTAAGAAATATAGTCAGAACTCCTACATATCATAGCTGTTTCCAGTAGCAAACAGAAATTGTGTTTGCAAAAATCAATTATACCTGTTGTGATGCTCTTTAGGTATCGAAGGTAAAATTTCATTGGCTCTTTCAATGTCTCCACGCATCACAAGAGTCTTGTACTCAATTAAACTAAGAAGTAAAGTGTATCCCATGACGCTGCATAAAATAAGATAGAAATTAGAAAAGAAAATGACTCCATTAAATAAACACAAAGCATGCTCCTTCTAGAAACAAACTAACTTGAATTCTTTGTCAATCAGATATACGCGACTTTGACTTGCAAGATATCCCAATAAATACATTGGGCGGTCCAGATGATACATAGTCGTCACCTACAGTGGTAGGATAACATCTTCAGTCAGTAATAAATGCAAAAAGGGGGCCATCAAGCTGGAAAAATAGAAACTGCAACCACTGACAGAAAAAAGGAAGATACCTCGCCTCCGACACAGTAATTAAGCCTCCAAGAGGAATTATTGTAAATGAAACAGTCCCCAACCCATAAGCCTGTCCTAACACGTTCATTGGTTTCATGGAGAAGCTCAAAAGCATCTTCAACACCTTGTTCATCCACAGGTCTTCCACTATCCAAATATGAGGAAACTATATCTCGCTGCAATATTGAAGATTGAACATATATTTAAGTACAAGACATTCAAGTAATTAAATAACTGATAGCCGAAACAACTTATATATACGAGGAGAAGGCTAAAAGGGAATCTTACATTGTATTTCAGGATGTAGAAGGATGATTCACTGGCAATTGCCACCAGATCACCACTATCAGCCCAATAAAGATTCTGAGATGTTATAAATCAACTCGTTATAGCGAAAGATATATTTCAAAAAAATCCCAGTGACATTCGATATTTCCAGGGAAAAAAAGAACTTACCTTTACTGTAACATCAATTCTCCTAATCAACCTGCACTCAGCCCAATCATAGAAACAAATGAAATCATTTGAGCACATTGCCAACAAACTTCCACCATAAATTCGCTCGGCTGAAAAGGTTGGTCGCACATTCTTCTTCTCCTGAAACAAACCACCTCATTTAACTTATAATATTCAAGAACCAAAGTTTAGTCTAACAGTTACAACTTACTATCATACATTAAGAAAAAAATATTATTTGATTAAGAACTACAAAATACACGCCAAGAAAGAGTGCACACCTGGAAAGTTTTGCTGAAAATCTTAATTTTTGAAGCACTCTCCCTGACAGCATATTCTCCGTCCGATGACCAAACAAATTCCAGAGCTGAACCAAATGATCTGTTTCTCCAAGCTAAAGCTGTGTATATGATGTACTCACCATCTCCACAGACAACAACAAATCTACCATTGGGATTGTGTTTTAAGCTCTGAGATAGGAAAATCGATCATGTAATAAGTCACCTTTATAGGATTTTTGCAGATACCTTAGTCATCCATGATATTTCAAATGATAAAGGCGATTATGACCCAAGTACAACATGAGAGGAACTCCATGAAGATAACAGAAACAAGAAATGCAGGCAATAGACCAAAACTGTAAAAATATGTTTCATCAACTAACCACATAAATAAGTAGTCAATGTTTGACCATATATCTCGCTTAAATTATAATAAAAGATGCATTGTACATGGAACATATATCAGATAATGAGTCCACTCACTTGTGGGTAAAGATCACATGTTCCAAGCTCCTTAACAGACAACGGCAACCTTTCTCCATCAGTGACCTAAAGCACAGGGCACAAACTTACAATCGAGAAAAAGAATTATTCAGCCTTCCATAGCAACAAAGATGCTAGTTTAATTTAGTCCAAACCTCATAATCTGCTCCGACACTCTTAATGTTCACAGTTTGTATTTCATTGTGCTTGGCCCATATAATCTTTCCACTGTTGTCCATACTAGCCACAGGTTCTTCTCGACCTATTTTGACCATAATGGTTCCTTCATCATAACCAATCACAATCCTGCAAAGATAAATTGATGATTGGACCATTTTAAATTACAATCAGCAAAGAAGAAAAGGT
Source organism: Erythroxylum mucronatum (assembly GCA_027563825.1). Lineage (NCBI taxonomy): Eukaryota > Viridiplantae > Streptophyta > Magnoliopsida > Malpighiales > Erythroxylaceae > Erythroxylum > Erythroxylum mucronatum. Next base: position 2,632,843 of record JAOSBP010000005.1, read on the forward strand.
TCAGATAGATGATAATCTAGGTGGAAAATCATCCAAATTGTCCACCCAGAGGAATTTTTTCCCGAATCTTTGAAGGGAAGGAAAGATATGAGGAACTTTTGTCGTTAATATCTTCCCAAGCATTATGCAAATAATGCAAGATTGACAAGAAGTATAAGATTTTGATGACGATGTACCTCTTTCCCAGAGCTATCCACATAACATTTTTTTTCTTTTTCTGAAACCATATTGACACTTACCGACGTGAACCCTTCAGGTATCCGATCGTCCAAACTCTTTCTAGACCATAGTTCAATGTGTTTTCAAGCCTGCAAGCCAATTGTAGACCTTAATATTTTAAGAATGGAAAAAAGATAAATATTTCACTGTTAGTATACATCCAACTTCCATCTCATCTTCACTGCCAACCCAAAGAAAACATAAAGCATGACAAATGAAGGCTATAACATACAGGTATAAGACAAAGAGAAGGGAAGGAATGGAAAAATATAAATGAGCAACAGAAACGGAAAATTATATCAACCTCACAATTCCATGTGAAAAAATAAGGTAACAAATAAAAGTTTCCATCTATGTTAGATCAAATAATTAGCAGTTCATTGACAATCCAGGAACAAAAAAGGAATACCTGTATGTTGTTGAATGCCATATTCTAACTGTCCCATCCTCCGAACCTGTTATGATTATAGGAAGCTCTGGATGAAAGCATACTGCAGAGACATTGTGCGTGTGGCCTTCAAGGGTCTGGACACAACTTTTCGTTTGATAGTCCCAAACCTGATTAGATGGCAATAAAATATCAGTACAGATTTGCGAAAAGACATCGTAGCCTTAAAATCACAAAACTGAAGGTAGACCTTAGCAGTGTGATCGTCAGAACCAGTAATGAGATAAGGTTTATCGCCACCAGTAAAGTAATCAACACAGTTTACTCCCTTCTGATGGGCGTCCAATGTGAAATTTGGGTCTGGAGAGCCAAGATTCCAAATCTAAAAAGAAGCAGATGATTTAGCCCAAAAAATACAAAAAGAAGTGCAAAATTGTACTGAAAGGTATATGCAGATAGCAGTAAAACCTTTATAGTTCGATCAAGGGATGCACTAGCAAAAGTGTTGGTATCTTTTGGATTAAAGGTCACTTGCATTACATAATGGGAATGTCCCTCAAATATCTGAGTACACACCCAACCCTTTTCCCAATCCCAAAGTTTTATCAGCATATCATCAGATGATGACAATACATACGGAAGGGTAGGATGAACGGCCACACATCTAATGTAATCTGTGTGTGCCTCAAACACTTTAACTTTATCCATTGTATTATAATTATAAACACGAATAAACATGTCATCAGCTCCAGCCACAACCCACTGTTTCCGTGCTATAAACTTGGCTGACCTAACTGCAAAAAAAGCATACCACAGACAGCAAAGTAAATACCAATTTCAGAAAGGGTGAAAATCAAAGAAGACAAAGGCTTGCTGCAATATCGACATAGTGATAAAATATACCTGGCAACTCAGTCGCCTCAAAAGATTTTGCCATCGTCTGGAGCATAAAGAAGTTTTGAGTTAGGAAGAAAACAAAGATAAAATATCACATACGAATAGATACAACGAAAATTCAAAATTTGTCTCCCCACAAAATAATAATTTATGATAAAGAAAATGCGAGGAAGGTTTTCATAGATTCTGAACAGAAAAGGGAGGACACTGTGGCTTTCTTCACATTGATTAATTAGTTATTACGCACGTATTTCAGTTAATGTGATGCTACAGCATCCTTTCTCCAATCCCAATTTCTGTAATAGCTTGCCACTAAAACCAAAAAGGGGAACAAACAAGAAAGTACGGTGTACCATTACACAGTATCATATTTTCATTTTCATAGCAGAAGTAAATCCTTGTGGCAACCAACTTGATATGTGATAGGAGGATACTGAGGACCAAATTACAGGATCTATCATTTGTAGCTTATTCATGACTATGTTAGCGTCTTCTAATTTGGCAGCTTTTATCAAATTGCAGAATTCGTCCTTTTAGTGATCCAACTTTTAGTGATCCAAATAAATAAATCCGCAAAGTAACAAACTTCATACTACATCAAAGTTCATGAAAAGCCCAACCATAGCTCATAAAAAATTATAAATGATGGATTAGTTATTGCCTTCACCAGCTGGCATGATCAAAAAGGGTATTACTGGTGCTCTCCATTTAATCTTATCCATTGGATCAAGAGATGTAACAAATGAGCTTGGTTACTATTCTCATTCTGCCCCATTTCTCTAGAGGCAAAATACAAGAAAATTCAATTTCCAACTTAGTTTACTGATTATATAAGCATGCTTTCTAATTGTAAAAACAACCGCCACCTTTAATCAAGTCATAACTTAAAGGTCTTTCATTATCACGACCATGAAATAACTACAAGAGAAAGGTTGAATAGAATCACAAATTGCAATTTAAATTCTTGAAACTTTCAAACCTGTGACTGGTAGTTCCAGATGACAACAGTTCCTGAATATAAACTCGCCAAAATCCTGCAATAGCACATTTATAAAACAACAGTTTAGTTTCAAATTTTGCTCAAATTTCTTTAAACTAATAAAATTTTTACCATAAAAATTACAACTAATTCAGAAACCAAGACTAATATCACATGTATATATTATCCACAAAGTCCAAATAATATAGAAGACTCAAGCTCACCATGGTTCAGTTGGATGTAGGTCAACAGACTTTACTCTCTCCGATCTTTGAGCAAGTTTCCTCTGAGAATCACAGCAAATGGTAAAAAATGTCAGTATCAGAAACCTCTGTGTACAGCAATTAGAAGCAATCCAGATATAAAAACCAGAAATAAATGAACAATTGTGGAACCATACCTTGATTTCAAGTCTGAGAGGCTGTTAATAAAAGAACAAAAGGAGCAAAACAAAAGAAAAAAATCAGCGCCAAATGAAATTACAGATCTCACGATAAACAAAATACAATATTCAAATATGATCCCAAGACAATTAAAAGAAAATTCGGAAAATTAAAATCCAGGAGCCAAAACCAAACCATAAGTTCCTGATTCGAAACTCTCCTTCACTTTATCAGCCACCAAACATGCCAACGAAATTCACTCCAATCCTCACTTAAGAAGAATCAACTAACGCCATAGCCAACACCAAAACTCACATCAAACACACACCAGATCTCAACCAAATTCAAGTACCTAACATTCTTTTCGGTTTTTAAAGGATGAGAAAGAATATCGAAAGCCTCGGATTCAGAGAAACCAAACAGAGTGTAATCGACTCCAAGCTGACGCATTAGACCCACCAAACATCGAAATGCATTCAATTACAATAATTAATTTATGTATTGAGAAGCTTAATAAGTAAACAACGTCAAATCGGAGTATATTCTACCAGATCTAGCCACAGTGGACAATCCACAATGAGCACCAGAACGACAACAAAACCACGAAATAAATCGTAATAAGGCAATAGAACACGAACTCACCATCGTTGCAGATTCCGAGAGCTATAGATCCAGGTGATCAAGCTTAGAGAGAGAGCAGATAAGAGAAAAGAGATAGAGAGAGACTTTGGTTTTTCGTCTTGAAGAGACCTGAATGTTAAAACGCGAGTGCAGGAAGGGGCAGTGAGGACAATGCAAACGCCACCGTTTTTGCGCAAATAATCATGTGTGTAACGGTAGATTAAAATTATGAACGAACGGTGTAGATTTTGATGACGTGCCACGCTGGCAGTTCTTAAAAGGATTTAATGACCCAGCCCAACTCGACCCGAAACATTTTTACACTGGACCTAATTTTGAGTTAGATTTGGTCGATGAGGTTTAGAGATGACATTTGGGTTCACGTTTCATTCGGATTGAACCAAGGTTAATGAGTTAGGATTAGGCCTAGTTTTGAATTGCACAGGCCCGCATTAGTTATAACACAAAAAAAATGTCATTTCATATTTTTCATTTAAAAATTAAAAAAAGTCATGTTAAGTCAAGTTGAACTCGGCTGAGCTCAAAGCTCAGGCTAGCTACTTTAGGCCCGGCAAAGCCTTTGGCAGGGGTCAAGCTTGAGCCCTACCTGAAGGGACGTGATCCTATGGTCCCCCTATCCTGTACCAACTCTGTGCCACATATTTAGGGGTTAGTGATGTACTGGGCTCCCCAAAATTTAAAAAGATAATATATTTGGACCCTCCTATCTTAATTTTCTGGCTCCGTCATTATGTGAGATCCACATAAATAGATGGTTAAGATGAAGTGACACAGGATTGGTATAAGGTAGAGGGACCAGAAGATTTGAAGGGCTACCTGGCCATTACCATCCCTGATGAGGTTGGATTATGCATATTGTAGTCTAAATAGGACCCGAAAGTGAGGAGATCGTCCAAAAAAGACATTGTTGTAAATAATCTCCTTAAAACAGTGTCATTTTGAAAAGATTACTCAAATTAATGTTATGTGTTGAATAAGCGATCGGGCACTCAGTACTTTTGAATTAAACATGACATATTAACTTTGGATTGAATTAAATGGACCTATCTGGTTACCAATCATATGCATAGCCCTAATAGTTCTTAAAAGATTACATTACCATAATAATTATTTTATAAATTTAGAATTTTAAAGTTAAGCATAAGAAAGATATGATATTCATTTTTGTTTATAGAAAGGGAAATTACAAATTAACGCATAAGAACGCTAACTGATACATCCTCTAGCAGGATGATATGGCACCCTATAGGTGGATTTACAAAATATGTGACCCTGATATCAAAATGGCTGGTGTAGTTGGCCAACCAATCAGCACATCTATTGCCTTCTCGGTAGATATGTCGATGAGCAATAGTCCAGTTCTTCGTGAAAAGCTCATGAATGCCCCGAACAATGGGATTTAGTGTCTGTCCTCTATGGGAGGCAGAGGAGAGGAGATCATCACCCCGGTGGAGTCCACTTCTAATTCGATTCGGCGAAATCCCAGATTCCAAGCGTAAGTTAAGCCTGTATAGATGCCCAGAGCTTCGCTGCCATGGGGGAACACCAGCCGAGGTTCTGAGCAAACCCTCCAAGCCAGGTACCGTCACTGTCTTGGAGTACCCCTCTTGCGGCGGTGGAAGTCGAGCTGCGTTTGCAGGTGTCATCCGTGTTGAGCTTGATCCAGCCAGCCGGGAGCTTGCACCAACTAGTGCGCTGCACAGGGCGGGACCGACCACTAGGAAGTGCTCGACTTGGCCTCGCAATAGATTGGTGGACAATACTTGCATAAGACAAAATAGCAGAGAGGGGTGAGGAAGGCCAGTTAAACCGAGCATCAAAGATAGTCAAATTCCTCAATTGCCAGAAGAACCAATATGTAAGTCCAAATAGGCACGACCAGTCGTGCCCAAATTCCTTGCGGTGAGATTGAAGATTGTGTAGAAGCCACTCCCTGGTCGGCATAGTGAAAAAGTCATTGGACAACAGATGGGTAGGGAAGGAGGTCCACACTTGATGGGCTTTGATGCAGTCAAGCATAACATGAAGCGATGATTCCTCAAGATGACAATGATAACAGTCGTTGTCCATAGTGATTTGTTTACGAACACGATACTGGTTGGTGAGTAATCGATCATGGGCAAGGAGCTAAAGGAAAGAGCGGATTCTTGGTGGGCCCTTCCATTGCCATAGAATCTTCCAGACGCCATGAGGCGAGTCAGAGTCATGGTCTGTGATCATTGAATATGTGGAAGCGACAGTGAACTGACCAGTATTGGAAATGCCCCAGATGAGTTTATCCGACCCTAGGTAAGCCTTTGGAGGAAAGGTCCCAGCGATTGCTCTGCAAATGGAATGCAGAAGGTAAGATTGAAAGGTGTCCCAATTCCAGTTATCACCGACGTCCACATAATGTAGGACACTGAGATTACTAATGGAAGCAGGGATAGGGTGTAGCACATGAGAGATAAGGGGTCTTACGCCCACAACCCAGGGGTCGATCCAAAACCGGGTCCTCTAGCCATCACCTATCATCCAAGTCATGCCTTGCAGAATGACATGTCACGTGGCCGCGATGTTTCATCAGATCATAGATCCCCCTTTAGCATCTAGGCCAGAGGAGATATGACTTGCATCAAAGTGGTATTTATCAGAGAGAATTTTTACCCATAAGGCATCAGGCTTTACAAGCAGGGTCCAACTTAACTTCGCAAGGAAAGCATCATTGGTGGCTCGTAGTGTGTGGATACCCAGACCCCCAAGCTTTTTAGGCTTGCACACTTCCTCCCATTTAACAAGCGGTATCCACTGGTGGTCTTTGTTAATAACAAAGAAATAATCACACTCGAACCGATTTAGTTGAATTTAAAGTGGATTCAGTTTGAAAAATATCTAGACCTCAGCCATGTTTAAATATAAAGATGGTAGATCCAAATTGTCTCCGTATAAAAACTCGTTCTTAATTATTTTATTTTATTTTACAATTTCATTTAATTTTGAATTAAAATACAAATATTATAAATATGTTTCTTAATAAATTAATTCGAGTTTATTTAAGTTGAAAATTTCTTAATTTGAACAATAAACAAAAAAAAACTCATGTTTAAACCTGAAAGATTAATTTTGAAATTAAGTTTGAAATTATCATTCCTAATTGAAGATCTTAAATTAGAAAGCACATTAACCTACGTAAATACGTGGATGAAATTTAATAACACAAGATAAGAACTAATTTACGGACAAATGATCTCTTCCCATTAAACTATTAAAGAGAAGATTGGGAAAAAAAGGAGCTCCGGATTGAAACTTACGCTTTGGAGAAGAATTTTCCTGAAGTTGCAAATGCAAAATGGCCCTATGCACTCTGGGTTCACTCAAAGTTCCAAACACTAACTCGTCATGAGACCCATGAATAAACTTTAGCCCATTATTACTTTAATCAATGTATAGGAAATTATCAGTAACAAAGATTACGTATTATTAAATGTTTCTTCGTCTTAAAAAAAAAGAGAAATTGATTATGACACGTTAACAAAAAAATACTTTTGTAGCAAATTATTTATTTAAAAAATAAATAAGCTTAACACAAAGGTAAAACATGAAATTCTAATAACGTAGTCTTGAACATCTACCATTATATCCATAATAATTGGCTATATTATAAATAGATTGTTCAAAGAGCAAAACTATTTTCGAATAAGCCGATTTATTTGGAATCTTGCAGTTCTCCTCTTTTTTCTATTCAAAGATTAGCCCTTTGCTTCTGTGTTTTTATATCGAGAATTCTTTTTCAGAAAAAAAAAGAAGATTTGGATAAAATCAACGAAGTGGAAAAAAATCTCAATGAATAAAAAGGAAAAAAACAAAGATTTGGCCTATTAGCATAATTTTTATTAAATCTAATTTTAGTTTATTCATTTCACGCACAATTAATTTTTTTAAAATTAAGAGATTTAATTTTCTTTATAATTCATTATTTTCCCAATTATCCAACTTATAAAAATCCCCATAACACATATTTTTATTATTGTAATGTCTCATAAATCTACTCAAGGAGGTGAAGGTTCTGACGGCGAACTTCCCATACAGCCAGTGTTGCAATCTTCCACACACCCGCCCAGTTTGAACAAATCTGCAGTCATGGCAATTGTTACAAGTAAAATCTCTGAATCCGATTCAAAATCTCTACATGAACAATTGAACGTACACAAATCATATTTTTAGGATATTATATTAGATGGTGATGTATTTTATTTTATTTTATTACTCCAGAAATTAAGTAAATACCTGATAAATACGGCATGCATTTGTCGAGTGAGCATGTAAATATACACGGAAAATTTCCGAAATTAACCTGCAGTTTGAGAGGTGATTATGAGTGACTAAGAAAGGTTAAGGAATCAATAGTAATAAAAACACATCTCATGTATCCGTAAATATGAGTTTGTCCGACCCGAACTTAAAAAGATTAACTGAAGTCGAATTTAAGCACGAATGTTTAAATACGGGTTTTAAAAAGTTTGAACCGGAGCCTAACACACTCGGAAGACTTTCAAATAAGACTATAAATCCATATTGCAACTTATAAGCATTACAACATCACAATCACAATGCTACAAGTGCTTAATTTACCTTTTGTTGGCTGCAAGTCTTAGAGCATAAACTAACACATCCTCTATGTCTTCTTTTATCTGCCAAAACAAGATCATGATTCACGAGGACTAACTAATTAATGATTTTAACTAGTTGAAAAGGAAAAGAAAAGAGGGTTCATACCATGGTCAAACTTAGAACACAATGAAGATGCACAATCTATAAAACAAGATTGGAGAGGCATCAGAGATGGCGTCGTAAGCGGCGGTTGCGAGATCGGAGATAAAGGCCGAGATAGAGATAGAGGTTGAAGTGCTTGTTGCAATGATAGAGTAATTAACATGGTAATTAGAAGCACGAAGACCTCTGCTTTAAGCCCCAGCATTGTTTTAATCACTCTCACTTCTCCAATTTCAAAGTAAGTTTGGTTTTGATGTAGGAAATGGGAAGTGAGTTCATAATTTTATAGTCTTGGAAATTGGAATTAAATGGTAGGAGAAGAATGGTTCAATTATTGTTATTGTTGTTGTTATTAATTGTTATAATAAAGTAGATTTCATATATTAATTTCTCTTTAATCTTTTGTTACTTTTCAAACAGAAAAAGGAAAACAAGAGTAGATTGAGATTCTACTATTGACATAATTGCATTTATTTCTCATGGACTACTTTGACCTGAAGTTAATGTTTTTGTCTGAGGAGTAGAGAGAATTGAATTTTCTGTACTTATTTATTTTCATTGAACCAGATCTTCTATTTGATTGGGCTTGTATTAATAAAGTTTTTATCAGTAGAGCCTTTTTTTCTGTAGATCTTTTATGAGAAGAATTTTTCTAAGAAGCCAGTTTACTGTTTGACTGTCATTTAAAAAAGAGTTTTTTTTTAAGAAATTCATGCAGTAGACTGTTTGGCAACGTAAAAATAAAAAGCACTTTTAAGTTTAATTATATTTTCTTTTGTAAAACAATTATTTATGCAAATAAATATTATTTAAATTATATTAAATAATATTCAAAGCACAATATATTAATTATTATATAATTTTAAACTATATGAAACATAAATGAAAATATATCTAATCAAATATTTTATATAGGTTATAACATAAGTAAACTAATATCGAAAATAAATATTAAAACATATAAAAATCAAATAATATTATAAAAATACCAAAATAAATATCTAAGTTAAGTAATAGTTAAACACGTAATAAACGAGAAGATGAGCTTGTGGGTATTATGGGAATTATGTGTAAAATATAAGGGTAAAATGGACTAAAAAATAGGCTCATTAATTGATCTGAAAAATCTACCTGAAAAAACGCTTTTTTGAGAAGCTCTAAATTTTGGCTACCAAAAAAGTCATATTTATTAAAGAAGTATTTTTTTATTTTATAGTTAAACACCCTTAAAAAAAGGCTTTTGTGGTAGAGAAAAATACTTATTGCCCTCCAAAAAATTCATCCAAACAGATACTTAATAATATAAAATAAAAAATGTACCAAAAATATCAAAAATTAAATAAAAAAAGTTAACTGATTCAAAACTTTTACGGATAAATGTCTGTGTCTCCCTCTATCGTCCGTAGTTTGAGCTCTTCAGAAAAACAAAAGGTTGAAGAGAATCTTAGGTTCAAAATCTTAATTAGCACAACAACCCACCTCACCCACCATTTAGGTCAACAATATTCTTATGCAAAGAGATTAATATCAGCCGTTCGCTTTTGACTATCTTGTGATTCCATGTTTTCTCACTTTTGTGCAAACAGTTCATGTCACTCTGAGCGAGCCTCAGCCTTCTATGCTTTTGGAAAGTTACTCAAGTATCTGGAGATTGTTATTTATTGTCAACGCAGGCACATATATTATAGTGTCTTGAATTAGTGAAGATTCTAAAGTAAAGTTAGTCGTTTTATAGTTCTTGTCGTCTGCAATTACTATGATAATGGTGTTAAGGTTTTTGGCTCATTTGTTGTCTCATATTGATTGGGGACAACAAATAGACAAGGGCTTTTACTTATATAAGGAGGTTGCTACCTCTTTATTTAATGCACCAACCAAAGTCAAAGAATTTGTAGTACAAAATTGACTCTAGTTAAATTCCTCATTTGAGGTGAGAATTGGAGAGTTTGTCTTTGGTATTTTTTTCCGGGTGTATTGGTGTATTAGGGGAATGAGTGAGAGGAAAAATTGTGTAATTGTAAGAATTTTTCACATAGTGTATTTTCTTCTTGTTGCCCGTGATTTTTCTCCGGTTTGGGAGTTTCCACGTAA
>JAOSBP010000005.1:2647547-2664632 GCA_027563825.1 Erythroxylum mucronatum
GTGTGATTGTAAGAATTTTTCACATAGTGTATTTTCTTCTTGTTGCCCGTGGTTTTTCTCCGGTTTGGGAGTTTTCAAGTAAATTCTCTTGTGTTATTATTTTCTGATATTTTTGTCTATTAAATATCCTTGAGTGTGGATTTGGTTGTTCTAAATTCCTAACAAATGGGACAATTGAATGTTAGTAATCTTGAAAACGGAGGAAATTAGAAATCCTCAATAAAAGTTCTTGAAATATACGTAATATTTTCAATATGTTCGCCAATAAGTCGAGATGCGAGTTTGGCCTGACTCGAATTTTTTAATCGAATAGCCCGATTCTAAGCCAATTATTTTTGGACCGAATAGTTCAAGTCTGACGTAATATTTTTGAAAAAGCAATATGAAACTCAAATGAGTTTGAGAGCTAAAACGAAATTATTTTGAAATGACATTTGTGCTAGTTCTAATCCAAAATCAATAAGTTTAGTCTAAATTAATCAAATTTTGGATTGAATTCGAACCCTTTTTTTAATTTTTGTAATTTGACTAGACGTGAGCTTGGGTTTTACGGTTTGACATGATCAATATTTTAAATAGAAGCGATATTATTTTTAAAATTAAATTAAAAAAGAAAAATAAATTTGGAACTCAGGCCTTCTAATGTCATCTCTAGTAACTTTTACTCTTTAAATATAAATTTGACCTAAATTTTGATAAATTTAAATTTAAATTGTTAATTTTAAAATGGTCAAATAAATTAGAACAAAATTGCCATCTCTAGTATTTAAGAAACAAAGAAAGAAGAAAATAATATATATAAATTTACATTTATACGAAGAAAAGTTCAAGGTGTTGGCTTACTTATGTTTTTTTATTGTACTTTTCAAATTTTCTTTTTAGTTTTTCTGTTTCAGTTTTTCTTTTAAATAAAAATAAAAACTTATTTAATTGTTAATGTTAGTCTAGTTATATTTGTATCCATGATAATAATTACATATTAGATAAAATTTAAAGATAAATTATTTTTAATTAAATAAATTTATTTAATCTTTTATACAATATTTATTTAAAATTATAAATAAAATAATGTGATTTTAATAAAATATATAATTTATTAATAAAAATTTTATTTTTAAATTAATATTTATTTGAAATATATTTTAATTATTAAATCAAATTTATTTGAATATTTATATATTTTAAATTTAATTATATTTATTAGTAATTATTAAAATTTAATTACATATAATTTAATTATAAAAAATAAATAAAATTAAACTATTCATAATTTTTGTTGATAATTAATTTTAATGTATTAAATATATAATCTTGAATTAAATTATTCATAATTTTTATTAATAATTAAATAATTAAATAATATATATTGAAATGATAATAAATCAAATTATGAATAAACAGAAACAAGAACAAAACCACTTTTTATGGTTTTCATAATTTAAAAAAAAATGGAAGAATTCAAAACTAAAAACTAAAACTAAAAACTCAAATAAACATATTTTTTTATAGTAAATTTGAAAATAAAAAAATATAGCCCTACTTGTCCCATTATACCTACATTTCTATCAAGAAATCTATTTTTTAATTCTAGTGGAGTATGGCATGTGCTTGACCAATTAACATGTGTAATTTGGCAGGCAATGTTATCATTTTGTTTAATGCACACTTAGTCTTTAGACTTTGTTAAAGTGATTATTTCTAATGACCGCTTCTTTTATAAAGCTACTTTATTAGATCATAATCACAAAGGATCAAACCAATAAATATCACTTAACAAATAAAATAAGAGATTAGTAGAAGGTGAGATTATGGTATCTTCAACTAAATCATCTTTTGACTAACACAATTATTGGTGGAAATATATTTTATAAGTTTGGCATTTAAAACAATTAATTGTAATCACGACTGCAAAATTACCACCTTAGTTAGTGGAGACGATGATAAAATAAAATTTTGAGTTAATTAAATTTCGAGTTAAACTCAAATTTAAAAGAGTTAGTTCATTTTGAATAGTTAAAATCAAATTGGTCAAATATTAAAACAGCGTAATTTTAACAAAAATGTACTATTTTTACTTAATTATTAATAATAAACTTTTTTTCTTATTTTGGCCGTAATTTATAATAATTTTATCTTAAATTATCTATAATCACGTTAGTTAAGTAAAAATATCTAGTAAAATGGTAGGCCAACTTGACCATGTCGGTCAAAATCGAGGTAATTACCTAGATAGCTTCATTAGTGAAAATTAACGGGTTCCAGCAAAGGAAGCATTACCAAGACTGCTCAATTGTCTGCTTATTTCCAACAATTAGGATATTTTGTTCTATTTCACATATCAATAATATATTCTAATATTGGAGTATTTGAATGATGATTTTCTTTTAGTGAATATTTAATATACTTTACCCAAAAAAAAATATTTAATATACAATAAATTATATATTCTAAATAAATTATTTTCATTTATATAAGAATTTATTTGTAACATTTTGATAAGAACATTTCCAACTTTGTAAGTATTTATATTCTAGTCTAAATTCACTAACGATGGCAATAGGCTAGCTTATAAGCCAGATTTATGTATTTTCAATAGATCAACTTATAAGTCGGATTCAAGTTTAGACCGACTTGAGGCTCAACTATTCAAAACAAAATGACATAAAATATTTTTTAATTAGGTCTGAGTAGGCCAGGCCTACCTATGACCTAACTGTTTAAGCAAAACGAGACTTAATTAAAAAATATTATTTTATACTTTTAATTTAAAAAAATTGAACAGGACTAGATCCATTATCATTCATAAAATTCACCATACTTCACGATCATAATTTACTTATAATCTTATAAATGAAATATGATACTTTAATTCTCAAATTTACTTTATAATTAAAAAAATTTAATACTTAAAATAACTATATAAGAATTGGTTGGTAGTTCGTTCTTTTTTAAGTTTATAATTTTTATTTTTATTTTTTCATATATATGATTGTGATATGATTTTATATAGAAAATAAATTTTTGAGAATTTAGTTTTGAACCCACTCACTTAGAATTTAAGCCTAACTTAAGTCGATTGATTGGAATCAAGCTAAAAGTTAATGTACTTAAAGTCAATCTGTGCCAACTGACTTTATATATATAAAAAGATGATTTACACCATCTTATCATTCTTATGAGCTAAAATAAGTTTTTTTTTGAAAAATTAAAATAATAATTACTGGTTGTGTATTAGATGTATACAACACATGTTCTAATGTTGCAAAATGATAACTAATATTATTATTAAATTAAAAAAAATCTTAATGTGAAAAGTAGGAAATAGTTGTTATTGATGTGCAAATTCCATCTTTGAGATTCAGTTTATTGGATGCATGGGTTTGTATGGATAATAAAATTGTGAATATGACGTTTTTGGGGTCCAAGTAATTCATATACTTGACAAAAATCTAAGCATTTCAAGGATTTTAGGAATGGTCAACATAAAAAAAAAGTCATATGAAACACAAATTTACATTAGTTAAAGGACTTTTTTTAATAAACAAGCTATTTATTTTGGCAACACAAATTTTTATTTAATTCTTCTTTATAAAGATCACGGGGAATAGATCTTTTGTTCTCAAATAATTTGTTCCCTGTTCCTAAATGATTCAATCTATCTAATTTTTGTGAATCCCATTTATTGAATGAATAGATTTTTATAGAATAAAGTGAACACAGAATAATATGAACAGATGACCTGGTTCCAAAATCATATCACAACAATAACATTAATTAGGAATCCCGCTGAGAGGTGGAGTTCGAGGAGGTTTAGTAATACACACTTTACTCCTAACTACTAGGGATACTGGAAATCCAAATATATAAAGATCACGTCGTTGTGTTTTTAAACAGGAGGAAATTGTTTAAAATTTGAACTCATTTCTATCCCCTAAAAGGGTAAGTTCCTTCAAATTATTAGTCATCCTTGAAATTTTCAATTTTCTAAAAATGAGTTGTTACCACCTCTCAAGGTGAACTTGCAACTTATGTGTTCTTGAGAATATAATGAAAAATCCAAAAAAAAAAATGATCAAATCAATTACAAATATAATTGTCTTTTCTTTTCATTTTATTCCTTGAAAATAATTAGCAAAAAATACAAAAATGAACAAATCCATGTTCAAGCAAAGATTCTTAATCTTGTTTAAAAAAAAATACTTTGTTAGTCCTAATCTCTCTGAAATCATTAATTACAAATTTTAAAAAAGTGTATAAAACATTTGACCATCAAATTTACTAAACTTGGAGTATATGTTAAAATAATTTTATTATTAACAATTATTTTTAAAATAAAATATATAGATTTTCATAAGATTTCGTTCGCTTTAAAATATATTTTATTATTTTAAATTAAAAATACTTCTTAATATTAAAAAATTTAAATAAAAATACTCTCTTAATAGTACTTATTTTTAAGGTAAAAATGTGGGTCACACACTTTGAAATATATTTTATTGAGTTAAAAATGCTTCTTAATTAAAAATTTTAAATAATAATACTTAAATGCTCGTGATATTATTTTAATAAAAATTATTATGTAATTGATTGTTATACATCGATAAAAATTTAAAAAATTTTAATAAAACAAGATGTGATTAGTTAATTTAAAATAATATTATTAATTTTTAAAATCGATAAATATCTTTTATCATTATTCTAAATACGAGAATAAATTTGGTCGAAAACAAGGCTAATTTACGTGAAATATTTTAATTTCTATGTTTAATTAGTAAACCAGTTTTTTTAAAGAATAATTTAATTAATTAGCTTTGACCATGTTGAAAACTAAATCTTGTTAATTTTTTTTTTTTGAGGGGGACTAAATCTTGTTATTGTAAATGTTCAAATCACACTATGGATTGAACAAAGAAATCACAGAAACAAACCATATTAGCTCTCTACATGCCATATATATTCCAAAGTCATATCTTGCAATTATTGACCATGAACCGCCATTAATGAGTTGTAATATTAAACTCATCGAAACTACCAAACTACCCTTTCTCAGACATACAGCTAACTGCTCATTAACCACCACCTTTGCTCTTTCTGTGTCTGTCTTGTCTGTATTGCTCTTCTCTATAAATTCCAATCCATGGCGGTTTAGTTTTCTTCAGAACAAAGTTTGTTTCTTTGCTTTGCTTTGGTGTGATTCGAAAATGGGTGTCAACGCTAACAGAGTAAATGACTTCTCTTCCCATGGCACCACCACAGAAGCAGTAATGCCACAAACAACTGAGATACACAGAGTCTGCTTGCCACCCCACAAAACCACACTCCAGAAACTGAAACAAAAGCTTGGGGATATCTTCTTCCCTGATGACCCTCTTCACAGGTTCAAGAACCAGACAAGTTTTGTTCAGAAACTGCTTCTGGGTCTTCAGTACTTCCTCCCCATATTTCAATGGGGTCCTGAGTACAGCTTAAGGTTCTTCAAGTCTGACATCATTTCTGGTATCACCATTGCTAGCCTAGCAATCCCACAGGTAAAAAAGATACTGCATGCGTATTACCTGTTCGCTTCCAGTTGATTATATTCCTACGTGCATACGCATATACAAACAGATTCCAGTTTTTAAATTTTGGCTTGCATGTCCTCCAATTGGACGTAGTTCTGGTTTTGCTCGTCATAATTGACTCGTGATCTCTAGTGGACAAAGAACTCTGAGATTGGTTTACTGCATATATTCCATTTCCTTTTAGACCATTAGCGTGACGTGTTTGTTATTTAATTGTGAACTAAAGTGGGTAGCAAAACGGATCAATTCGTGCGTAAATCTCCTCCTGTCAGGTCTTGGGATATGATTCTTTTAACAGTTCATTGCAACTTATCAGAACTATGTGAGAATTGTGGTAACATGGTTTTTGACATTTTTCAGGGGATAAGCTATGCTAAACTAGCGAACTTGCCTCCTATTGTAGGGTTATGTAAGTCCTCCACAACATTAAAACATAGTTTTAATGTGAAAAATCAGTGTCATTTGAAAATTTTGTTTTGTTTTTATGCAGATTCAAGTTTTGTCCCTCCTTTGGTGTACTCTATTCTTGGGAGTTCCAGGCACCTTGCGGTTGGTCCGGTCTCTATAGCATCACTAGTCATGGGGTCTATGCTGAGTGAGGCAGTTCAGCATAATGAAGAACCAATTCTTTATCTTAAATTGGCCTTCACTGCCACCTTCTTTTCTGGTTTATTTCAGGCTTCTCTTGGCATATTAAGGTGACCAGACCATACTTAATTCATGAATTAATAACATTGTGAGAAAAGGATCCTGGTTCTCTGATCTTGAATGTTAATAACAGCCTGTTTCTATGTTACAGGTTAGGTTTTATCATTGATTTCTTGTCAAAGGCGACTCTTGTTGGGTTCACAGCTGGTGCAGCCATCATAGTTTCTCTGCAACAGCTTAAAGGGTTACTTGGGATTGTCCACTTCACTAGCAAGATGGAGTTTGTTCCTGTAATTGCTTCTGTTCTTAATCACAGAAACGAGGTAAGCATTTACTTTTAACTGTGATGAAGAAGTAAAATATTGAAATTCCCTTGCATATTAACTTTGTTTCTGTTGATGTGCAGTGGTCCTGGCAAACAATTCTTATGGGTTTCAGCTTCCTGGCGTTTCTGTTAACTACAAGGCATATTGTAAGTTTCTCCAAGTTGTTACTAAATCAAAACTTTCTAGTTCTCATGTTAATTTGATATATTAATGATTGGTGGATTGATGCAGAGCATGAAGAAACCAAAACTTTTCTGGGTTTCTGCAGCAGCACCGTTAACATCGGTCATCATTTCGACGATTATTATCTTCTGCCTCAGGTCAAAGGTTCACAAAATCTCAGTTGTAAGAACTGAAAACTCAAATGTGGTGCTTTGTCTGCAATAAGAAAGAGCAGTGCAGTACAAATTCATTATAGTCCATTTCTCTTGACTTGGTTTTCTTTCTTTTCTCCTTCAATAGATTGGTTATTTGCCGAAGGGATTGAATCCACCATCAGTAAACATGTTAGATTTTAGTGGCCATCATCTGGCTCTTGTTATCAAAACTGGCCTTGTATCTGGAATCTTAGCTCTTACTGTAAGTTTCTCGCAACCATTCATCTTAATATGATCTCCATTCAGAAAGTAGTATGTTGTGCAAGAATCCGAAGCATAAAACTGAATTTCTAAACCTTGATTCATCAGTCTTGCAAAGTGTTTCATTCTGTTCTTTTGATTCCTTCCAGGAAGGTATTGCTGTGGGTAGAACGTTTGCTGCTCTGAAGAACTACCAAGTTGATGGTAATAAAGAAATGATCTCTATTGGTCTCATGAACATTGCTGGTTCCTGTTCTTCATGTTATGTTGCTACAGGTGATGATCCTCCATACATGAACCTTTCTAGGCAGCACAAGTGATGGTCACTGTTTCTGAACCCTTCTTTTTCTCATTTTTCAGGATCATTCTCTCGATCTGCAGTAAACTTCAATTCTGGAGCTCAAACAGCAATCTCTAACATAATAATGGCTGCAACAGTACTAGTGACTCTGTTGTTTCTCATGCCACTGTTTCATTACACCCCAAATGTCATCTTGGCAGCCATTATCATAACAGCTGTGATTGGACTGATTGATTATGAAGCTGCATACAAGTTGTGGAAGGTTGACAAGCTTGATTTCTTGGCTTGTTTGAGCTCATTCCTTGGGGTTCTCTTTGTTTCAGTGCCCTTGGGTCTAGCCGTCGCTGTAAGCTCTCTGGTCTACTGAGATTGAAAGAAAAAGCAAAAAGGATTGATATGAATCATGTTCTAACTTGTTGTCCAAATTTCAGGTTGGAGTTTCAGTATTCAAAATTCTCTTGCATGTCACAAGGCCAAACACTTTGGTGATGGGTAACATACCAGGAACTCAAATATACCAGAGTCTCAACAGATATAGAGAAGCTTTAAAGATTCCTTCTTTTCTCATTCTTGCCATCGAGTCCCCCATCTACTTTGCCAATTCCACTTACCTCCAAGAAAGGTTATCAGCTCACTCAGGCTCTAGACAATTCAAATTGTTGCACTTGTGGTTCAGTGATATACCAGTAGGCTATGCATAACTGATTGAAGTAACCACCTGTTTCAGGATACTACGATGGATTCGAGAGGAAGAAGATTGGATAGAGACCAACAACGAGAACAGCCTAAAATGTGTAATTCTGGACATAACTGGTAAATTTTTCTTTCATCTCAAGTCCATTTTTATATTACATAGAATCAATCTAATCAACTTTGAATTATTTATGTATGCTATACAATTTGACATGAAGAAGTTTATCATACACATAAAACTCTGCTCACAAATGTTCACAATCTTTTGCAGCTGTGACAGCAATAGACACAACAGGTATCGACTTGGTACGCGAACTCAGAAAGATGTTGGAGAAAAGATCAATTCAGGTAATACTCCTGTCACCAAATCAATCTCAGAGGACTACAGTTAGGATAAAAACTGTCGCTTTCTATTCTAACTTGGTTACTCTTTCACCATGTAGCTTGTTCTGGCAAATCCTGTCGCCAGTGTTATGGAAAAGCTACACCAATCTAAAACCTTGGAATCTTTTGGATCGAAAGGAATATATCTTACAGTAGGAGAAGCCATCACTGACATTTCAGCTTCATGGAAAGCTGAGCCATGACTGAATTTCCTAAGACATTGATCACTAACAACAGTTTGGAGTTTTGGCTCCAGGAAGAGTCAAAGCAAAGAAGAGATTCTTTTATTAATTTGTTTCTTATTCAATTGTACCTGCAATTTGAGGCAACCATGAAAACTTTTTCTAGACTTCACCAAGAAAGATGAAGCTAAGATAATTCTAAGCAGAGGTTTGGTAGAATTTGGCTCTACCGCAAGTTTAGTTGTATCAATAGTAAAATTTCATGTAATTCTTTTTGCAAGGCAAAGGAAGGCTGTTTATGGAGTACATTACCTTCTCTGGAAAAGTAGACACTATAACTTAATCAAGTAACCATTTCCATTGCACCAAAGTATGTTCCCATGAGTAAAGTTCAGCCATGTACGAATTCGATAAATACAACTCAAGAACAAAGATAGACTTAGATACTAGAACAAGCTGTAGCATACTAAGGAGCAAATAACAGCTATCAACACATATACCTGATAAGTAATGCATTTTGTTATCTGACAAACAGTCGTAATGCTTTTAACTCCCAAGACTGTAAATCCACCAAGAAACCAACTTCTTTAGAGAGCTTCATTTACTATACTAAGCTTCACACTAACAGTGCACCCACATGTATGTGATTTCTTGACATACTCTTGGTCAAATGTTGATTACTGTAAATAGTTGTCAATTGTAATTACCTCCAGATTTAGCCCCTAGAATCTCTCCCTTGATTAGCTTGGGTAATCCAATCGTTGATTTGTTGTATTTGTAATTGAGTTTAAATACTCATGTATGGATGAATAATACACAGCTTTTCAATCCTCTTTACACACAACTCATATACATATTGGTATGTGTCTTCTGCGAAATGGACTAATATGCAGAAAGAAAGTTTTCGGAAGAAGAAACCTAGAGTTATCTATTTAGCATAGTCTGGTTCATTGTATCACATTTGATGAAACAGAGGTGCTAGAAACTGAGACTTTAAGAAGCTTTGTGTTTTAGCTCTATGCACTTCTCCAATCATTATGCTTTATGGAAAACAATTGAGACAGTCCTAAAAATTTTCCAAGGAGTTATTTGCTTTGAATTCCTCAAATTTCACATGAGGGCAGCGTCTCATATTCGGGTAAAATCCCTAACACCTCACCATTTTACTATTATCAGGAAACCAAAGTGTATATGCATTCACTACTTGGGAAAACAAACTTCATTAATATATCAAACAAGGTACTAATGATAATATAGCTGTGTGAAATCTAACCCAATGGTTCTCCGAGTTCATGAACATATGTGGAAGCTAATCAAAATCAGACAAAAGAAATTGAAGGCCGAGAATGAAATCTATATAAAGGAAAGTATAAAGAAGGAAACTTGTACATTCAAGAGTTCTTCTAACACAATGCATATCTCATGTCAAAAGCCTCATCTCCCACACTAAAGAACCATCTTAATTAATAATATCATCTCCATAATCACCATCAGCAAAAGGTACCGGCTTCTGTCAAGTATGAATCTCACTTCCAAATCACATTTTGATACTCCAAAAGCTTTACATTGGAGCTCGTTCAGAGGAAAGAATTGGTAATGTCAATTACTAACCAGAAGATTGTGCATTCTTGCCAACCAATCAAACATCTGCAAGAAATGGTCAATAGGTTCAACATTTGGAGGGAAATAATATGAAAATTGCTGCCAATAAGAATTATAGGTTAAGGGAATTTCACAAAATAATATTGCATTGCAACTGCTATTGCTGCCATATAACAACGAACAAACTCCTCAGCTGCATCAACTAGTCAGGGTTTAGATCACCTGCTCTCAAAACCCAGTGTCACTCTGTTCCCATTGAGATCCATCCATCCAATATATGGGACAGAGAAAATTTGGATGGATGGATCTCAATGGGAACAGAGTGGCATAGGGTTTTGGGAACAGGTGGTCTGTTCCCAACTAGTCAACCAGTACTTTGACACTTGAAACTAGATCATCATATTAAACAACTTGTCACAACAGTTAAAAAGCAAAAGGTCATGAATGAAAGGGATGAGATGTTAGGAAAACTAAAACAACTGCATCTCTGATGCTTGATTAAATTCAGAAACAAGTCCAATCGTAACCAGCTTCCATGATCCAATAGAATCCAGAAAACTCTAACCCCAGACCAAACCTAAAACAGAACACAAAAGAACACGGAACACCATGACAACACTACGCGCATACAAATGCAGAACAGCTTTTAGGAGCATCAGTGACACCAAACCACAAAACTTAAAACCTTCTGTTTGTGAATCACACAAACCTAATAAGACGGCATAGCTTCAAAAAAATGCTTTGTTTTCAAGTTTCAACACCAATTAAAAAAAGCTCCTCGAGCAAGTTAAACAGACTATAATCACCTCAGTCCAACTAAACGACATGTATAAATTGGTTCTAGTTACATGGAATTGGAATACCAAGAATCCAGTTCAAGCAATCACAAATTCAAAAAACAAAATCAAGAACATGTTCTTACTTGATCGGTATCGTGTGATGGGAATCTCGCGTAATTCTCGCCTAATACAAAGATATTCGCCTAACAAAGCCATCACTGCAAGCCCAGTACCGTTCACAACCCACCATGTGATTGAAGAAGGCCAACCTCCATACACAATGCATATAAAGAGATGAATAATGTAAACAGTAGCCGAAAAATCCAAGCATTTCTTTGCCCTCTCAATCAAATAAAGCATAAACCAAGCTCTACAAAACAAAAAAATAAGCAAACTCAGTAACATCAAAAAGACCCAAAGGAGTGCAAAATCAACTAAAGTTCGAATCTTTACCCGGCCACAGAGCTAAGGAGAAATGAGGCTATAACACACCAACCGGTGATTGTAGTGGCAGAAAGGGCGACGTAGTCGAAGAAATAAACGAGACTCAGACGAGAAACTCTGGTACCTACAAGAATCGATAAGAAGAGGCCGAGGGAGAGGTAGTAAAGGCATTGAAGACAAACAATTTGGGCAACGATTAGCCATGGATCCCACACCAATGCCCCATAGAACATGACTAATCCAAACCCTAATCCGACCTAATTCCACAATCAAGACCCTCGAAGATCAACTCTTGTTATTGTAAAAGCCTCCCACTGTACAAAGGTCCGATTTGAGAGGACACCTCGGATCCAGAGACCATCATGTAAGGAGATGCATTAGATCAGACACAGGAATTGAGAAAGGGAAGTGAACGCGAGGGAAAATCTGAGATGGTTTTTGGTAGATCAGCCACAGGAATTGAGAAAGGGGAAGTGAATACGAGGGAAAATCTGAGATGGGTTTTGGGGGAATTTGGAATTTAGCAGGATAGTCGAGCAAACCGAAAAAACCCAGATGGGAAATGAAGAAAAATTTAAAAAGATGTGAACTTTGAGGTAAGATACCGAAACTTTTTGTTCACACTTCACAGAAATCAGGTTTGTAGGAGAGAGAGCGGTGAAATGCTGTAGGAAAGAATCATAAATATGCAGTGATTAGAGTGCCTGCACTGGTTGAGAGACTTCTGTTCTCTCTTTAGGTATATTATGTATTTTTCATCGGAAAAAGAAGGATTGACGTGTATACTATAATGAGAAAATAGGATTATATTATCTCAAAATCTAAATTTGAATTTCTTTCGATGGAGTTGCTAAATAAGGTTGTTCTTCGAGCCTGAAACTCACTTAAAATTAGGTTTAAAGAGTCTATAATCCTAACATTTTCACATTTTGGTCGAATCTTCGAATGGTTATACCTTAATTAAGGGATAAAACTACGTGCTTGCATAATCTAAAAGCAAAACTTCATAGACATGTTGCTTTTCCCATTTGCCATATCACAGGTATACACAAATTTTGGAGGAAAAACTATCGATAAAAAATGGAATTCATCCAACAACTTCTAATGAATGAAATCTAGTGCCATACCACTACTGCTAATATTAGATATTACACTTATAATCTCAACTACTTTATATGCCTCGCGGATTGCTTTTATACAAGTACCACTCGTTCAAGAAACAACAACTAGTCAAGTATGATAATGCAAAGCAAAACCATGTTGGTGCAGTGTTCCAACTTGTCCTGTGCTCTTTTTCATTAGGAACTAGGCTTTCTCCTCCTGGTGGTCCTTTTTGCATCAACAGCAAGCTTTTTGTCTTCAGTTTCAACTTTCTGTGATGGATGACTGTTTACAAGAGTTTTTGATGAATTTATTTGACTCCTCAGTCGTAATATCTCACCTTTTGCAGATGCTAGTTCTTCTTCAAGCTTCTTTGTTCTGCTCTCCAATTTCTCCCTTTCTTTGCCAAGCTTCAAGACGATGTCATGGGCATCTTCCAAATTTTCTCTAGCCTCTTTAGAAGACTTCTTGTGATCCATAATGGACTTAAGAAGCACCTGTTTCTCGTCCTCAAGGTTAGAGATGAGGGAATTTGTCCTCTCTAGATCTCCAGAAAGTATCAATGCATTTCTGCTCATCTCATCAAGTGATTTAGTAGCCTCTTCCAAATCTGTTTCAAGTGATTTTCTTGACTCTTTGTCCTGCAGAATATCCTTCTCCAGGTTCAATAGTTCCTTGTTTAAAGAAGAAATCACTTTTTTCTCATCATCTAGCTCTTTGGCTGTTACTTCTGCCTTCTTACGGGCATCAAATAATTCCCCCTTTAAACTATCACGACTTTCTGTCACCATAGCCAGTTCATGGGACACACCTTGTAGCTCCTCTTTAGTTGCTTCAGTCGCTCCTCCACAGCATAGAGTTCATGGGCTAATGCTTCACCACTTTGTTGCACCTCCTCAAGGCTTTGTTGCAATCTGCCAATAACTTCTGTAAATTCAGAGTGAACTTTGCTAACCTCGTCCTCGAGATCTTTGCATCTATTTGCTGATTGCTTTAGTTGATTTTCCATTTCAGATACCTCATTCCTTGACATTCCTAGAGCCTTCTCAGTTGTTTCAAGTTTTTGCTTCAGATTCTTTACATGGCTAGATTCCACATCAAGCCTCGTCCTGAAATCCTCCCTTTGACTGGTTAAATCTTCAATCATTGCTTGGCTTTTGCTTACTTCATTCAAAGCAAGATCCAGCTTTTCCTTTAGTTGGTGAAGCTCCTCCTCTTTTTCTCTCAACCGTTTAGCATCTAAAGCTGTCTTCTTTTCAGAGGATGACTTCAAATTCTTGTAATCCTCCAGAAGAGCATCAAATTTTCTAAGAGATTCTTCCATCTCAATGGTTAAAGAACTCACCATAGAATTTAATTCATCCACCATAGAATACTTCGATTCCAGTTCTTTCACTTTTTTATCAAGATTCTCCTCCAATTCTTTTATTTCTGCATATGCCTTGGCCGCTTCATCCTTTGTTTTCTCATATGTAGAAGTCAAGTTCTTTATGTCCATCTCCTTTCCAGCAAGAGAAGAGCTTAGATTTTGGGCAATATTTTCTTTATCCTTCAGCTCCAAAGTAAGCAAGTTCAATTTATCTTGCAAGACTTCAATAGAATTGAATTTTTCCTTCAATGCTTGTTCAAGAGCATTCTTTTCTTCCCTAGCCTCTGAGAGGTTGGCTTCTAGAGCATCTATTTGGGGTCTAAGCTCGTCAACAATTCTTTTCTCACCTTTTAGCTCCTGTGCCAACCCTGTAATTGTACTGTTAGCTGAGTTTAATAGGTTCACCAGAGACAGCTCCTCTTCCTTTGCCTTCTTAAGTTGCTTCATTCGTTCTTCTTGCTCGTGCAGTAGCTTTGACTCAAAATTCTTCTCCAAAGACGTAATGAAAGCCTCTCTTTCTTTCAATTTGGCTTTCATCTGTACATTTCGACCAGTATTATGCTAGTTAAAAACAATGTGCCCAAAAACTAACTAAAGCCACAAAGCGAAACAAACTATTTAAGAATCTTACTATTCCAGTCTACAAAAGACATTGCAAAGATCTTTCCCTTGAACGAGAGGGAGAGACAGAGAACTAGAAAAAGGCATTCAAACATTCCATAGAATCAAGGAGCAGATTTTTTCTCCAAATGCACAAAAGCATCCTAATAATCAGGTGGTACAGATAAACTACACTAAAAGGTCAGTAAGAGACTTACAGATTCAAGTGTTGCATCTGCATCTTTCTTTTCTTTCTGAGCCAATGCATAAAGCGCACCAAGCACACCAGTTCCAAATATACCAAATGCATTCAGAAGAGACACAAAGGGATTCGACGGTTTATATTTTTGAACTGCTAGCTGCCCATAAATACAGCTCATTTTAAAACATTTAAAACTTCAGTATTGAAAACTTAAAACCAACCAGATTCAACCCGAAGTTATTCACAGATGAACAGCGATCCACACCTCTTGTTTTTGCTTGTCCTCTAGGACCTTTAGATCAGTTTCTGCTGAAACATGATATATGAAACTTAATCACAAGACAAAAAGATGCCAATATGAAATGCTGTAAACAAAGATAGAAAATTTTAATTCTTATAACACATAGTTTGGGCATTGTAAGAAAGGAGATATTGTGGCTATGCATTCCTACAACCAAGCTTAAATTTTCAGCTGCTTAATCAATAATAGAACAAAGGCTCTAGATCATTCAATATTCAAACAAGTTGGAGAAGATGAAAATTACTTAACTACAATATGTTCTCTTCCAATCTATACCACTACTCACCAAACCAAAAAACAAAAGGCATAGCTATCAGAAATACTTACTCCCCTGACACCAAAAAAGTACCTAATTAAAAATTTTCTCTTAAGCAGACAAACATATATGCAGAAGGTAACGACAACTTTTTAATGCAGCATTAACAGAAGGGCAGGACAAAAACCCTGCTTTAGAAGAACATAGTTCATGAGAATGAAAAGGCAAGAAGAACCTTGCGTGAAGTATTTTAAATAATAAATGCCAGCTTAGAAATTATTGTCTATCTTTCCTAGAGATAAGAATTTCTGAGTACACCAAGCAGCAAAAAGCAGGGGAACTATCTTTAACCAAAAAGTGATTCGAGTTATCTTTCGCTCAAGCTATAGCTGTCATTTTGTGAGAAGATACAAAATTACTCAAGATAAAGAAAACCCATAAAATACAACAGATTGAATAGCTACATGAATAGAAAAACTCACACATGCATGGCCATGGAACATGAACTAGAAAAGGCAAAACCAAACTGGCTTTGCTCAATTTCCAGAAGAAATGCACAGAAACATTATATTCATCACAACTAATTCGAAATAATCAAGTAAAAAAAGAAACATCCTTTCCAACGCTTAAACAACATAACAGAACTGAACTCACTTGGGATAAAGTGAAATTCCCTATACAACTCAATATTTGTCATCTAGTACAAACCTTGGAGCACCCTCTGCAACAAAAAGAGCTAAAGTTGGTGGAAATGGCGGTAAGCACACCCCAAACATCGGGGTCGGAGTTGCCCAGCGGCTGCGAAGAGATCTTGAAATCGACAGACCACCTCCGTGATTGAGGTCGATGCCGGCCAGATCTGAAAGCAACCCGACCTCCGGCTAGTACCCGGCAATATCACCGTGGTTGAGGTCGACGCCGGCCAGATCTGAAAGCAACCCGAGCTCCTGTGAGAAGAGAGAAGAGAGAAATGAGAACCGGTGTTTTACAAAAAAAAAGAGAAGCTGTGCGATGGAGAGAACTGAGAGAAGAGAGAAGAGAGGAGATAAGCGGCGATGGAGGATGAGATTTAATCTGAAACCTGTGAGAAGACAGAAGACAGGGGAGAGTTTTAATTCGGTTATCAAATAACCGGATCGTGTAAAAATCGGCCGGTTCTCTGATAACCGGCCGGTTTTTACACTCAAGGGTTTTTAACTAAAACCGAACTGGACACATGGCCGGTTCAGACCATTTTCAGTCGGACCGGCCGGTCCGATCTGGTTTTTTAACCCTTGATAAGGTGTCGTTACGTCTTACAAATTAACCCTAAAAGCTAGCACAAGTAGTATGGGCAAGTAGGGATCGTTTTCACCAAGAACTATAAAGTCTTAATCCCAACTCAATTCAAACAAATCAATATGTTTAATAATCAAGCAATAGTGGACATAATTAAAGCAAGAGAATAATCTAACTAAATGTAATCTATACAATTTATTTAAACTATATGAATGAGAAACCAATGTCCTATATGTAAAACCAACGAAATCTAACAAGAATAGACCTATGTATGTCACAACAAAGCAATTTAAAAGTAAGATCATATTGAAATCAACTCTATTTTAGCAAGTTTGGTTGTGGCAAATCATGAGAGAACAAGATCAGAACTTTAACTTGGTTATTAGAGCTAATTTACGTGACTAAATTACTCCTAAAAGCTATGTGGATGCTTGTGCTATTGTGTAACCAACTAATCTAAAGGATGCAACTAAGGTCAGA
>JAOSBP010000005.1:2681272-2693660 GCA_027563825.1 Erythroxylum mucronatum
GCGCAGAAGTCAAGTTGGTGTTGGAGTCCAAGTTACGTGTCCTTCTGGAATAGGTCTTAAGAGGTGGTATCGTATCAGAGACTGCAACTCATCTACACGCCATTAGAAAAATGTAATCATTGCAGACTCGATCACCATAACTCCAACCAAATTCAGATTAAATTGCATGGATTTAATAGTTTGGAAGGATCCACTTAACTTTGCTCCAAGACAAAGTTTTATTGGCACAAAGTCGTCGGTAAAAGGTTGCATGTTGTCCGATGAGAAGTATGCAACCGTGGAGATAACAAGTTCCTTTCACAAAACAGCAGGAGTATGTTCTACATCAACTTGACCAACCGCTTCAAGAAGTGATGAATATGTGATGAGATCATACTCAAATCCTTTTGAGCTCATCTCTTTCATAAGCTTTGCAGCCTCCTCAAACAAACCAGCACGACTTAGACAACCAAGAATAGTGTTGTAAGAGACTGCATCTGGTTTAATTTGTGACTCTTTCATCTTTGTGAACATTTCAACTGCTCGTCTTGGGATACCAGTCCTCGCTAATCCATTTAAAATAATGTTATGTGAGTTTATATCTGGCTTGCAACCATTTACTTCCATACTCCTAAGCAAGGAATAAGCTTCATCAAGCATGCCAGCCCTTACCATTCCTGACATGAGTGCATTGTAAGCATAAACATCAGGACTACATCCAAGTTTCTTCATCTCATTGAAAAGGCCCATAGCCTCACTATAGCGACCACATTTTCCAAAATGTTTAATCATCACAGCATATACACGGGCACTTGAATGTCCACAGTTCTCTTTCAACTCCAGAAATAACTCATTTGCAGCTTCATATCTTCGTGCCTTTCCCAGACTGTTGATAAGACTGCAGTAGGCAGCTGGACAAGGAGGAAAACCCTTTTCATCCATTTCTTCAAGAAGCAGCAAAGCTTTCTCAATTCTGTTTGTTTTGCAAAAACCATCAATAAGAATTGAGTAAGTGAAAGCGCTGGGAACAA
Organism: Erythroxylum mucronatum; assembly: GCA_027563825.1. Taxonomy (NCBI): domain Eukaryota; kingdom Viridiplantae; phylum Streptophyta; class Magnoliopsida; order Malpighiales; family Erythroxylaceae; genus Erythroxylum; species Erythroxylum mucronatum. Next base: position 2,682,283 of record JAOSBP010000005.1, read on the forward strand.
TACCATTAGCCTTCATTTTCTCAAACCACGAGGCAGTCTCAGAAGCTGGAGCTTTGGAATCAAATAGGGCCTTGATTATAGTGTTATAAGTTACTACGTTTGCTCTGCAATGCCAAGATTCCATTTTGTCAAACAGCTCAATAGCATTGTCCAAACGACCTGCCTTCCCCAAAATGTTTACCAAATTGTTTATCAGCACAACGTCAGGCTTGCACCCATTTTTTATCATATTCAAGAACACACTGTAAGCATCTTCAACCTTACCCGCTTTCCCAAGCCCCTTAATCAGCTCTGTGTAAGTGAAAACAGTAGGAGCACAACCCTTCCTTTTCATTTCCTCAGCCAAACTCAAAGCTTCCTCAACCTTACTTAACTTGAAGTAGATTCCCAACAAAGTTGTATATATCTTGGCAGTGGGATGAAGACCATTGTCCTTTATCTCATCGAACAACCTTAATGCAACGTAGTCACGACCTGATTTCCCAAATGCAGAAATGAGTGCATTGTATGTCATTGTGTCAGGGAAACAATCTCCCTCAGTACACATCTCCTTGTAAAGCTCATGAATCTTATCATAATGACCATCTTGGATCAACATTACGATCATAGTATTATAAGTACTTGTTGTTGGTTTGCACTTGCGGCCTTTTATTTGATAAAACACAGATAATGCCTTATTCACCATCTTAGCCTTGCACAATATTTTCACAAGTTCAGATAACTCAACTGGACTGATAACGCATGTGCTCCTGATCATTTCTTGAATTGCCTTCCACATTTCACCAACCAGCCCATCTTCTTCCAAACAACGGATAAAAGCCATGTATGTAGTTGAGTCATGCACAAAGTTTCTCCTCTTCCCAGCCCACTTAAAGAACTGAATTTTCACATTAATCTCAACATCTATCTTCAAGACTTCACGAACCAACCGACGATCCACTCTCAGCATAAGCACTTCCAAAGCTTTTTCTGCGTCAGGACCCCACTTGAATATCTTCAATATCCTGATGAATCTCTCATCCAACTTCCTAACTGAAGGGTCCCTCCTCAAAGTTGGACGGTTTACTGGGAAGTTCCCAATTACACCACTTGGACTAGCAGACTTGAACATTTGTACTATTTCACCATCTGCAAACAACCCAAAAACCACAGCTTTACTAACCCATATATATACATATATATATAATGGCCGTATATGAATATCCATTGCAAAAAGATTTGGACTTTAACGTACGACTGTACGAACAATGGAGCAAAGGATACTGCACTCCACCTGTTTGTTTAATTCTCTGAGAGAGGAGAGGCAACGTTGATATCAACCGCTCCGAGACAATAGATCTCACAAACATCTTTCGTTTCGAGATTTTCTACGACCCCATTTGTCTTTATAGTCTACTAAGTTACTAAGATGACAAGAAGAAGAAGAAGAGAATGGCCTAAATGAATCATGATTTGCATATCTTGGTTTTAGTTTTACAATAGCTCGATAATTCTTAACTTGTTCATGATACCAAGAAAGCATTTTTCTGCGATGATAATTACGTTTATAAAATTGCATTAATTATATATAAAATATAATAATCATTTTAAAGAGTTATTAAAAATTAATAGATAAAATTTACTTTTAAAAAATTGAGAATGTGGATTTAATTTTTTTAAAATTTTTACAAAGATATCTCCTAATTTTTTAATACTTACCGACCGGTACCATCCAAAACGAGCCGGTACTAGCAAATATTTAATCCCGATACACCTCATTATTTTGTACCGATTTTGGTCCAGTATAGTAAGTATCAATATTCATACCACTGCTTACAAACCCGACAAATATTTTTAAATCTTTTTAACTGTAGCTTTTCAATGCCTAAAATCGTAGTAAAATGTTCATCAAACCAAAGAACAAGAGATATTTGAAAAAGATGAATTTTCGTAATCAAAGTCGATACAATAACTCAAACATTTGAACCAATGCGATATCCTACAGCCATAATGTAATAAATGACACTTAGGTCTCAACCAACAAAACGTCAGTTGGAAAAGGACCTCAAGGAACAAGATGTCTCCTCTTGAAAACCCTCCTATGAAAAACCCAGGATTCTTTTGAGAGTCGCTTTCACAACCAAAAAATGAAAATCGGCAGACCAGCCACGGATAAAGTTCTTACAGATATAACAAGAGTACATAGTGCCCTATACCAACCACAAAATCCATCTCTCAGGTTTTGAACTTCTTCCGCAACGGAAGTAAAGTCGTTGGAGCAACCAACTTCGCGGATTATGCAGCATCCGGAGGAGTCTCCGACTTGTCAGTCTCCATTGGTTCACCTCCAGATGTGGGTGGTGCCTCACTCCCAGCTCCAGCATTCTCGTTGGAAGCACCATTATTGCTGGAGTCTCCGGTCTGTGTTTGATCATTTGCTTGAGGAGGTGGTGTCGCAGGGGTCTCGGGAGTAGCAGGTTTTGGTGGCGCTGGCTTTGGCTTTGTCATTATTGGTCTGCAGAACCTGTCAAAGCAACACAGAAAAAAATCATCCAGAGTGAAACATAGCAAGAAAGATCAAGTCCAAGGTAAATGCTCCATAACGGTATCGAGTAGAAACAAGCTCAACAGCCATAAAACAAGGTTCATGAACAACCAACAAGATGTACCTGTCAACGGCTTCAGCCTTCTTTCTAATATCAGCTGACAAAAGGGCTGGAGGAGCATACTTGGGAAGGGAATCCTGATGGTGTTTTTTCTCTCTTAACCAGGCCTCTGCTTCCCCACACTCATTCAAAACCTACAAGGCATTGGAGATGGTTAAAAAAAAAAACCAACTAGAGCAAGAGAATAACAAACATAAGAGATCTAGCAGACTCTTACTTTCTGCTTTTCGGCCAAGTCAATGTGGTCAAATTTGGGATCGTTTGACATTGCTGCCTCTCTGTAGCTGTTGACACAATAAACAAGTTGCTCAATCACAGAACCCCTCTCTGAATGCTCTTTGTAACGGTGTTCAATGGGATCACCTTGCTGGATAGGAGATATTTTTCAGCTAATTAATCACGACAGTTTACATTCAAATATTAACAAAAGCAGTAAGGACACTATTAACGAATACATATATTCATACCTTCTTGAGCTCCTCAAGCTTTGCAATGTAAACACCCTTTGTTTCATCCTCACCATCCTCATATAACCAATCTTCCACATCCTGAAGTTTTGACATGAACTGTTCCCTCTCCGATTCGGTCACAAATTCATGATATTTGTCGCCAACCTGTCCAGACAAGAGCATTATTAGCGAACATATGATTAGCACAGCCTGAAAACTAAAACTTGTGAAACTAAAGATCATACTTTGCTCCTCATTTCATAAACGTAGGCTTCAACAGCATTTTTCCTGTCTTTTGTTTCTTCCATTACCCGATCTTGCAATGCCATTTCAAATTCCTTTTCTACTGCTTTCTGCACATCTGCAGATGGCAATCCACCATAAACCAGCTCAGCTACAGGAACATTAGTTTTCTTAACCTTTTTCTTTGGAGCCTCAGCCTGATCACACAACAAAACAAGTCATTGTTTTGAGAGAGACCTGTAAAAGAAATGATACAAAACCAACAGCGTAGGTCAACAAGTAGCAGATTAACAAAGGGGAAAGCCTCACCTTGCTATCGGTTTCCATCTGCGCTGGCTTGTGACCCGAATCTGGTGCCCCATTCTCAACTCCAGAAGCATCCGCAGTTCCTTTAGCTTCTTGCATATTGGCATCACCATCAGTAGAGCTAGGAGGAGCTCCATCATTGGGCACTTCATCAGTATCCATGTTGGTGGCTTCTTTTGTTACAGGAACTTCAACTTCTTCCTCCTCCAAAAGCTGTGACAAGAAGATATACAGTATGCATCAACAAAATTCCTAAACAAAGTACAATATATTGACTAAACCTTAATCAAATCAAAATAGACAACACTTACTGTTGCTGACTCAATGGACACAACTCCGTGCAAATTGAGTCGGGCTTTCACCTTTACCTTTGCCCTTTCACTATTTGTAGTTTGAAATGGACCAATCTGTAAAAAAGTAAAGTTGAAGTAACAAGTACATCATAAGAAGTATAAAACAATTACATACACAAATAAACACATTAAGTCCTTAAATCCTTACTGTGTAGGTGCTAATCTTGGCAGGCACTTCACTATCAGCATATTGAACATCTATGGTGAATGTACCTGACCTGTAGAATGTCAAAGCCTTAATGCTTGGTATTGGGTTTCCCTTAGGAAAGACTATAGTACTTTGTTGGTTTTCAGCTGTTCCATTCTGAGAATCTGGGGCAGCACCTTTCCACGATAAAGCTATTGAGAATGGGAAGCTCTCATTGACCTGCAGTTCAAACAATCAACCATGTCAGGATAATGCATACAGATTTGAGTTGGATTACAGAAGAGATTGAAAGGAGTAAACTAGAACTGAAGGAAAATGCAGAGAAGATCACTAGAACTAGGGAACTAGCATTGTTATATTCTTATCACACTCATTTCAGTGCAACGGGTACATTCCTATACTATCAGGTGACATGCAAAGAAAGATTGGGATAAGAGTAAACTAAGAAAAGGAGGAAAGTGTGAAGAAGAAAATGGCTTGAACTAGCTGTGTCATACTCCTACTACACCTGCTTCAGTGCAAGAGATGCATTCCTACACTATTAGACAGCACACACAAACTCATGCATGCACCCATTCCAACCCACCCTCACACACACCTGAACTGCACCAGTGCTCACCACCACTCTGTCCACCCCCAACACATGCACATATATGAAGCTCCCAGAAAGAATGAAAACAAATGGTGTCAGTTCAATAATTAATCTGGCAGCATGCATGCTTTTCCAAGAGTACAGAAACACCATAATTGTTAATATGTCCACATATCAAATCACTCATGGAATATAGGCAGTATATCTGTACGTGAAACACAAACAGAAACTGTTGAACAGTTGAACAGAACAAATCGTTAATCAAGACTTTTACCTGGAAGTCTCGCACTTTAAATGTAGGACTGAGGATAGCACATTCCAGTGCGCAGCCCCTAGCAACACACTCACTTGCATTCATTGTCCGTCTTGGTTCCTTCCCAAAGAAATCAGTCAATATCTTCATTATTGCAGGCACACGAGATCCAGAACCAACAACCTCAACCATGTGAACATCCTCAACAGCAAGTCCAGCCTCCTGCAGAGCCTTTTCCAATGGTTTCTTCACACCCTCCAAAATTGGAGCACTGATCTGTTCAAACTCCTCCCTCTTAATGAATCCTCTCACATCCTTCTCATCCATCAAGCACTCAATATTCAGAGGTGCCTCAGGATTGGCGCTGAGAACCTTCTTCAGCTTCTCACAAGCAGCTCTAAGCCTAAGACAAGCTCTAGCATTCTGAAGAACATCAATTTTATACGCTTCCTTAAATTTAGCTGCAAAGTGTTGGAAGAGCACTTCATCGAAATCCCTACCACCCAAGGACCGTTCATATGAATGAGCCAATATCTTGAGCTGACCTTTCTTGAACCCAGCAATGCACACTTGCATGCTGGCATGACCGATGTCAACAAATGCAACATTTAATTGGTCATTCTCTGGCAAATCAGTTTTATAAATGCCATAAGCCAATGCTGTGGCTGTGGTTTCATGGATTAAGCGTAGAGGATGCAATCCAGCAATTGTGGCTGCATCCAAAACAGCCCTCCTTTGAAGGTCGGTGAAATAGACTGGAATACCAATGCAGCAATCTACAACTGCTGTATTCAGATTCTTCTCAGCAATGCCTTTCAAATTTGACAAAACCATGGCAAGAATCTGGGTGGGAGTAAATGTCCTGACTTCCCCTAGATACCTCGCGTGAATCAAAGGGAATCCATCAGGGCCTTCGGCAACAGCAAAAGGCAGTGAACTGAGATCTCTTTGCAATTCAGGATCTGAAAATTTCCTGCCAATAAACCGCTTAATTTGAGAAATTGTGTTCTTGGGGTTCATCATACTTGAGGCAGCCCCTGCAGTCCCAATGAACCGTTGTTTCTCCCCGAAGCAAACAATGGCAGGAGTTTCCCGCTTTGACTCATCATTGAGCACAACATCAATCCCCCTTTGCCTTGCAACGGCAACAATACAACTCTCATTGCCAAAATCAAAACCAACCACACTCATGTTTGCCAAAAAGTTGACACACTTTGACAATCGGTACTTCAAGGCAAAGCAAATACCTGGAAAACAATATTATTAGTCAGATAATTGACAACAAATATCCAGTTAAACCAAAGCACTTGAAACAGCCAAAAGTGGAACTATCCAGATAATTATCTGGAATAACCAAACACATCACACACCAAGCACGAAACACCCACGTCAAGTATCATCATAGCCCGCAGTAGTTCACAGACACATTCTAATTAATTAACATAAAACAAAAAAGAAACCTTTTCACATCACAAACTACCAAACAAATGTGAAATCATAACAATAGCAATGTACACCATTTGACATTCAACAATAACAAATCAAACTCCTAAATTAACACGAATGGGGTGAATATGCTTACAGCAAAGTCTACTCCTGACTGCCAAGACATTTTAAGCAACAGTACCGCAAATAAATCAATAAATATGAACTAAACCCTAAAACAAGAAAATGAGGACCAAAGAAATTTCTCTTGATCAACATGCAATTAAAAACCATATACATTCATCAGGAGCAATACATGAGCATATTTTATAATCACATTATAAAAACATAATTTAGCAACAAAAAAATATAAATAAAGACTTCACCAATTGAAGAACCAAAACTCTACGCGATCATCAAACCTAAGCAACAATAAACCGCAAAAGAGATCGAATTTCTCATCTAAGAACACAGCTCACTCAGCAACCTAAAACAACAAATAATCCTTCAAAAAAAAAGACAGAAAATACACCAAACTCACAGATCTAAAAAACCGAAAGGGATAAGCAGAGATGGTGAGAGACAGAGGGAGATTAGTAACAAGACGGCGCCGGAATGGACCAACGTTAGAGCTTGCGATCGTACCTTTAGAAAGAGAGTGCGAGAGGCGCAGGACAGAGAAGAGAACGTGGCGCTAGGGCGGCTCTAGAATTCTCTCTTCTTTCTAAACGTTTCGTATATTCATTTATGTGTTCTCTTTCTAAAATAAATAAATAAATAAAACGAAGTTCCCCTTCAATTGGAATTTGTAGAACGTCGGCCTGGAGATGTCTAGAGTCTGTTGCTTCTAGAATAATCTTCGGGCTTCTCATATTGGGCTGGGTTCGGCCCATTTTTTTTAATAATTATATTTTTAATATCATGTGATTAGTCAGGTAGGTTTGTTCTTGATATTAATTTTACGGCATTAAATTTTAATTTTATGTAATTATTTCACTTGCCTTTATAGTTTAAAATTGCGAGTTAAGATAACCGTACTGGTCAAATTTTGAAAACAAAATAAGATGTATCTCTTGCATTGTTACCAATATATCCAATTTGATTCTAATACATTACTGAATTGATACTAGTTAATATTGGATGCCGTTTTGAATAATTTTTTAAATTTATAAAATAATTTCTGAATTTTTTTAAAAATTATAAAATAGTCAATTGCCATATTGTACAGTTATACTGTATATTTTTAACCATGTCTTTAAAATTTATAATAATAAATAATAATCACAATTTTAATTTAATTTATAAAATTAATTTCATAATTATTAATAAATATAATTAAATATCAAATAAATTTTGATTTAATAATTAAAAATATATATGATAAATAATTATTTTTAAATTATTTATTTTTAAATTATTTATTTTAAAAAATAAAATATTTTTATTAATACTTTATTAATAAATATTATACAAAATATAAAAGTAAATTTAGATAAAATAATTTATTTTAAGTTTTATTTTATTTATAATTGTTATTAATAATAAAAAATATTTATTATTATTTTAAAAACAAAAATTCAAAATTCAAAATAATTATAAAAGTTGAAGTAAATAAAATAATTAATTAAAAAACTTTGAAAAAAAAAGCTAAAGGAGAGGCATGAGTAAGAGAAAGAGATTTTAATTTTTTTTAAAAATTTTGCAGAAAAGTCTCACTATTTTTTTAAATTTTCAGTACCTGCCAGTATTTAGCCGATATTTTGAATACCAGCTAGTACCAATCGGTATCGTCTGATATTTAAACTCGGTACGACCGATCATTTGTTTCGCACTGATTTTGGTTCGGTACCAACCGATACGAAACGGTATTCACATCCATGATCTCTTACCTGTTTTTAATTTTTTTAATTATTAATATTTATATTGTAAGAAGCAGAAAAGATAGGGAGAGTTTTAGTCTTTTAGAGCAAAACAATTTTTTATAAAAAAATGAAACAAGAGATTGTTTTATTGAATACAGAATGGCAATTGATCTTGTTAGAAAATTTATGTTCAAAAGATTGTCTTCATATTCAATAAAATAATAGTAAGTGTAGAGATGATTCATATTCAAAACTTTAAGGTTATGTTTCTTCTCAATTTCTTCCTCTTCTGATGTCTTGCAACCTTAGAATTCTTGTTCCTCACCGGAACCTTGTCGGAGTGTTGACGAAGAGACACGACGAGATCCACAAAAGCACTAAGTATGAACTTGTGAGACTTCTTCTCATTCAAGTTCACGTAACAAAACAGAAGCTGTTGCATGAAGTCCCAATCAAGTTTTTTCCCACCTTGTTGCATTCTTGCTCCTACCATGTCCTCCATAGACCGTCGAAAATCGTCGTGTGGTTCCGGCGAGTATTGTAACAATACAATGCAGTCGCAGGGAAGAACAGTCACGTCAACGTTGTTAGAACATGCAGTCGAGACATTGACGGTATTATCCGAGGTTGAACTCGACCCCATCTCCTCTGATATCGTGGTGGTCAAGCTTGACGATCCGGTCTCCGTTAAGGACTGGAGAGGCTGGAGGGTTTCCGTTCTCCGGCGAACATTAAACCCTCGAGAGCTGCCAACTTGCGGATGCTCGTCAACTTCTTTATCTTTCACTTTAGTGTGTTGTCTTACCGTATCACCGTCGTCATCATCGTCTTCATCATCATCAGAGTCGTTTGTGATGTATAGAGACTGGAAGTTCTCGAAGAGGAAGCGATCAATATCAGCAAGAGTTGCAGTTTCATCTTTGGTGTCTCCAACTTGTTGAGTCTGGTTATGGTCAAGAGCAAAAGATGAGGTCTTTGCATGTTTGCAACTCAATAAGATCCACTTCTTTTTAGGCGATGAATTATAATTAGAAGGGAATTGGAGAGTTGGGTCTGGATTTCTGATCTTAAAGAGGTAGTTCTGAAGAGATTTTCGGAGTCTCCTTGGCATTTCAAGTCTGGTTTTACTTAATGCAAAGCTTTTTCCGTAAGAGTATGATCGATGGCGGTAGCTTATAAAGTAAGGCATTAAATGGAAAGTAACATACAAAATAAAGAATGAAACGCAGGCGTTTCTTTCAACGCATGGAGTGATTAACATAAGAGGAGTGATTAAGAAATTTAATTTAATGCTTGTGTTGGTTTAGAAGTGAAGGATTTAATGTGAGTAAGAGGGTTTTAGTTTACTGTTAGTTTTTCTTTTGAGCTTGAATTTTGGGCACTAATTAATAACTCTTAAGATAGTAATTTAATTTAGAAACGACAATGGGCCAACTAATGGGCCGACCCGTTAATTTTTTTTAAACAATTTTCTTAAAACTAAAAATGTAAAATAACGTTCTTTTTAATTAAGTATGAGTCTTGGTAGGCTTACTTTAAACTCAACTTTTCTAAACAAAACAAATAATTAGACCTTGAACTAGTCTGGCTCTGAGTTGACTCGTTGAAAACACCTGAATCTAGACTCATGAATCTGCTCATTGTAAACACCTAAATCTAGGCCCATGAGTCGACCCGTTGTCATCTCTAATTTAACTTTGGAGAAACTTAACTCGACAGTAGTGAGTTAAATTTAGTTTAATTGAATCTTTAATTAAAATTATGTTAATTTAGAATTAATAGATTAAAGCAAGTTCAATTGAATTTGAATTTAAAAATAGATTTTGACTTCTAGCCTGTTATCAATAATACTTAAAGTTATAATAAATAGGGTTAATTAATTTGAATAAGGAAGAAATATTAATTGAAGAAATTCATTTTCCCATAAAAAAATAACTCAGCTTTTTTAGATAGAATTTCTAATTAATTATTAATTAAAATTTTGAAGGTTTTTGCAATTGGAAATTTAACTTTTAATTCTTTTAAAACTTTAAATTTTTTAAATTTTCAACTTAAATTCATTGGAACATATTGAAAGATTAGGTCAATTTTGTATAGGTCTCGCCTACCACTTGAAAATATAAATGATGATCAAAACAGGGTCAATCTATGAATACATATATAGTTCTAAAAGCATGCAGGAAAGCATTTAAAGAGAGGATCCAGGTTTGGGTGTTTGTTCACAGGTAAACTCATTAAAGAAGCTGGCATTTGGTCCCAAGATAAGGTAGTGAGTGGACATGCCAAGTTGTGGGAGCTTTAGAGTCAACGAATCCTTTAATAGACATCCCCCAGTGGTTACAATGGATGTTTCATGCAACTTCATCCAGACATTTTGGGACTATTTTAGGGATGATAATAGAGCTTGAGCTACTGCATCAATAGTGGGAAGTGCATCTTCAACACGTGTTTCGGGAAAGAAATCAAAGTGTTGATTGCCTGGCCTCACTTGCAGCAATAGCCAAGCCGGGCCTCCACTATCTTCAGAAGCTTTCGACGTCAATCTGAGCCCACATGTGACGTGACCAACACAGGTTTTTGTATCGCAAACACTGCGTTAATTAAACCGTTTATGTAATTTCGTTTACTTTCCCTTCTAAAAAAAGAAAAAAGCCCCAGGCTAATTTTAAATTTGATTATAAATTTGTTCTTTTAGACGATTTAAAATTGATGATATTTTCGTTTAAGTGATTTGATGTTGACTTAAAACTTAGTTGGATTTGAGTTCATTTAGATTGTATTATGGTGTAACTTTCTAAAACGAAGTCATTATGATCTTAAATTTTTAAACTTTTAAATTAAAATGACACAATTAAAAAAAAGGATATTTAAGTCAAACTCAATCATAGCTTTAATCCATTAATTTTGGATTAAAGTAGAAATTTTATAAAGATTTAGGTTAGGCTTGGAGCCCTATGGATCGAAGACTCGTAAATCTAAGTCTAAACTTGAGTCTGATAAAACGGTGACATCATTAAATCTAATCAAATTCAGGCTAAGCCTAATTATTTTTTTAAATATATATAATTTAATGTTATCTTAAAAACGACATTATTTACTCAC
>JAOSBP010000005.1:2693760-2713257 GCA_027563825.1 Erythroxylum mucronatum
CATTTTGGGACTATTTTAGGGATGATAATAGAGCTTGAGCTACTGCATCAATAGTGGGAAGTGCATCTTCAACACGTATTTTTGGGAAAGAAACCAGAATGCCGATTGCCTGGCCTCACTTGCAGCAATAGCCAAGCCGGGCCTCCACTATCTCCAGAAGCCTCCGACGTCAGTCTGGGCTCACATGTAGCGTGACTAACACAGGTTTTTGTACCGTAGACACTGCGTTAATTAAACCGTTTATGTAATTTCGTTTACTTTCCCTTGTAAAAAAAGAAAAAAGCCCTAGGCTAATTTTAAATTTGATTATAAATTTGTTCGTTTAGACTATTTAAAAATGATGATATTTTTGTTTAAGTGATTTGATGTCGACTTAAAACTTGGTTGGATTTGAGTTCATTTAGATTGTATTATGGTGTAACTTTCTAAAACGAAGTCGTTATGATCTTAAATTTTTTAAACTTTTAAATTAAAATGACATAATTTAAAAAAAAGGATATTTAAGTCAAACTCAATCATAGCTTTAATCAGTTAATTTTGGGTTAAAATAGAAATTTTATAAAGATTTAGGTTAGGCTTGGAGCTCTATGGATCGAAGACTCGTAATCTAAGTCTAAACTTGAGTCTGATCAAACGGTGACATCATTGAATCTAATCAAATTCAGGCCGAGCCTAATTATTTTTTAAAATATATATAATTTAGTATTATTTTAAAAACGACATTATTTTCTCACAATGACTCAAGTTGTTACACATATGTTTAAATTAAATAAATAAATAAATTCGTTTAATAAGAATCAGATTGACTCAGATCCTAATCAGTGATACGAATATTGTTTTGTACCGGTTGGTGCCAGTTGAAAGGTACCGTATCAGTAAAAAACGAAACGGTAACTTTGGATACCAATCAGTATCATTGCCAAGTACCGGTTGGTATTTGAAATACTGGTAAAATATCGTATGGTATTGTTAAATTTGAAAAGTTTAGGAACCAGATAGCAAACACATTTTAATAAAATCAACCCCCCTCTGTCATCTCTCTCTCTCTATCTCTCACGCCAGTCTCTCTCTCACCCTCTCTTTGTCTCACTCTCACCATCGTTGCTCGTCACCGTCATCCTCCACAATGACGCCACCGCACCTCTCCCTCGCCTGCTAGTCTGTCTGCCTCCTTCTTCACCGCGACTCTCTTCCACTCCAGTCTCCACTGCACCTTACCATGCCTCTCTCCTTCTCCTCCTTAACTCCGCCTACTACTGCCTCGCTCTGCCTCTCCATACGCTTGGAGTTGAATTGTTATGAATGGTTGGATTTGGATTTGAATAAAATGGACGAAGTGTGTTATTTATCCTTTCTGTTTATTTAATCCATTAATTTTGGATTAAAGTAGAAATTTTATAAAGATTTACTTTAGGCTTGGAGCCCTATGGATCGAAGACTCGTAAATCTAAATCTAAACTTGAGTCTGATAAAACGTTGACATCATTGAATCAAATTAAATTCAGGCCAAGCCTAATTATTTTTTAAAATATATATAATTTAATGTTATCTTAAAAATGACAATATTTACTCACAATGATTGAAGTAGCTACGCATATGTCTAAATTAAATAAATAAATAAATTCGTTCACTGAGAATTATATTGACTCATATTCTAATCAGTAATACAGATATTGTTTCGTACCGATCAGTACAAACCGAAATAGGACGGTACTGTCCCTTTTGGTACCAACTTTGGGTACCGGTCAGTATCTAAGGTTTCGCCAGTTACCAGTCAATATTTGAAATATTTGAGCTAAATCTGAAATTTTTAAGGACTTGATAGCACAAAAAAAAGTAATAAAATCAACCTCCCTTTGTCATCTGTCTCTCTGTCTCTCACGCCAGTCTTCCTCTCACCCTCTTTCTGTCTCACTCTCATCATCGCCGCTCGTCGCCGTCATCCTCCACAATGACACCACCACGCCTCTCCCTGACCTGTTAGTCTGTCTGCCTCCCTCTCCACCGCGACTCTCTTCCACTCCAATCTTCACTGCACCTTACCATGCCTCTCCTCCTTCTCCTCCTCAACTCTGCCTACTACTGCCTCACTCTGCCTCTTCATACGCTTAGAATTGAATTGTTATGAATTGTTGGATTTAGATTTGAATGAAATTGACGAAGTGTGTTGTTTATCTGTTAATTCTGTTTTGTTTATTTGTTAAGTTTGGAAGTTCATAAGTCACGACTTCAGTATTTGAAATTTAGTTTTGGATTGGTTTATTACCATTTACAATTATAAATAAATTAGATAACAAATTAAACCTATCTATATAATTTCAATTTGAATTGAATTATTTGGGTTGGTTTAAATGTTTAAAAATAAAAATTGATCAACAACATTCAACCTTTTTAAGATTGAATGCAATATTTATAACATCTTTATAACAAAAATGAAATTATTTTATACATCAATGCATGAAATTTGTAATTATTTAGAGTCAATTTCAAGTCCTTACTTAAAATATATTTGTTTAACTGAAAAAGACTTGAGCATAAAAAAAGCAATAATATAACTATAAATTTAATAGTAATTACATATCATTAAAATTCTTATCAAAGAAGTATTAATTAGCACAATTTGTACGAAGTACATTATAAATTATAATTGAAGGTAGCTTTTTAAACCCTTTATGCATTGTTTTCCTAGGTTTTCCTTAATTTATTTTAAATTAACTAAAATTTTGAAGAATAAATATTAAAATAGCTTAATTGTTGGTTCTTGACTTATTGACAAACTGTGTCTGATAAAATTGAATTGTGTATGATGAAATTAAATTGTGTATAATGTAATCATATAAAATGAGTTACACTACATAATGGTTATTATTTGTATGTTAAATATTTGCAATTATTGTTATTTCATATTAATTGTGGTTATTATTTATTATTATGATTTTTTGAGATAAGGTTGATATAAACTTATAAAGTATACAGTACAATATGATAATGAACTATTTTGCATTTTAAAAAAAAATTCAGGGACTATTTTATAAATTTTAAAAACTACTCGAAACGGTACTTGGTATTGACCGGTGTTAGTATAGTACCGTACCATAATCCAACTCGATACCAAAGCTAATTAGGGATGTCAAATTTAACCTAGCCCGACACAATTTTGTGCTGAGTTGACTGTGCCACCGGCGGAATAACAGGCCTACTATGGTCTACCCAACTGGGTCACGGGTTGAGCACGTGGCCCAACCGTTACTTCAAAAACGACATCGTTTATGACATTTCTCTTTAAAAAAATATATGGTGAGCTGGGTGTGACCCGTCAGACCATGGCCAAGCCACGAGTCGACCTATCCTAACTCGTCGTGCCACGGGCTACCCTAGTATGTGATCGGGTCTGGTTAGGTCAGGCCCGAGTCGCCATTGACATCCTTAAGGCTAGCATGGTATTCGCAATTTCGATCATAATACAAATACTATCCTTATTAAAGACCGGCCTGGTTCATTGAAATTCTTAAGGTCGGTAGATACTTGCAATTTGGATCCTAATACAAATACCATCCTTACTAAAGACGTTCAACTCGAGTTAGATCGGGGTGAAATCCAATTACAAATACTATTCTTACCACAAACGGTCAACTCGAATCTTAATTCAAATGCCATCGTTGCCAAAAACTGTCTGATGGGAAATGACTTTAGCAGACATGCGCATGCTCACAACCTAACCGCTGAAGCAGGACTCTCCACAACCACAGATTCCCATAGAGATTAATACGAATATCAGAGTGAGTTGTTCTGAAAATGACTTCCACCATCCCGTGCCTTATTATCCCACCAAACCATTCGCCCACTTCAGGTTTAACCAGAAATCCTAGACTCCTCTTTAAGACACCGAAATTCTTTGTCCTGTCTGTCGAGGATAACAACATAAATTAGTTAGCCAATGATGATAGACTTTATGTCCACCAAGAACTTCCTGTTCGGCCTGTAGCACATGCCTATCAGTACCACTATCAATGGTGAATCAATTAGAACAAAGATAGTTGCAGGATCCAATACCCAATATACATATATATATTAATATTACTGTTCAGAGAATTCCATTTTCGACGGTTCTCAAATTATTTTATAGTCAAAAAGCATTTCTTGGAAATGCCAAAAAGAGGATCCTATATTGTGCTCTCTTGGTCTTGGAAGATTAAACTAATCATTATGATATTAATTTGTTTAAGTGAAGAACAGGGAACACTTTGATGCATGCATGTAGATTGCTTTTGCTTTTGCTTTTGATGGGTGGGACGATCCAGATGCTCTGGTCAGTTTTACGGTGTTTTATTCTATCCAATAAATTTCAGTTATTTATTTATACGGGATTTATATAAAATTTACATAAATAAATGGTTGAAATTTATGGAACAAAATAAGACACTATAAAATTAGACGGAGGACCTAGACTCTCCTAAGATAGTCATAAATAATTAAACTTTTGTCTTTTATTAAATTTTAGTCATTTATTTATGCGAAACTCACGCAGAGCTCACATAAATAAATGACTGAAATTTATGCGACAAAATAAGACACCATAAAACTGGATAGAGGATCTAGACTCTCCTAATATAGTCATAAAGAATCAAACTTTTGTCTTTTATTAAATAAAAGACAAAATTTTGATAATGAATTTTACGGGAGTCAATAAAGTTGCTCTTTTGTAACCAGGTTTTATTCATAAAAATAGTCTTTTGTAAAAATATAAACGAAAAATTGCATATATTATGACCCTATTTAGATTCCTGCAAAATGAAGAGCTTCGTGCACCAGATACGTTGGCTTTTTTATTTTATCTGTAATTTCAAAATTTTAGAAAAAATATTTAATTAGTTTTATTTCTTTAATGAAGTAAAGTTTGTCTTTTAATGTTTTTTTTTTCCTCAGCGGATCTTCCTTAACTTTTGATCAAAGGCCCTCAAAGAATGATAAGACGAAATCCCAGAAAGTAAAATGCATACTTCTAACCATTTTGAAGAAGAAGAAGAAGAAGAAGAAGAAGAAGAAGAAGAAGAAGAAGAAGAAGAAGAAGAAGAAGAAGATATAAAACAAACAAACATGAGTAATAACAGTCCGATCAAGACAATTTTCCTAGTAACCAAACAACATTACTCCACCAAACTACTCTTCTCAAAGATCCTAGACGAGACAGCAAACCTCGCAGAGAAGGATCGGAAGGCGATATCAGGGTCAGACAACATGGAATCATCTTGGTCGAAATTCTGAGAATACTCATCAGGATCATATGACAAATGCACTTGGGTGGACGAACAGCAATCAAAGATCTTCTTCTTTTCCTTCATCAATCTTCTCCAAAACGATCTCCACCTCGGTACCTTCGATCCTGTCCTGAACGAGACAATCCGATCGTAGCCGCCGTTCATGTAGCTGTCGATGCGACAACTACCGGAATTGCACCAGTTGCTGAGTTCCATGGAAGATGAAGATAATAATGAAGGAGAGAGCTCAAGCGGAGTGTTATGTACACACACACACACATATATATATATAGAAAATAATAGACAGAAAGTCAAAACGTATAATATATAGTCAGAGACATTGTCACATGCAATACCAGAGAGCCTGAAGGTATTATATTGAGTATAAATCTGGATGGCCCTCGAGATTATAAGAAACTCCTGGCCTGGCCCCTTAATGAATGGATTATGTCTCTCTCATAAATTTCAACTGTCTATTTATATGGGTCTCGTGTAAGTTTCGCATAAATAGATAGCTGAGATTCATAGGACAGGGTAGGGACAGAATAAAATAGACAGAAGATCTCGTCCCCAATAAATAACCCATGATTTGATAGGCTAGAGTTAACCGGTCTGATCCATCTTTACTTTTTTTATAAAAAGTTTACAAAATGATGCTATTTTTTGGTTCCGATCGGACTACGAGCCGACTCGTACTTGGCTTGAACTTAACCCATGGCCTGGTCAACCCAGGCCAAGCCAAATTTCAAAATTTACTTTAATACTTTTATCTTAAATTAAAATCAGAACTCTTCCGTTGAGTCTATATTAATATATTAATTATCTAGTAAATTGGTAAGGATTTGATAATATATAATTGATAGTTTAAGAAATTTTATTATTTTAACTCGAGCTTAATTATTATTTTAAATTATTAATTTAATTTGAACTTAATTAGTTCAAGTTGGGCTTATAGACTGAGTTGAGATATTGTATTAATGATATTTGATTAAGCTATTATTCATAACGGTATTTATTTTGTTGTTATTTTTTAAAAGTTATAAAATATAGTTTTTCTAAAATATTAAAAACCAATCTTGTCTAATTAGTAGGGATAGTAACGAGTGACGAAATTTGGTTAGTTCAAGTTGGAACTAAAGTAAAGTTAATTTGACTAATGATTTGAAAAACCAACTAGTCGTTTCAACCGTAAAAGTTTTGAATCTTTTAACTTTTCAGTTCGATTACTTCAATAAATATTATTGTTAAAAAAATGATTATTTTATTAATTAATTGATCAATTTTCTTAAATTAATAAATACTTATAAAATATTGATTAATCCTTTTAAACCTTAAACTTCTTATCTTACAGATTTAGCTTCCGATCCGTTTTTTAAACTTTAGTTTTGATGTAATATACTGAAATGATATTGTTTTAATCAATTTGTTTTTTTCTTCTTCAAAATTCAAAGAATATAGTGCACAAGTTATTTCGGGATCCCGTGTTGGTTTCACCGCGAAGACAAATGAACAGGATCATTAGATAGTGTTTCCATTCTCAGTGGACTTGCCCAAGAATTACTTCACTATTACATTTCCATGGTTGACACAACTGATGCAAACAAGCCTGTTAAGAGATTCCTCTACCATACCTCAACAACAAAGCACAAAGAGCAGTCTCATTTTGATTTCCTCTGCATATGAGATCATCTCTGAACTCTGTCTGCAGATTGATCTTTAGAGAAACCAAGAAAGGCCAGAGAGCCTTTCATCGTCATTATCTGAATGTTTAGGAACATCATTTACAAGAATCCAAACTAAAAGAGCCTTTGAAACATAATAATTTCTACTTTCACTACTTAATTTTCACTGATCTCTTCAGCCATTAGACCAACTTCGTCATAGAACAGCAAGAAAAACCAGATGTATTGAGAGGGACAATCAGGAGTTAGTTCATCAACCAACCCCACATGATCAAGTTGATTGTAACTTCTGGTATTTCTGCAACTCCAGATACCAATCTTTATATTCACTCTCAGGAATCTGATTACATAGTTACAAAGATTGGAAGGAAGAAACGGGCATGTTCTGATCGTTATTGTAAAGGGCATACCATAAATGTTCCAACTCTTCAATACACAGACCTCTCAATATAGGGACACCATCTGAATCTTTTAGCTTCTGCTGCATCTTGCATCAAGTTCTGCAAGTTCAATGCTGTTTATTGGATACAATTTAAGCTGACAAGATCAAAGCATGTTTCTTATCCATTCAATAATTTGTGATTTGATGAGAACTAAACCCCTCAATCAATCATTTTCTGTTAACTTCATAACAACACAGCTATCTTCCAGGTTTTTCAGTAGCTGGAAATGGCAGAGAAACCAAACCAATCAGGACTTTCAGAGATCAATTCAGGACCTGACCCATGATCTGAATTTTCCTGAACTTGATTTATGGAATATCTAAACCAGTCCTATACTCATTTTAGCAGATGACAACAAGAGCAGTAACAAGAACAAAACCAATTAAATGGCTGCTTACCTTAGTGTAACAATTCTGACGTTCAATTGTCTGACTTGTTGTGTTTACCACAACCTCACATAACAATTTTGCCTGTTTCAGAATCACAAATTGAAACATTAATATAGAGTATCATTACAATTTCGTTCTAGCTAAGCAACCAATCTGCTGCATATCAATCAGGATTGAACAAGTACAGGTGTTCCTAATGCAATTGTACCCAAAAAAAAAGGTGTTCCTAATGCAAGTGTCTTCCAGGTTCAGTAAATTTATCAGAATTCCAGAAGGACTTGGTTGGAGGAAGCTTAGTTTATGCAGATTCTATCATCTAACTGCTCATAATAAGACTTCTGATCTAACCGGATAAACCCTTGAGTGCACGAAACAATCCGTAAATTACGTATTTTCGATAAATCACTTTGACAAACTATCAACTCAAATTAAATAATTAGGTTCTAAAATTTATCATTAAGGATAATTAGATGCACTAAATGGGTTTTGATAAGTAGAAATCAAAACTTGCAACTTAATATTAATAAATCTACTCCTTAATCATTGATTAGCATTTTTATTTAAGTGCAAATCCTTAATTAGTTAAAAATGGTAATCTAATTGATTTAACCATAAAAACTTCAAACTTTGAACCGGTTGACTTCTCAATTCTTCATTTTCATATTTGATTTACTTTGATACCCCTATTGTTAAAAACGGACTAATCTATTAATTAATCGGTCAGTGTTGTAAATCAATTAATTTTTATTTAACAATCTTTTTTTCAATTAAACTTTAAATTATATATATAACGATATAATACCGGTTAAACCTTAGACCTATTATAAAGATAACAATAACAGGCTAAGCCCGAGTTAACCTAATTTTAGATCTTTTATTTATATTTCAAAGCTCAAGGCTTCACAAGTAACTATTGTTTTGACATTTTAACTTTAAAAAATAATTTGGACCGGATCAAGCCATACAAGGCTGGAGTGAAGGCTGCCTCCAACCCAAGTTCCATATAGCAGGCCGAGTTGGGCTTGACTTGTTGCCATCCCTAATCATTATCGTATCGATTTCACTTCTGTTCAGGTTATTAAAAGATAGCCAAAAATAGCTTCTCCTTGTAAAGTTCAGATCTTCTGTTCAATATTATGGTGTCTTATTTTGTCCAATAAATCTCAGCCATTTATTTATGTAGGATCCGCATGAAATCCGCGTGAGTCCCACAAAATAAATGGTTAAAATTTCATGAGACAGAATAAGACAGAGTAAAACTGGACAGAAGATTTGATTTCCTCCTTACAGTTGGGACCTTTTAGGACACCTTGTAAAAAAAAAAGATAGCCAAAAAAAAAAGAAGAGATTGTGTATTACCCTTAAAGGAAGGCCAAACAACAAGAAGCCAAGCGTGCCAGTGACTTCAGTCTCAGTATGAAATGGAATTCTACCCTTAGCCAAGTCTTCAAGCAAGTACACCACGTCAGACAGAATCCTGACCCTAGTAAGCTCCAGCTCAGCTTCCACGTAAGACGACGTTAGAGCCCTCACGTGCCCTCCCCGCGCCTTCACGTACCCCAGCCTCTTGCCTCTGTACTTGATCCTAACGTAAAGGCTGGTGAAGTCCATGGAGTAGGCATCCACGTTACGCACCATAATAGTAGCGTGTAAGGAGATGTCAATGTATATGAAAGGCCGCGTGTGAACATGTATCCTTTTTAGTTTCAGCCTTACGATCTTGAGGGTGGGTTCAGACGGCCAGAAGAAGTAGACGAGGGCGGCGAGGAGGAGGAGGAGGAGAAGGGTGACGATGATTGTTCGCCACCGTATACGGAGGTTTGCCGGGAGGCAAAAGGGTATGACGAAGTGGGTTTGATGATCATGACAGCATGGCATGGGGGTATAGTAGTGACTTTGTGATGATTCTGGGTCAGTCTTGGAGGGAGCCATGGAAGGCTTTGTGGAAACTGACTCAATTGAGGTTGTTTCCTTTTGTTTTGGAGTAGATGAAGTTGATGAGGAGGCTTCCTAGGTGTTGGGAGCGTTCTGAACAAGTTTTCTTGTTGGGTCCTATGATTGGCGTAGGTACAGGGACACCATATGAGTGGAATTTTTTTTCCTTTTTTGTTGGTAATATTATTATATCATTATCCTTTAGTTATTAATTATTTTATTAAAAATAAAGTTAAAAAAAGTAAATCGAACAGGGTCTACTTCTTTTTATATTTTAGTTATTAATTATTTTATTAAAAAATAAAGTGAAAAAAATAAATCAAAAGAAAAACTAGACCACGTATAAGCCCAAGTTAGATTTCATCTTAAAACCAATTGGTGATAGATGGAGTAGCCTATTAGACTTATATGTTGATCTTCTTTCCTCTCTTTTTTCAATGTGGGACAAACTCCTATTTTCATATTCCAACACACTCTCCTCATGTGTGGGTCTAACACGTGACATAATCTATCATTTCGAGGTGTTAACAACTAACGTAAGAGGCGCATCTTGCACGCATGACGATAAGGTTACTCTTATTAGGATTCTTTCTGCGACGTATTGTACGAGATCATTCTCGCTCCTGTACAACTATTTGGCCATTTTTTCGTGCATCGTTCTATTATTAAATTTCAAATCTTTTAATAATTTATTTAACTATCTAATTATTTATCAACACCTTGTCTTTATAGCCAAGGAAGAGATTGATTAGACAAGTTAGTAATCTCTTTGTCCCAAAGCACTTTGTGCCTTTGGATTAAAGAATTGGCATACATCTTATATTATATACAAACAAAACAACTCATGATGATATAGGTTTGATAAAGGTATTACAATAGAATGTGGGGTTGGCTAACTAATGAAAATGACTGATCAAAGTAAAATATGTCAGCAAACATAAGCTTTTTGCCAATCTTATATCATATATAATGATCTAATAGGATAATAAATTACAAGAGAAATAAAATTTATAT
Organism: Erythroxylum mucronatum; assembly: GCA_027563825.1. Taxonomy (NCBI): domain Eukaryota; kingdom Viridiplantae; phylum Streptophyta; class Magnoliopsida; order Malpighiales; family Erythroxylaceae; genus Erythroxylum; species Erythroxylum mucronatum. The sequence goes on from JAOSBP010000005.1 coordinate 2,704,482, forward strand.
ATAGTGATTAAATATTAGATTTTATATATGAAAATTTATTTAAAAATAAAAAAATAATCACTTTCTAGTTTGTCATCCTTGACTTAAATTGAATAAGAATGAGAAGATAAGATACCTTATAAATATATAAATCATAATTATTAATTAACTCTTGAAAATTGTTTTTAAGTATATAATTTCAAAATTTACAGCATAAAAGTATTCTTAGAACAACCCTTCCTTTACAAACAAACAAAAAGTTGGAGTTACAAGCCAAACTAGTTTTGACCCATAAATAGGGGAAGTAAGGAGCAAGAAGAAGACATTTCAATAGCAGCAAAGACACTATAAAATTAAGCTGAAGTAAACTGAAGGACCAGTCACAGCTATAAACATAAACAGAGACTAAAACAACCATTCTATCTGATCCATCTCTTGCAGTGAATTGTGAAAAGAACCCTTTTTTATTTTTCCTTCAATTATCACCAAATTCTCTGTTCAGGATCACTCGCAATTTCATAAGCACAAGTGCACAACTAAAATTGTGGAATTTGATCAAACCAACATGTTTAGCAATGGCAGGACCTGGGAACAAGGATCATACAAGCCAAGCTGATGGGTAGGTCTTACCTTGTATGCTAGTTCTTTTTCTCGCAACTGATCTATTTTGTTCATGTCATTGATCGAATAGGACATTATCACCATCTTCCAGCATTTTATGCTTACTTCTTTGCTACTGCCGAAATTGGAGTTCTTCACTATGAAGTTACTCCCAACTTATGGCTAGATCAACAACATGTTACTGTAAATAATGGAAATATGGAAACTTTTTATAACCCTTTGTTCTTGACATACCTGATTACGTGTTACAGGTGATTCTGGGGGATATGGGAACTGGGAAAACCAGTTTGGTCTTTAAGTTTTGTCAGGATGATATTTTTATTCTAAACCTTGACCGAGAGATTAATATCTTCTCCTGCATATGCTTTGCTAGGTAATCATAATCTGGTAATGGCATTAAACAATCTGACAAATCACAAGACAACCAGTCTGATACTGATGTATATTTTTTTTGCTTCCGGCTTGCTAATAACAGTGCATTGTGCCCAAGAACTTCAAATTTTTGTAGCTGGCTGTCTTTTAATGATGACAACTCTTGGAATCGTTCTTCCTTACTTACAGATGTTTTTCATCCACCTGCAGGGGGATGGACGATATGCACAAGAGAACGGAATGTTCTTCACAGAAACATCAGCAAAAATAGGACAGAATGTCAATGATCTTTTCTATGAAATAGGTACATAAACTGTGAATTCATTTAAGGGTGCAGCATGTCAATCACTATCGCTTCTACCCACGAGATTGACAAGGCTATCTATGTTCTTACCTAAGGCTATCTATTTACGATCTTACCTCAGTCTAAACAATTACCAGTAGCAGAACCATACTCACAAGAGAACACAAAACACAGGCATACCTTTTGACCATCACAGGCATACGTTTTTACCATACATTTGTTCTTGTTTTGACGATTGAGATATGCAAGTCTCGAATGTTTTCTTGTTTCTACAAATCTGCAGCCAAGAGACTGGCAAGAGCTTGTTCTCCAGAGCCTGCCGGAGCAAAAGTAAACAATAAAACAAAAACTAGAAATACAAGATTTCCATGCTGTCCTGGGTGAGTAAGTACGATAATTCCTTCCTTCCAGCAAAACAAATGAAGTGAACAACTCTGTAAGGTAATTGATTCACGGGAAAGGAAAATCATTGGAAGTTCATAAACAAAATCACTCTTGATACTCTCTTTCCCGTGGAAGCTCTTGCCTTCTATTTTCTCCTTCACTGTCATTTTCTTCTTGGCAAAGGAAGAAAGAAATTATCTATCCAATGTGTCCACATATCAGTTGGATTTTTACAACCATCTGAAAGAAGAGTTTCACAGCCCCTTTATAAACAGAAGGTGGCAATCACCACTGTTGATGGAAATGTTTCGGTCTTCCAACTTATCACAAACACATTCTATATTCATATCTTCTCCTTGAGTAGCAAACAATCTAATAAGTCGACATTTGTCCCAAAAGAAAGCTATCATTAAGTGTGAACAAAACCATCTGCAAAGTGTAGTCAAGAAAAAGAAAAACAGCAAGCAATGAGTGACTACATGGCCTATTCTCAGAGGGCCATCGTCTCAATTCTCAGCTCAGTAAAATACTGCTGAAGCATCTAGTAATGACTTTTAACTAAAGACTTTCTTGAACCAACTTTAAATCAACAGTTCAATTGAAGCAAAAAAAGGTAATAACTTTTATAAAACAGATCATGAACTAACAAAATCCCTTACCATGAAACTAAAAGAATCAAATGATCATAAAGATACACAATCAAACCTGTACTGTATCAAATACACTGAAAGTGATATGATACATTGTACAACTAAATTGTCATTTTAACAAGGCTCACTCATTTAAGTGATATATAAACAAATTGTACAACCCATAAAATTCCACTTAGGATGAATTTGGATTTCTGCGCTGTGATGTGGACCTCAAGGTCATATAGAAATGAGAAAAATGAGCAGCTATATCGGACATAGCTCTAAAGAGCTCAGGCAGGCGAGTTTTAAGACTCACCAAGGATTTCTCCCTCACCTGAAGGCAATGCTTCTGATAGGCTTCTTCTTCATCTTCCAATCGCTTCTTCACCGCATCCACAACAAACTGTCTATCTGTAATAGCATCCTTGTAGGTGTTGCTTTCTGCCATATCAGTATCCAACTCATCAGGTGTTCTGGTCTGCATGTACTTACTATACCAGTCCTCAAATTTCCTCGTTTTCTGGGAAAGCTCCTCCCGCGTTTCTTCACATTTCTTTTTCAATTTCAACTCTTCTTCTTGATGTTGGAGGATAGTATGTACAACAGCAGCAAAATTCTTTATAGCACTTCTTGCAACTTCATCTGGAAGTTTGTCCAAATAATCATCCCAAGCAAAGAGAAGAGCCTGTATTGGGGGTTTCTGGACTCTGGGAGGAGAAGAAACCTTTTCCTTCAAGTTGCTCTCAATGGGGACAAGATTCAGCTTCAACCAATTTTTTAGTGCTTTTATGTACTGTTTCTGATGGTCAACAAACTGACAAAAGTGAACATGCCAATCTTCAACAATACCAACTAGCTGATAAGTACAATGATGAACATGCTCAGTACTTTCTTTTGGGGAAGGCAAAATGTCCACAGATCTCAAAGCGATTGCAATGTTGAACTGTGCTTCATGATGAGATCGCATGGTTTCCCACATGGTGGCCATCCTGCAATCATGCATTGATCGTCAGCAGTGCGCCATAGGGCATTTAGAAAATAACGATAAGCACTAAACATGATTCAAGCCAATCAAACATTTTATTGTCCAATTCAGACGTCTTTTCAGTGCTTAAAGTCCAACAGATGTAGCACATCAAATACTTTGATTTAGCTCATAAGAAACACCTCCGTGTACATTGATAAAGGCAACACTAGAATAATGCAGTTCAATGGATTCAGTTGCTTCATAGATCCTGAAGGAACATCAGTGTGTCTTAATATTGGGCAATATCAAACAGAATACCATAAAAATATTAAGATACTACAGAATATCACACAACAGAAGCACTGTGTTGCAATCCAGGATTTAGAACAGGACTTCCTGAAGCCTAACACAGAGATGGCACAATAAGCCCTTTCACCTGGACCTTACTTAAGTAATGATACACACTGAATTCCTCACATTATCACTAAATTGAATTCCCTGAATTCACGTACCATTTCTAAGATGCAAATTATGATAAGAAATTATTATTTGGAAACACATCAGATTGGAAAAGTTTGTTAAATCAGTGAAACAACATCCCATGACACGTTCACCTTGAAGAGATATGGCTCCAAATAAATGTTTTTTTTAATTTTTCTTTCTACAAGCAACTTACCCATCAACAAGCTGTACAAGTTTTGGATATAACCGCTCATCCCGTAATCTATTAATCTCTGAAACTGTTGAATCCATTGATTGCATGTCTACAATATATCTTGTATGCAGATGGCTTACTGCTGCTTTTAGTTTCTCCAGTGAATCAGAATTAGTACCTCGCTTCTGCTTATTGAGTGAAGTAACCTTCTTTTGATACTCATATTTCATGATTTCACCAGCCTGTCCAGCAGCAAAAAAATATGTAAGTTCCTCATAGCTCAGGTAATAAGAAGACATGTTCCTTTGTCAATTGTTACAACTCACCTTTGACACATAAAAGAACAAATATATTAAAAATAAATTAATAGAAAACATGGCCCTTAGTTTGTAATGAGGTCAAAGAAATTATAAATATTAACCTGGATAGAATGTCTACAGCTACTCAGAGAAATTGAGGACGATGGAACCTCATTAGTCAAGACAATCAAAAGGATCGGCAATATCATAAGGGTGCAATATAAATGTTATCCATAAGCACGACATATAAACAGCATAAAAACTATTCAAGTAGAGAGATCATATGAAGTCAAATAACCAACTTCCTTATTGGAAATTGCACATCAACATCCAAAGATACAAAATGTTGACACGAGGACTTAAATAAAGTTTTAGTTGTGCATATGAAAAGGGTACCAAAAATAGAGGATACAAACACAACACCTATGGAGGTATTTTGACAGACCTTCACTTCATCATAAAGCTTCTTTTCCCAAGCCAGCATCTTGTCCAACACAGTGGCATGAGTTTCATGCTCTTCCGAATCAAACTCATCCTTCCCCTCATCAATATTTGGAATTCCTTTGAATGATCGATTCCACGTAATAACACGCATCACTCTTGCAGAGTGATCAATATGTCCTACAACATGGACAGCAGCACCATATAATCATCAACGGAAGAATAATCATAGACTGCTAGAATTCCAACCATAAACGTAAACGAAAAGAAACATATCCATTTTATTCTCAATCAGAAAACTTTTCAAAAGAATATTTCAAACAACAAATTCCAAAGGCATAAAACAAGCAGATATACTATTGTTTACGAGAAAATCATATGTGAACTATCAAAGCCAATAACTTTAAAACGGACTCTCTTTCTACAATATAATTACAGTAACCTGTATAAGATTTTATACCATGTCGACAACAATTCAATAAACAACCTGAATGAAGGATTCAGCCATCCAGGCACTTAACTCAAACTAGTCGGCATGAGGAAAAAATTTTAGCTTAGCTTCAAACAATTCAGCCACGGAATACCAGAAAACGAGAAAAAAGTTCCATCTTTACCAACAAGCGAACTAAAGAAAGCCAATAATAGAAACCCATTACCTCGATTATCAGCATAATTGGAGTGATAATGCAAACGAGTGGCCTCCAACATCTTGGAAACCTCATGAGCACTCTCAGAAGCCTTCAAGAAATGATCATCAAGATCAGAAAACAATTTAATCAAGTTCACACCTTTCCCCATCCTCCTCCCCCCTCCTTCTCCTCCCATCCTCGTCACCACCTTCTTTTCCGGTACCACTGGCACCTGCACCTCTAACGACTCCTCCTCTCCCACCACAGGCCGCCGTGTCACCACGTCATCCTCCTCCTCCACCACCTTCTCTTCCGTCCTCTTGGCTTTCTCCGCCTCGGCGGCAGCCTTGTTTACCTCCTCCTCCTCCTCCACCGACGTCAGTGTCGGCCCTGGAATGCTGTCCGCCGATGGGAAGAAGTAATCCCACGTGGAATCCTGATGCATATCCTGATGCATCATCTGTGCTGGTGGATTCGTCATTGCTGCATCGTCGTCATAATCTTTTTTTCTCTGTTGAACTTTCTCTCCTCTGTTACTCTTATCACTATTATTACTTCGCTTTCTCACCAATCTCTCATCGTCATGAACTTCAAGCTCCACCCCATCTTCTTCCTCCGCAATCGTCGGCCCCGCCTGCATCCTCGCGTCCTGCAGCTTCTGGATCTTAATCTCCGGCATGGTGGCGGCGCGTTGCAACTGATTGAATTCCGGAAGAGGCGGAGGCGGCTTAAGCTTGTCTAAGGCGTCCTGTGTCGGCGCATGCGCCACCGCCCCCGCCGCCGAAGACGGCTGTAAATTGGTTGACTCGGCAGCGGGCGCCGAGGAAGACGATAAGTGGTGCTGATGAGACACCTCGTGCTGGGCGTAGTCGCTGAGAGCAGCGCCGGTGTACTTCAACGACATGGCGTAGGAGGAGTGCGCGGCAGCGAAGGCGTTTCGGGCGGCGACCGCCTCTTTCATGAAAAGCTTCCGGTCCTTGCATCGCGCAACCGCTTCCTCGTTCTCGATCTTGGACTGAGTACAGCCCATGGTTGATCCGATAATCGATCAGTGCTCGAAAGCAAGCGATCGCTAATGAAATTCTTCAGCGTTCTCTGTAAGTCAAGAGAGTTGCGTGTTTGGAGGTCGAGAACGGGGTGTGTCGTTTCGGGGGGTTTGGCTGTCGTTTAATGGGATACATAGGGATTGGGTAAGTTTTGTCTGATACGAAATTTAAATTATTAGATATTGCAAAATCTTGGATGGATCCCATAGTCAATAGTAAAAACTTAAAAAGTCAAACTTCTAATTGTTCTTATTCAATATTTTAATTATTCTTTATTTGAAATCTAAACACTAAAGTATAAAACATCTACTTCGCTTACGTGTTCATTCCTTATACTTTAGGTACGGCTAAGGTTTAAAATATTAATTGATAATAAATTATAATAAAATTTAAAAATTTTAAATAAGATTAAAATTAGTAAATTGATTTTAACTTAATTAAAATATTTAAATCCAAATTTGAGGTATCCTTTTTATTAGGATCTTAATATAATTTATGTAATACTTATTTTAATTAAAAATAGTAAATTAATTTATAATCAAATTAGAATTTGATTGGATTTATATTTAGATATAAATTTAATATTTTTAATTTAATTACTTGCAGCAACTTAACTAAACAAGAATTGAAATTTAGTTAAATTAAATTAAGCTAAATTCACATATTAATTTATTACATAAGACTTAATTTACATACTTAAATTTAAATTTTTATATAAAAATAATAATTTAACATATATTTATGTATGGATGGTTACATACATGTTATATACTATTACCTTTAGATATAAATTATTACATATATTCAAATTTTCATTTTATATAAACATAAATATGAACATGTATTTAAAATTTAACTCAAACATATTTAAATACAAATATTACATGTATTCAAAAATTTATAATATATATATTAGAAAATTAAAATTGATCTTCTTTCGATTAATGTTTTAAAAAACTGTAATTAGAGAATAATTATAGGAATAAATATAAAGACGGTAATATAAAGCTTGATTGAGTTTGAGTTTAAGTTTAAGTCCGAGTTTGAGATCTTGATTTGATTTTTTAATTTAAAATTTAAAATTTAAAATATATTATTTTATTCTAAAAATTTTGAATACGACTTAAAATCAAATTAAATCAGTTAACTTTAAATTAAATCTAATTATACAAAATAACGTCATTTTTAAAGTAACAGTTGGGTCATGAGCAGGGTCATGTTCGGTCTAATCAGACCTTATAATCAAGTTAATTTAAACTATGTACTCCTTTTAAAGGATCAGTCGAGACTCTGTTTCTTTGATTTTGTTTGTAAGCTTTCTTCTCCCCATAAAAAAAACATAAAATATTTTGGGGCTACTTTGGTTTTTTTAAAAGAGAATATTGGGCCCTTCTTTTTCAGATGTTGCTTGTACTTTAAAGTGGTTTGGGACCGACCACTTTGTTTGGATCTACCTTTTAGTCACTGCAAATGGTTCCGTTCACTGTTGGCGTGGGCTGTAAACGGAACCACTTTATGCCTTTGTTCGGCCCGAGCCGACCGCATAAACTATTGAGTTTAGCTTTGAGTCTAGTTGAGTCTAAATTAAAATTTTTTAATTTTTAAAATATTTTATTTTTTTATTTTTTTAACTTTAAGTAAAATTTAGCCTTGATCTAAATTTCGATTTTTTTAATGCTTATATCCTACCCAACCCGATTGCCCGAATTGTCGAGTTTAGCTTTAAATTTAATTATAATTTACTTTTTAGACGATTTTTTTTCTAATAAAGTTATTATTTTATAACCATAAGGTCACAAGTTTAAGTAATAATAACAATTTGCTGTAAAAATGCCAAAAAATTACTCTGAACTGTCCTCTCTAAATCCTCACAAAATCAAGAGTTTTGTACGCTGAAATTGTTTTGTATTTATAAGTTTTCCAAATTTTTAAACTTCTTTTGAGATTTGAATTATTTCGGCTAAAGTTCGGTAAGTATTTTTACATTTAAGCCCGAAGAGGTGGTTTCAAGTTTTAATTGTTGATTTTAGATTGAATCAAGTTGAGCAAGAATATGCATGAATCAAAGTACAATTAAGAATAGTAATGAATTAGGTCAATCAGGCCTGCCATTCAATTAAGCTTGAATTAACGTCTATTGTCCATAGCTCGAATTTGACTCTAAATTTGTTCGCACTCAAATAATCACAAAATAATAACGTTTTTATGTAATTGGTCATAAAATGTCATTTTAATCTTAAATTTCTTAAATTTATATTAAAAAATATCATTATTTTAAGTAATTATATTATTTTAATTAAAAAAAATGAATTGTTTGAATCAAGCTTATTAATTTTAGATTAAAATAGATCGGATCGAATCAAATCGTCTACATCATTTTATGGATGAGATTATCTCGCATAAGTTGAGATAGGCTAAATGGCACATAAAAAATTTTGATCAGAAGC